>BMAU01004228.1:0-321957 GCA_019973935.1 Trichonephila clavipes
ATCAACATCAAGTGTTATCCACTACAAGTTTTAAAAAAAAAATGCATTTGAACTTGCATGTATGAATAGAAATAATTTTATTAACGATTGAAAATTTGAACAAGATATATATATATATATATATATGGAAAGAGTGAACTAATAGTAGGAATTGAACAAGAAATATGTATTAAAATATTTTCTTATTGCTTAAAAATATATTTCTCATTATTTTTTATTAACATTGCTGTATGGTATCCATTTAACTCGAAGTCTAGGGATTCCAAGCGTATTTTAAATTTTTATCTGTTGCACACACACGTAATTATCGATTCAGAAACTATGTTCTTCCAAATTAAACCACTAAGCACGCATGCAATTAAATTATAACAAGAAAAATTCTGCTACCAATTTAATCTTTGTTTTCTTGTCTTTAATATTCGCATATAAAAGGCTAAGATCACGGAGACTATTACGCCTTCAGCTCCTAGGCAATACACATTGCAAGGTGAGTTTGCAGTGGTGAACAGCACTTTCAATCTAGAATCTTATAGGGTGGAGTAGAATTGTTCACATGTTTAAAAACAGAGCTTAGGATTGAGCCTAGATAACCAGAGAAGAAATCCAAGGTGGTGATGGTATACTCATCTGATTGTGTTCCTCCACATAGCTTGATAACAAGGAGTTATGGTATAGGGTGACATTTCATTTTCACTACATCCCTTAGGTTACCTTTGTGAAACTCTTGTAACTTAGCGGTTCGTCGACAAGATTCTAAGCGCTAGTGATGCTCTTCCTTTCATTTACCCTTAGGCTTACATTTCATCAGGATATGTCTAATCACACTGCGTATGCTTTTTTATTGCTTGTACTTCTCCAACATTTTATTGACTAGAGCAATCACAAGATCTTTTTCCAATGAAGCCCGTTTGGGATCTAATGAGCATATATTTTATGTGATTCATAAATGGAAATATTATCACTCCGTAGAAAATCTATATTGATAAAAAAAAATTTTTTTTGAAGAAGTTTAAGAATATATGACAAAAAATAATGCTATGCAATATTTTTATTAGCATCTTTTTATTTTCATTATATGCTTTCCAACAACGAAGCATTTTTATGTACTGTTAGAATATGAATCAAAGAAAATTAGTCGAAATTGAATTTAACACAAATGATAACACTTTTGTGTCATTTTCAATTTCAGCTTCAATAAGAAAAAAAAAACTTTTTTCCCCCTACAAGACTCCAATCACCTCTCTTATCTCAAATTTATAAGAACATTTTATAATTTTTTGAAGTGATAACTTCTATTGGCGCATTTGCTGGAGGGTGAACATGAATGAACGCCACGCTCGGAAATGTAACGCTAATTCGGGTTTTTTCGCCTGTATTCGGAAAACTTGTTCCGACAAGATTGTCCACCCCTAAAAAGAAATCACGTGACTAAAAGATAGACATTCTTCCCGGGTTTTTTTAGTACTTTGTCTTCCTTCTTATATGCCTATGTAATTAGTTCATCTTCCCATGTGTATTTATTATTCAAGGTATATCAGTAGGAATAACTATAAAGAAAGGTACGATATTTATATTTTTGTATAGCTTTATTCTTGTGTCAATATTGAATTTCTTTCTTTTTAGTTTTGAGGACACAATGCAATAAATTGATGTATTTAGACCAACATCCCTAATTATTTATAAATATAAGATATTTTGTTTTATATGAGAAATTAGTGTTTATAAATGGAAAAAATTAGTGTTTTTTTTTATTCTGTCAAATCTTAATTAATTTAAAAATGTTATTAATTACTTAACCTAAAGCTGCACACATTTTATACTAATGCATCGTTATTGTTGTATGCTCAACTGGTCATCTAATAAACTTGGCAACCATATGTTTCGGTTTTCCCCCCCAAAAGATGAATAGTTGATGCAAACTTCAAAAGGGACAACCCCTAGGAAATTTAAAAATAAATCAGAAAATATTTCAATAGAAGAGTATCAAATTTTAAAAAAATTAGAGGATTATTACGTTCATAACATAAAATTTGAATGCTACGATTACAAATATAGATTTGTTGTAGATAAAAAAAATCAATTTCGATTCAGAAAATGTCGAAGGGGCAAAATATTTGAGACTTCTGGATAGAGGAGGTTTAAAAATGTCCACAGATATTGTTAAGAACATCATTTCAACGCAATATTTTATTTTTAATTTGTATATCGAAAAAATTCGAGTTATATATATAAAATATCTTAAAGTTGATTGCCAATTATCTTGCTTTACAAGCATAACAGAAGCATATCTGGAATTACATGAAATGTGGAATGCCTTGCATTTGTTTAATTCATCTTCTATAAATTATAACACAACTGCATTTTCATTTTTAAAAAATATTCATTACATTTGGCAATATATGCTTAAATAATTATTCAAAATAGAGCAATGAAGACATTTTAACGGCGATGGATAATCGAAAAATCAAGGAACAAGTTCGATATAAAGACTTTTTTGCAAAAATTGACAATTTTTTTTGGGGGGGGGCACTCTTGTTGTCAAGGGATGTATAGAGTTGCAAAATGTTATCCCCCCCAATATTCCATTAAAGTAAAGTTCCTTGCTTTCACTACATGGGGTTCTCCCCCCCCACCTCTTTTAAGGAAAATGAATGGCAGAATTCTTTTTACTGAACCATTTGGGTTTAATGAGTCATGTATCGGAGAAATTTGTGCAGCGAAATGTAGAGCAAAAAATGGACAAATATTTCTAATGTTTACTATTTATATTTCACCCAATCAAAGTGTAAAGAAAATTATATCGAATTAATTCACAAAGATTTAGCTACCTACACTGTGTCTCAAGCCGGATCAACTCTTCTGAACAAATTCCCTATTATTTTAAGTGGGGATTTTAATGTAGATATTTCAAAAGACAAATCAAAACCTTTAGTAGATTTTTTAAAAAATCAAAATTCAATTTAATTATGTCAAATGAACCAAATGAAAGCACAACAAAGTACGGAACAACGCTTGATGGAGTTTTTTTTAGATATTTAAATAATTTTGAATCTAAAGTATTTATAACCTAATTCAGCTACCATAAACCTATTGTTTCCTTCTAAGAATACAATTAATTCACAAATATGTATATTTAGCTATATCTAGAAAAATATTATTTTATGAGTACAGACATATGATTAAATAATTTTGTATGACGATACTAATATAATATACCCTTGTATTTTATTCACCTAACTAATCACTTGAAATAACATTACAAAATTTGAAGTTATCACTTCTATCGTGTGGTCATAAGCACAGACTCTTTTTTTTCATTAATTGTAGAAAACTATTAAACTCGTATCTAAAAAAACTGATTATAAAAATTAAGCAAAACAATCAAATCTAATTAATTTCAAGTTTCTTTTAATTCTAAAGAATTCTAAGTGCTTTCTAAAAGTAAAGTAACACACACACCAGTTCTTTGTGGAAGAAATATACAATAAAACACTTGAATAATGCAATACTACAAACCAAGAATAGGAAATAAGGAGACTTTTTTAAAGATTTGACTTCTTTTTTGAAAATATTCATTTGTGCATTGCCGTATAATAATACAATATTCTTTGACACATATTTGTTTCACTTCTTCTGAGATAACATAGATTCCCAATGAAGAAAAAATGCATTTTAAAAATTAATTTGGAAGGCTTAACACGATTACGTATCAATTTCTTAAGTTTTGAATTTTGTTGGATGAGCAGTTAATAGCCTTTTAAACTCATAAAATGTGTTTAAAAGCAATATACAAATTTCTCCCATTAAAACAAAAGACAATATTTTACCTTCTATTGTTTGCATTTTAAATTTTATTTAACTAAAGCCAGCTTTATAAATTAAAAAAATGAATACGAAAGTTATAATAATTGTATTCTCCAAACATTAATTTAATATAAAATACTTTTATTGATTGCTGTGTTTTATTATGACTTTTTCGCTACAATTTTTTTTTAGTTTTTGTTAATTCCTCTTATGTCAATAACAACTACAAAAAATGACTATTAAAAAAATGCTGCGATAATATCTTTTTATGAAACACGGATTTAAATAAAGTTTATCTAATTTAAAAACCCATTTATTTGCAAAATGAATAAGATTTCGAATTGAATTTACATTTAAAAGCGTTAACATCCTTGCACAATCAAATTAAATCTAATGCTGAAGCATTAAAATAAAAGGAAAATGATAAATTAAATAATTTTAATACAAACATTCATTACATGTACATAATGGGGAAACTGAAATTTTTATAAAATAAAAGTATAAAAATTAATAATAAAATGTATTTATCCAATTTGATCATTTTTTTGATACTAAAGGTTTACTTCGCTGGATTAAAGTTTTTTTTTATTAAAGAAATCTACATTTTTTTCTTGTTGAACCATTCATTTGAGACAAATTGTCAGCTTTCAAATACATTTTTAATGAACTTCTTTATCATGATTTCATATTTTTAAAGAATCATTGTTTATATGCAAATTTAAACAAATGTAGTGATATACTTCACTCACTATTGCAAACTTAAAAAATATGTCTTACTTGAAATATCTTGATGATATGTCTTGATTCTGAAATTTTATTCTACTTTAATTGTCAAAAACATTAAATTTTTTTGATTACATAAAATTAGTGCTGCAACTATTCACATTAAAATTTTAAAATTAGAAAATATTTAAGATTAAATATAATTCTGAAATGCTAAGAAAAATTGAGGTAAATTTCCGATAGAAAAAAATAACAAGAGCTTCTTTCACGTTTTTTTTATATATATATAATTTCCATCAAAACCGACCTCCCCTTCACATAAATAACATTTAGTTTGTGAACAAAATGCATAACCCTACAAATATTTAAAAAATTCTCAGTTCACATCAGTACTTGTTCCCCCCAAAAAATAAACAAATCCAAACTAAAAACCTTTTAGCATCCATTCCGGGTCGAAGAAAAAAAATTAACTTATCAACAAATATCATAGCATAGAATAAAAATCTTTCCCTGACTTCTTAATAAAAATTATCTGAGCAACAGAAAAGAAGAAAAAGAAAAGAATGCAAGTGAGGATTACATGACCCAACATACTTTATAGGTTGGGGGATTTAATTAAGATCCTTTCTTCAGCTTTCAAAAGATGGAGAATCGTAAGACTAATATGATTACATGTAATCATGTTAGACAAATTTGGTCTTCTGTAGCAAAATGAATACTGAGTGAAAGAATTATTTGTCTTTTCATTTTGAAATAAGAACTATTTGTACTTGAGTGATAAAGATACTTCTTAGTTGGGCCTTTTTTCCGTCCTAAAATTTGATTTTAACGTTCGAATAATCTTAGATCAGTAATTAAAATTTTTTTTCAGTATCTTGAATGCTTTATTTGGATAAAAAGGTTGTTAATAGTAATAAAGTGCTATTATTTTCATTGTAGTTTGTATGTATGTAACTATTTGTGTCTATAGACACTTTATTTTTTTTTTAAATCACAGTAATAAATTGAGAATTTAAAACAATGTCTGGTAAAGCTATTGAGTCTTTAACCACTTAAGTGGTCAAATTTTTTGGACAGAATGTTAAAAAAAGCACATTTTTTATTGCATATATTACTTAACAAAATGCGAAAATGGAAGAATTATATTTTAATTTTCAATTTTAAAGTTTTCACATTAATTTTATTTTATAATTGTGGAACACAAATCCCCCTAAATGTTTCTTTTTATGAGTACACTATTCTACATGCTATGAAAAATGTTTCAAACATCAAGAGAATTTCTCTCATACTTACAAAAAAATTTCTTGCTCATACTTCTTTTTAAGCAGTTGAGGATTTAGTGTGTGAGTACATATATATATGCACATACAATTTGAAGCATGGTGTAATACTAAATCTTACATTGCAATGGGGATAGAGATATTATATCGTCTATCATCTTTTTAGGATTACCTTTTCATTTATATTTTTTCTCAAGTAACAAATTACATATTACTTTGCCACTCCTCGTTCTTTATCGAATATTTTCAAGAATCTAAATTCCTGCCTTACACGAAAAAAAGAAAAATCCACACCTTCACCGCGCTAAAAAAAATACGGATGAGAAGACCATGGACAATCTGCATCTCTTAAAAACACCAGCTCTAATAATCACACTATAATAATTGAAAATATGTAGACGTCGAAGATTGATAGAAGAAAATACCAGCGCCCGAATAGCCTACGGGCAAACTAGTTGAGGCCAGCTTTCGGTAGCCCGTTAAGCCGGTTAAGGGGTTAAATAAGCAGAAGGAAGAATAATTTTTTTTCTTAGAATATCAAAACCAATCTATGTGGAAAAGATGCTCTACGGTATACAGAAAAATGTAAAATTTTTAAAAAAAGTATCGCCACAAAGGGAATAAAGTTCAGGAATTTGAATATAAAGGGTGTTTTTTTAGAGGTATAGAACTTTAAATTGCAATAAAACAACGATGTATTATTCGATTGACATGAATTTTTTTTAATTCGAAAAATAATCTTGTGGCATTACATTTTAAATATGATTTCTGACATAGGACTGCCACGGCTGGCTCGGATGTAGTCCAATCTGGACGTCCAATTTTCGATGACTTTTTCCAACATTTGTGGCCGTATATGGGCAATAACACGGCGAATGTTGTATTCCAAATGCTCAAACATTTGTGGCTTATCCGCATAGACCAATGACTTAACATAGCCCCACCAAAAATAGTCTAGCGGTGTTAAATCACAAGATCTTGGAGGCCAATTCACAGGTCCAAAACATGAAATTAGGTGGTCACCCAACGTGTCTTTCAATAAATCGATTGTGGCACGAGCTGTGTGATATGTTGCGCCGTCTTGTTGGAACCACAGCTCCTGGACATCATGATTGTTCAATTCAGAAATGAAAAAGTTAGTAATCATGGCTCTATACCGATCACCATTGACTATAACGTTGTGTCCTTCATCGTTTTTGAAGAAGGATTCCACCAGCCCATAAAGCGCACCAAACAGTCAGTTTTCTGGATGTAACGGTGTTTCGACATACACTTGTGGATTAGCTTCACCTCAAATGCGGAAGTTTTGTTTGTTCACGTAGCCATTCAACCAGAAGTGCGCTTCATCGCTAAACAAAATTCGCTTATGAAAATTTGGAACAACGGCAATCAATCTCGTTTTGGGCCCATTCGACGAATCTACGCCTTGTTTGATGATCGTTTTGATGAATTGCCAAACCAAACTGAGAATAAATCACTCGACAGCTGTTAAATCGTTCGCCATCTTGGAAAGTAATGCCAACTTAAACTTCTATACCTGAAAAAAAAAACACTCTTTATATGTATATATATATATTTTTTTGATAAAAAAATCAAAGAAATTTTTATCAAAGTGGAGCAGCACTTAAGTACTTTTTAGCATTTATTGAGGTTAGGGAACACATATTAAATGATTAAAAAAAAAAAAAAATAGGCACATTTAACAGCTTCTTAGTAATAAATTAAAAAAAAACTACACCGCTAAAATTATACAGTACACTCGCTCTTTTTAAACTTACGATCGCCGCGACCCCCTTTATGTATCAGGGTGACATCGTGGACCTCCAAGATTTTGAATATCCCACCCCGACTTAATATTCTTGTTTAAAATATACGAGTAAGTTCTAGTAGATTTTCTTCATTAGGGACTATTAAGTAATCCAGTCTAGAAAGGCACATCTTTTAAGTTTTCCCACGAGGAATTTTAGAGTCTGTAAAAGAGGGAAAGCTCAACGTTACATGACAGACTACGGACTTCCAGAGGTCCGCGGACCACAGTTTAAGGTACCCGACTACGTTCGGAACTGTGATTTTAAAAAACAAGATAAATGGATACTTTTCATGATATTTAGTATCACTTTGGTTAGAATACATGTATAAAATTGTTTTAAGGACATTTTGACAAAACAAAGTATTTAAATACAATATTTAGGCAAAAGATTATCTTAGAATAACTTTTTATTCAAAATGTTCTGCTTTTGTGAAAAATGCTTCTATTATAATAATAATTTGCCTGAATATAGCTTAGACCTCTGCACAGAGGCTCAACGAGAACTTTTGAAAAATTCACATTATTTTCAGAGTTACAACCAATTGAGATAATTATAGGCGTTTTTAAAAAAAAAAAAAAAAAATTTCTCCCCTCTGTTGTTGTAAAACATGGATAAACCCACTTTTAAGCTATATATTTCAAAAATTCCAGTTGAGCCTCTGTACAAAGGTCTCAGCTATATAGGCAAAATATTATTATAATAGAAGCATGTTTCACACAAAAGGAGTATATTTTGAAAATGGGTCTTTATGTGTTCATTTTTTGTCAGAATAGTGTATTTAAATAATTTTTTATTGTAATATTATTCATAAAACAATTTTATATACGTTTTCTAATCTTAGTAACACTAAATATCATAAATCGTATCCATTTATACGCTTTTGCAAAATCACGGTTTCGAACGTAGTCGGATACCTTAAGAATCGCTGCAGTACACAATAAAACGAAAGATCGAGGAAAATTTTAGATAGGACTGATTCGACGGTGCTGTTAAACAGATTTAGCTTATGAAATGTAGCAATGCGACTCACCACTTAATACTCACAAATCATTTATCATCAAATTTGATTATTTATATTGCAAAAAAATAATGATTTTGATTCTAAAATCATCTAACCAAAGTTAAGTCTCCCCCCTCCCTTTTTTTCGAAAATTCAATTTTTTTTGTGTCAATATTACAATTTTGAAATTAATTTTTGTAAATATATTTTTCTCCAAACATCCTCCTTTACCCGCATAGGTAGGTTTTGATTGATAATAATTTTTTTCTCCATATATCTGCAATTCATCTTCGTATATATATACAGTTTTATACATATTTTTTATACATATTTATATCCTTGCGAATTCTCAATCTGTGATTCTCACTCTCTGCTCCTTACGCAATAGCGACTCAATAGAGGTGGAGGGGATGAGGGAAAAAAATCCTAAACTCAGCAGTGCTGATTGGACTATTGTCTTCGAATGGATCCTTAGCCATTGTGGCATCCTAGACAATGAAAAAGCGGACTCACTGGCAAAGCATGGATGCAATCTCCCACAGCCTTTTGGTGGTTTGTCATGCAGACAATCCTTTTCAAATATTTCCAGATCCGTGAAAAAATACATTCACCGAATTCAAGAGAATGATGCTAGGGAAAAGATATTTGAAACCCTACTCCATAGTCTAGTCCCAATGGGTCATCCTAGACAAATCTTCTCTGCTATTTTTAGAACTTTTACCAGTCATGACTTTCCTCAGCAACAACTACACCGAATTGGTGTAAAGAAAACAATCCAGACTGCCCTCTGTGTCTTAGGGGAGATTCTAGGAATTTTGTTCATCAGGCAGTTTGTGTTTCCCTGGCCAACATAGGTTTTAATTTTTCTTTCGCCAACTTTACTGCAAAGGCTAATTTATATTGGGCCTATATAAATGGCCTATATGACCTATTACTCTACGTAATATATATAAAAACACATTTTTAATCATAATATTATAAGTAGCTCATTTCTAATTAAAATTTTTTATTTTATAAATAATAACGCTGAAGGTCAAAATTTCAAAATAAATATTTTCAATATTGAAAAAATAAAATGAATAACTAAACTGAATTAACGCCAATAAAATAACAAATAGTTCGTCATTAACAGTGTTAAATGACAAACATAAAAATTTTGATTATTATGAACAGCATTTGTCTTCTACATTAAATTCAAACGGTTTATTAAAGTTTCAATGGCAGCTAATTCCTATTAATGATATTCCCTTAAAACTTCTGGATCGTCTAAAGAAAAAGACTGATATAGTTCGATTCTGCCAATGTTAAAAGTATCAATGTAGTTAATAGCAAGATAATCTAATTAGAGTTGCATGAAGTTACGAAGCAAATTTTCCTTAGGCTTATGCCGATGGAAAAGTTCCAAGTTATTTAATTTAATTTGTTCCAATTAAAGTTAAATTAACTTGATAGTGTTTTCGAGTAAAGGGGTTTAAACTGCTTGGATATATCTAGGAATAAATGTTATCGATATTTTATAATTTGATTGGAGTAAATTACTTTTACTATTCTGACTTACGTATAGCACAGCTTAATAAAATAATTAATAAAACTTGCGAGTTAAGTGATTTTTTTAAAAAGGGGTTTTATTAAAAAACAATTAAAATTAATCGAGAATCTTGTTATATTTAAAAACTCTTTTAATCGTTATATTATTAATAAAAATATTTCTCGAAAGCACGAGAAAAATTAGTTTTACGAAAATTTTTATTTATAGATATAGCTAAGCACAGTAAACTATAAAATAATTTTTAGCAGTATTTAAGTTGATATTAATTTTATTTACAATAATAGTACAAAAATCTCTAATAATATGAAAATCGGGAATACTTGAATCGTCATTGCTTTTTATAGAGTCCATATTAACTGAATTTCAATTTCACTCAATCCAAACGAAATATTTAGTGCGCTGTATAGTGAAGTTGTTTTCAAATTCTTACACTTATTCATTATTAATTTCGTAATGGATTATTTGGCTCTCCTTTTTTTATTTTTATGTCTATTCCTAGAAATTACACACGTTTTTTTATAAACTTTTAACATCCTCCACCTCAAGAAATTCTTTATCATTCGTTTAATAAAATGCAAGACATTTCTATGATTCCAAATCCCATTCCGCTAATAAGAGTAAATTTTATCATATAAAACAATCTAAAAGGTCTTAAATCACACCCTCTTTCTTGTATTAGGTGCATTTTTATAAGCATCTAAACTCTAACGTTATTAAATCTTTTAAATTAAAATATTCAGCTTCAATTTTACCAGAATTTTCATTACAGTTATAGATTTCCTTTTCGGACTTACGATAATTTAATCTGGTTCATATAAGCAAGATCTATATTGAAATACAGGATTTTCCTTCGTTCAGCAAATGATCCGGAGTTGAACTAAAAATATGTAGATATTGATATAAACATGCAATGTAATTTTTTTAAAAATCAATTCCTACTTAGGTCAACAAAGAAAAATTTTATTTTAGTTATTTTTTATTAAATAATTACAATTAATAAAAATATGTATACACATATGACAGAAACACAATATCCAGTGGCAAAATAGAAAGCGATTTTCTATTTTCCTTTCTACATATGGTGTCGGACTATTAGTATTATTATTTTTTTTGTTACTCTATTTATTCATTAATTAAATTTAATTATTCTAACAAAATAGTATAGTAAGAAAGAAATCCCATTCTCAAAAATTAGGTGGGATTCGAAAGTTCAACGCGCTATCCATTGCGCTACAGGGACAATACGAACGAACTTCTGTTATAAATATGATGTTGGACTATTACTTTTGTATTTTACTATTTATCCATTAATTAAAAAATAATGAATTAATATTTGAAAAAACTGTATTTACATCAAGTGTCATCCCTACAAGTTTAAAAAAATGTATTTGAACTCTTGAGGGGATCAATAAAAGTATTTTATTAACGATTGAAAATTTGAACAAGATATATATATATATATATCTTGCTCAAATTTTCAATCAACACACACACACACACACACACATATATATATATATATATATATATATATATAGGGAGAGTGTAGGAACAGTAGGAATTGAAAAAGACGTATATTTAATGAATTTTATTTAAAATACAAATCAGTTTATGCAGTGATGCAAATAGAGTGGAGAGAGCTCTCCTATTTTAATTAGGATGGTTAATGGGTCTAATGGATTAGCATATGCAACGTGTTTATTTCGTATTCACAGTCAACTGAAATAATGTATAGGAACATTCAGTGCAATGAACTTGTGCAATCAGTATCGGTACCGCTTTCATTAAGAGTGCTATGTGATATATTTTATAAGGAAGCCGATGACTTGTATCCAGATGAGGCTCTTAACGCTTCAGCAAATACCTCAGTCAAATCTTCGCAACCTTTGCTGAGCAGAAAATCCACAGAGATTAGGCGTCACCATCATTAAAGCTAATGTCCAGAATGTGAGCTCAATAAATCAGAATTAATTCTCTTAGAGGATGAGAATACTTGCCATTACCTATAGCAGCAAAGGAATTGTTCTGTGAACTATTTGGACTATTATTGTAACTATTAGGGCTCTTGTACTGCTGTCAATACGATGTACGTGTTGCTAGTGAAAATTATTCGAATGTATATGACTACAGGCATTCTGCAAGAATGTATAATCAATATTAAATACTTCGGTATAACAAATTTATTACCTAAAAAGGTTTCTAAATTATTTTCTTTTATTTTGAAGCATTTGTTTAATTGAAATAAACACTGTCATTGTGTAATGATAGTGTATAGCTAACAATTTGATATACGAATCCAAAAAGTTTACTACTTTTCCAAAAAACATCGCCAAACAAAATTATAAAGTATTAGTTTATTTGTTAGTATATGAAGAATGTTTATTTTTTTTATATTATCAAGACCACAAACACAATTCCAGGTCAAGAAAATGCCATCAATTAATAAAATGAACATTAAAGGATTTCAACATCTTTTTTGACATCGATGCATAAAGAGTTTTTTTTGTAAATTTAACGTGTCTGTTGGCTTAGTTGCTTGATTAATTTAATATTAACGTCGCACTGTTCAGCTACACGAGGGCTTTTGGCGACGGACCACGTAATTTTGAACCATGGTCAAGTGACGTGGACGACACCTGAGCTGGCACCCCCCTCTCTAACTACCACACCAACGGGAGGACGTTTCAGCTCTCGACAGATTTAACGTGCATCGCTGCCCTACACAGCGGGTCTTTAGTGGTACTGGGATCGAACTCGTGACCAGGCAAGCCACGATCCGATACCTATACCACTCGGCTACCGCGGCCACGTTGGCTTAGTTGCAGAAGAGATCTAATGAATTTGCATAATGTAAATGAATAGCAAAGAATTAGATTGATATTAATGGAATTTAACAACTTGTACAATGTTTTAAACAAAATAAAAGCAAATTAGATTATCATGAGGTTAAAGTTTTTAATATTCGAGCGACAAAAAAAGCACTTTTGAAGGAAAAGCAAAGGGATTCTTTAAAAACCAGTTGTTGTAAATGCATGAAAAACAAATTTTACACCATTTGACTCATGTTTTTCCAAATGTCTAATATTGCAAATCAACTGGTAAAAGTTTGCGTTTTCTTCACCAGAAAAAACAAACCATAAACTGCTTATGTATATGCATTATAAGAATATTGCAGGCATTTCTTCATTTAGGAAAATGACATTTTCATATGTGTGTGTGTGATTCCCGTATAAAAATATTATACTAAAATATATCTTTTGTTGGAATCTCTTTTAAAAATAGTATTAAAAAAATCAGGGAATTACATCTCTTTCATATTGTAAATACGAGGTGTGACATACAAAAAAAAAGGAGACTGGTCCAATAAATCACTGCACTTACAGAATAAGTTCACCGTGAAAGTATCACCTTCAAGGTAGTTCCCTTCATCATTCACACACTTCTGTATTCGGTGCTGCCCTTTCTGGTAACAGTTCTGGAGCGAGGTTTTTGGAAGGCTCTTCAGGAGATTCTCCGTTTTTGCCAGAATTTCTTCAACTGAGTTAAAATGGGTTCTCTTTAAGAAAGATTCAACTGTAGGAAAAAAAAATGTCGCATGGGGTCATCACAGTAATGTTTCAGCTGGTCAGAAACTGCTTGTCAAATAGGGCCGTGAGAGCGGGTGCATTGTCTTGGTGAAACAGCCATCCATCACTTCCCAATTCTGGCCTTTTTTCCCTAATTTTTTTCAAGAAATCTTTTTAGTACTTCAATGTAGTAATGTTGATTAACAGTCTAACCATTAATGCGAGTGAGAACCCTCTCGAGTCACGAATTGTGACAGTATTTTGGTTTATAATCGCTGATCTTAGGTGCCCAACAGGTTCATCATCTTCCACATTGACCCTTTCCCCTGAAAACCACTTTTCCCATTCAAACACATGTGCAAGAGACAAAGTTTTGTCTCTTGACACAGTAATCCCAACTGGCGAGATCGATTAAGACGACACTGCAGACATGGATATAGGAGGTGCGTGGAATGACGTCATCTCCTCCTCCAAAACAGTTGTTGCCAACTCCACTCTTTTTTCAAGCTACATATTTAGTCTCGTTAAGAAAAGTGCTTTCAGGATATTACAATTTTTAGAAAAGAAAAGGATAATTTAAATGTAATATTGACAGTATTTTATTGATCAATTAGTTTGAGCAAAAAATATTTCATTAACTAATTCAAAGCTTATAAAACCAACTGTTTTTACCAACTATATTTACATATAATAAAGACTATATTAAGAAATAATGGCTTGGAAAAATCCCTTTGTAAATTGATAAAAAAAGGACACAGGAATGATCTCATAAATAAAATACACCTCGTTATTTTTTTATGTTTTGTAACAACACAAAGAGAAAAGAAAATGTAGTTACAATGCAACAATAGTGACATTTCTGCAATGTTTCAAATATAGGAAAACACCAGATATTTCTAAAGAGACAGGGAGATATTTTATCCACCCTTTATTATAGTGTTATTTTAACTCTATTTTCTTTGATTTCTTTTTGTGCAGGTGTTCCTGCCAGAAGAAAATGATTTAATACATCATGTGCATATAGTTTTCTCTTGTAGATAAAAAGCTATTTTTAAAATATGCAGTTTTTTTAGTATCCCCATTTTGGGAATTTTATTTGATTTTTTACTTGAAGAGGTGAATGAACTGACATATATAACTTATGACTTTTGATTAACATTAAATAAATACCAGCATCATATTACATTACTTTGAATTTAAGAAAAATATTTTTGGTATAGATGTATTTATTTCGGGTATATCATTTGAAGACATTAGCTGATTTTTACATACAGTTTATATTATGGAAGAATGATTTGTATGCTGAGAATCAAAATTTTATCATATTTATTTATTATAAGATCATTGAAAGTATGTTACATGCGAATATATTCCTTTTTATGAAAATCGTATATTTTAAATCAATATTCTGAAAGACTTTAATGTTTATTTTTTTGAAGTTATTTTTAAAATCGGGGAATTAAGATAAATATTCAAATTTACCGATTCAGAAAACTCAAAGGTTCTGTATGGAAGAGAATGTTGGACCTTCAATAAAGAAGAGGAAGAAAAGTTGCTCATTTTTAAAAGAAAAATCTTCAGAAAAATTTTTGGACCTATTCAAGAGAACAATGGGAGTGGAGAATTCTTTACAACAGTGCTTCTCAAACTGTGGGGCGCGCCCCCTTGGGGGGGGTGATAACTGTACAAGAGGGCGCGAACATATTAAAAAGTCGAAAACAAAAGATTATTTTAAAAAAAATTATTAATTTACTGAAAGTAAACAAAATACACATTCTGACAAAATAAAAAATAAAATGAACATTTACACTGATATAATATACTTGTAAATGTATCATTGCAGCACAATGTATCTTAGAATTAATTTAACAATACAAAGTTAAGAACAAATTTAATAATTACCAATGACTCTATGGGCTTGTCACATATAAAATTATATGCAAAAATTAACACTTATCTTGATAATTTGTACGGATTATAGATAATCCTTTCACTGCCGATTAAAATTTAAGAAATTCGTCCCTCCTTTGCCTCCTATTTCCCCGTTGGGGGGAAGCGGAAGAAAAGGAATGAATAAGGAAATAATCTTATACAAGTAAATCCTTCGCAAAGACTGCCAATGTCTTTTTAATGCATTCCAAAGCCTTCGGAATTATTTTTATGGATAGCAGTTCACAAAAAAGATCGCACTTCGGAAAGACGTATATATATGTCCGGGGCATTTAACGCACGGGTTGAGCGAGTCGTATATATATTCGCCGGTGGAACTTAAAAGGTTAAAATCGTATTGTAGCTATTGCGTCAAAGTATAGTATTATGAATTGAATGCATTGTTATTTGTGTATGGGGGGCGTGGAAAATTATGACTGAATATTGGGTCGCAAATACTGAAAGTTTGAGAAACACTGCTTTACAATCGTGAAATTTACAGGAAATATGACAAATATGCCTGGATTGACATTGTGAGAACTATAAAACCATCACGTATTAGGGGGCTCGACCATCTGTAGAGATACGCTGATGCTTTTCCTACAAAAAAGTAACTGTTTCGAAAATTGAAGAGACCAGACAAAAAGGCCACCTACACGATGGTTAGACGATGTTGAAAAGGATCTCAAACTATTAGGAATGAACCGATGGAGGGTCATCGTGACGGATAGGGTCAACTGGAAGAGGATCAGCAAGTCAACATTGACCTGCAAAAGGCTGTTGAGTTTATAAAGAAGATTTTAGAAAAAAAGCAACCATCGCAAGTTCTTTTTTATTACCGATTTATACAAGCTAAATAAAAATTGTTTCTGGTAGAATTATAATAATCTAATTTATCTTTAGTAATCTATTTCAATTTCAGTGCAGCATTTATGTTACTATGCAATTTATTCTTTTTAAAAATTAACGAGTTAAGTGTACTATAAATAATATAATATAAATGGCACTATATAGCTGCTATAGGTATTCGTTTGAGTGTCCTTGAGTGTGTTTTGTGGAACTCGATCCTCGTAGTGCCTATTTGTTTCATTTTAATTTTACTAATTCGCCTGGTTATCTTTTTTGTGAGTCTAGGCAAGTCATGATTGCTGTACATTTGGGCAAGTGTTTTAAACTAAATGATTTGGACTGTATTATTAAGAAATATTAGAGTGCTCGTTGCTAATGGTCAATGGACTGGTATTTTTTAAATAATAATAATAGAATACAAAAAACACAGAACTAATATTATTTCATTATAAAATCCCTAAAAAAGAAAAAGCAATGATAAACCAAAACTTGTAATTTGGTCTGCAAGCTATTTGTTTTGTAAGTATTGTAATTTCTTAAGTCACATATTACAACTTATTACAAAAGTTTATGTTAGAATTATCATATCTTGGCAAGACAGCCCCTCGTGAACCAATGTCTTCCTACTCCATAATGACATCTTGTTTACTCTTGTTCTCCAAGTTTTCTCGTTTATAATCCCTAAGTCTGATTCAAATGAGTCTGTCCATTTCAGTTCACTGTCAAAGTCACTGGGATTCGGAAGCGAGGAAGAACATGTTTCCGAATCCTAGTGACTTTGACTGCGGAATTTTTTTGACATTATCAACTTTCATTTGAATTATATGGGCCATCCAATTCATTCCATTTATTTTTATGTATTTCATGCTGTACGGTTGTTTATAAATTCTATATATTTAAAAATTATAACATCTTCTCCAGATATTGTTTCCGTTTACACCTACAAGCATACTATGATGTATTTTTCTCTCAAAAGGAGACGTTCTATTTTCTTCCAGTTTTGTTAAGGTATCCGACTACGTTCAGAATCGTGATTTTAAAAAAAGCGCATAAATGGATAATTTTCATGATATTTAGTGTCACTGAGATTAGAATACATGCATAAAATTGGTTTAAGGACATTTTGACAAAATCTTTTATTTAAATATAATATTTTGGCAAAAAATTAACTTAGAATCATCTTTTTTCCAAATGTTCTCCTTTTGTGAAAAATAGTTCTATTATAATAATATTTTGCCTTTATATAGCTCAGACCTCTCTACAGAGGCTCAACAAGAATTTTTGAAAAATTCACATTATTTTCAGAGTTAGCCCCCATAGAAATAATTATTGGCGTTTTTTTTCTTAAAATGCTCCCTTCTGTTGTCGTAAAATATGAATAAACCCACTTCTAAGTCATATATTTCAAAAATTCTAGTTGAGCCTCTGTAAAGAAGTCTGAGCTATATACAGGCAAAATATTATAATAGAAATTATTTATTATAGAAATTATTTATTATTTAGAATAGAATATATTTTTCACAAAAGGAGAACATTTAGAAAAACTATTATTCTAAGTTAATTTTTTGCCAAAATATTGTATTTAGATGATTTTTCTTTGTCAAAAAGTCCATAAAACAATTTTATGCATATATTCTAATCTAAGTGACACTATATATCATGAAAATTATCCATTTATGCGCTTTTGAAAATCACGGTTCCGAACGTGGATATGTTGGATACCTTAATGTCTAAATCTCGGACGCATATGTCAGAACTGATATAAAAAGAGTTTAATAAATTAAAAAATTTGCGTTTCTTGAAAGAAATTTAGATTTTAAAAATCTCCTCATTCCATAAAAAGCCTTATTTGCCAGATATAAACCATTCTGGATTTCATGAAGTATTCTGTTATCAGAGGTAACATACACTGGTGTGCAAAAATTAAGGACGAGACGGTTTTTTCAATATAACTTTGTACAAAAGCTTTCCAAATCAACACATTTAATACCGTAAGATCCCCAATACATAAGGACATGTGTAATGTAAGCAACACTTACTAAAAGAGAAATCAGAGGGATAAAGAGAAGCTTGATTGAAAAAGTAGCATAGAGCGCAATGCGACTGAAGGCCGAAACATGCCTGTGATGGGTGTCCAGCAAGAAACATCCGGTCTTTAGTAGGGGATATGATCTCTCCTGACTGCTAGGCAGGTTTCACAGCGTCTGCCCATGCTGAGAATGAGGGTGTCAATGAGTGGTTGAGGCATTGCTGCCCATTCGTCTTGCAGCGCCAATCGAAGCTCCCGAATCGTTACTGGTGGTAAAGTACGAGCTGCCAAGCGTCTCCCATACATGCTCGATGGGATTGAGATCCGGAGATCGTGCCGGCCAATCCATACGTTCAATGTCCTCACTCTCTTTGTTCGGCAGCTACTGTGCGATGACATGGTGCATTGTCGTCCATGAAAAGGAACTGTAGACCCATAGCGCCTCTAAAAAGACGCACATATGGAAGAAGAATCTCGTTACAATAACGGATCTCGTTGACTGAACCTGCGTCGAAGATGTGAAGGTCTGTACGACTACCAAGCATGATGCCTCCCCAAACGAGAACACCGCGACATCCATACCTGTCCCTTTCAATGATGTTCGAGGGATGATTGCGGCTTCCCCTCTCTCTCCAGATGAGTATGCGATGAGAATCGCTACTCAAACTGAATCTGCTCTCATCTGTAAAGAGTACTCATCCCCATTCATTTTCTCTCCAATTCCGGTGTTTCCGGCACCACAGAGAACGCCTTCTCCGATGGGCAGGCGTTAAAGGTACACACCGTACAGGGCGTCGTGCAAACAGACCACCACCGTGCAGTCTTCTGGCCACGGTAAAACGCGATATCGGTCGTCCAGTCACCTGTGTCGTGTGTCTAGCGATTTTTCCCGCTGTCTGCCGCCTGTTTCTTCTGGCCTGTAAGACAATGTACCGATTATCTGCGGGTGTGGTTCCTCGTGGACGACTACTACTGCACCCCCGGATAGCTGTTCCTGTAGTTTGAAATTGTCTCCAAAGTCGTGAAACGATGCTGTGAGCAATTCCGAACTCTGCAGCCACACTTGTCACACTGCGGCCTTCCTCCAACTTCCCAATGATTCGACCTCGGGTAAAAGCATCCAGATGTCGTCTAACAGATTGATTATTCGCCATTTCTCGCTGAGGCAGCAACTCGGTGTGATTTTAACTGCTATACGGCGTGCAATCTCTTTGCCAGAAATACTGATCTTACACCGACAACATGCTTTATACTACTCGGACACTCCCCCATTACGTCTACCTGCATATCTGCGCATGTGCTACCGTACATCACTTTACTTAATCTCCTGATTGGTCTTTCTGTCCGCTCTGCCTTTTCGTTCAGCTGATATGTTAATTTTTCGACTTCGTTCTTAATTTTTGCACACCAGTGTATATCATTGACCCTAAGTAGGTAAAACTTTTAACTGTTTCAAATATATATGAATCTATTTCATGATAAGGATTTGGGAATATGTCTTTTGTGTCTGTGTATGAAAATAGCATATATTTAGCCTTTTTATCATTTATAACAAGACCCATTCGACTTGCTGTAGTCTTAAGGGACAAGAAATGCCTCTTTCGAGTAGGAAGGGTACGAGCAACCACATCAATATCATCAGCATCGGCTAAATATGTAGCATAGGTAGAATAGTATTACGAAAATCAAGCTTTTTAACACAATGGCAACATCTGTTACTTACAGTGTATCGGAAGAAAGCCCGTTTCCTTCAGTAACTACTGCTTAAAACGCATACGTTTCTTGAACAATTTAAGTAGAATATTTCTACTGTTTTGTATTAAATTTTAAAAATATTTGACTAAAAGTCATTAAAATATTCCTCCATTGAAAGATTATGAATATTTTACTGAACGTAAAATTGAAATATATATGAACACTATGAAATAAATTGAACTTACATTTTATTTGCATAGCTTATATCTAACGGGTCTCAGGTGTGTTAACTTTGGTTGAGTATAAACAATTTTCGAGGGTTGAAAGTATAAACAATTTTCATGTATATATATGTCTTTGAAATTAATATTTAATAGTACTAATCTTTTTTGCATTATTCATAAAGAAATGAGGCTTCAAAAAAGTGTAAAATGTTTAAAATATAATCGTAATTTAAAAATTTATAAGCATATGAAATTAAGTACGAAATATAAAGTCTTACGTTACGCATATTTTCTAAAAAAAAAATAGTGTCTCTAATTACTAAGAACAAATTGATTTATAAAGTTAAATGTATCTTTATTACATTGTAACTATTTTCAAAAAATAGAATAATAAATTATGTTTTTAAAAAAAATAAAAAATTACATTTTTGAAATTTTCGAAAAAAATTTCAATATTTTTTAAATATTTGAAATACAAAAGATACATAAAATTAAAATTAGGCAGGGTTTACAGAGTATGATACGTTTTATAAATCAATTAAGTTTTGTACATCAAAGGCTACAATTTTAGAAAATAGTATGCGCAATATTTATTACCCAGATATGTTTCTTATTTTCACATGTTTAGAATTTTAAAAATTGCGATTATATTTGAAACATTTTACACTTTTTTGAACCCTCATTCCTTTATAAATAATGCGGAGAAGATTCGAATTATTTAATTTGAATTTCAAAGAATTATATCTATTTGAAAATTGCTTATAATTTCAGCCCTCGAGGCAAAATTAACAACCCTGATACTCCTTTAGTTATCAGTAAATAAGGAGTCAACATTTGTTATACTTCTCAAAATAAAGAAATTTAAGCGTGAGAATTGCTCTATAAATTACTATAAAATATATAAAAGTAATCCTTAAAAGGCATTTATATTTTGGAAATTGTATCCACAGTCTAGTTTTATTAAGAGGGCTGCAGTAGCCAAGAGGTCAAGGTATCGGATCATGGCAGGCATGTCATATGTAAGTCCGATCCCATTACCACGAAAGACCCGCCATGTAGGGCAGCAATACGCTTTAAATCTGTCGAGAGCTCAAACGTCCTCCCGTTGGTATGGTGTGGTAGCTAGGAGAGGAGGTGTCGTCCACGTCATTTGACCATGGTTCAAAATTACGTGGTCCGTCGCCAAAAGCCCGTGTGTAGCTGAAGAGTGCGACGTTAATATTCACTCACTCACTAGTTTTATTACACTCATGTCCATTCATTAAGGATAATTCAGAATCACACAAAAATTGAACTGTAAAATAAAAATTTCCCCTGTAGAATTATCACACACATCTTGAAAGAATATGCAAATTACAGGAAACCACCGGATGGAGCGGATAGTACGTCACAATGACGAGAGTGTAAGAGAGGGGTATATCAAAAATGGTGGCAAAGAAGTAAAATTGTTCACAAGCGCTTTAAAAGCCTTTCCGAGCAATAACCACATAGTTATGGCACAAAGAAAGCATTTGGATGATTTTTTACGTGGTAGAATTATTGGACAACTGGAATGTGGACGTACCCAGCTGGAAGTATCCCAAGAACTTGGAATCGCCCAGAGTGTCATCTCCAGGCTTTGACAACGATTCCAAGATGATGGTAATGTGAGTAGATGTTACAGCACAGGTCGCCCTCGAGTTACAACGCCGAATGAGGACCGGTATATATTTCGCAGTTACTGCCAAAAGAAACAGACGGAGCACAGCATCAGACCTATCCCGTCAGCTCTCTTCAGCTACCGGTATGACAGTTTCAAGGCAGACCGTGTGCAGACGCTTAGAGCACATTGGTCTATATGCTCGTAGGCCTGTCAGATGTGTTCCACTTACCGCAACTCACTGTCGCCTGCGATTAACCTGGAGTAGAGAGCATGCATTGTGGACACCACAACAGTGGTCTTGTGTGATGTTTTCCGACGAGTCCAGGTTTAGTTTGCAGTCTGATTCTCGCCGGACTTTAATTTGGAGAGTGCCAGGTACCCGTTACCACCAAGAAAACACAACTGAGCGACACCGTCACGGTGGTGCAGGAGGGCTCGTTTGGGGAGGAAATATTCTTGGTTCCAGAACTGACCTGCATGTTCAGAGTGTAACGATGACAGGCTACATCTATCGGGATGTCATTCTGGAACAACATGTACGTTTGTTTTGGGGTACCATGGGTGCTGAATTTCTGTTTATGGATGACCACGCCCGTTATCACCATGTAAACATTGTAGACGAATGCCTTCAATCGGAGGATATCACCCGTATGGATTGGCCAGCATACTCACCGGACTTGAGTCCAATAGAGCATGTGTGGGAAATGCTTGGCCGACTAATTGCAGCCCGTTAACCCCCTCCCACCTGTCTACCGGAACTTCTGAGGGCATTGCTTGATGAGTGGTGTAATATTTCCGAAGATCAGATTGATAGTTTGATACTCAGCATGTCTAAGCGTTGTAAGGCCTGTATTGCATCGTCCAGGAGACATACTCCGTATTAACCAACATACTAACCTTGTTATACTGTTTTTTTGTAAATAGGTTCTTTTTTGAAATTTTTATTAATTATGTCAAACATATAGCATCTTTTTTGCTCTTTACCTTTTGTTTAGTAAATAGACTTTACAAATAAGTCAAATTTGTTTTGCTTCTGTCTCTTTCTTTGCCTGAACTGCATTTTCCTTAATTTATGGATATGAGTGTAAGAAGATACCCTTTTTTCATTTACATGCATCGATTAATAAGTAATCGCAATTCTACTTAACAGCATCGTATAAATTCCGAAGTACAAAGCTACAGAAAAAACTATGAAAATTGTTCCATTAAATAAAAAAATATTTCTTTAAGTATTTAAAAAAATATTTTTCCGAAACTTTTACTATTGAATTATAAGTTGAATATCTTAAATTTTTTTTGTAAGTAAAGAAAGAAAGATTGGATGTCAATTTAAAGCATGGAAAAAAGGAAGAAAGAAGATTTTCTCGATTGTTAAGCTTGTAATGCAAAAAGTGATCTTCAAAATCATTAAAGACAACCCAAAAGATAATTAAACTTTGAAAGTGGAATCATTTCTTTTTCACCATGAGCTCTAACTTTTTAAAATTCTGAATCTTAAAGAAGTAATTAACAGGAGAATTTAATTTTTCTGAATGTGATAAAGTGATAGCTCTTACTTAACGCAGGCACTTCTCGATGGTTCTAGATTAATTAATTTTAGAACTTAGAACTCAAATGATGCAGTATGACTATTTGAAATATAGCAAAAAATTTTCCATAGAATACTTAATTTTTTAGGAAAACTTTTTTTGGGCTTAAAAGTGAAAAAAGAAATTCATTTAATAATGAAATAAATACTTAATTCTTAGACATGAATTGATTTGTTCATTCACTCTTGATATGGCGAATTCTTTCGTTTTTGATAACACTTTTTTTCATTCTAATTTACGAAATATTTTTAAACATTTAATAAATTTTTTTTCTATTATACTTCAAGTTACAAAACTACTATAAACATTTCTTTTTAATACTGTGAAATACGTTTAACGTGAAATCGCTTAAGAAGAAATATCGTTTAACACGAAATAATACAACAGTCCCGACAATCTGTTATGTATTTTCATGCATTTCTTCTCTTAACACAAAAAAGGAAAATCGCTTAAAACGAAATATTTCCCTTCTGAGAATGAGCAAAATACGGAAAAGAACAGAGGTTTAAGAGGGTAGTGAAATGAAAGAGGGGTGGTATTGCATTATTTTCCGTATTATTGGAATGTCCTACTGTATCATCGGAAGAATTGGTCTGCAGTAGATGATGATAATGTTTGTACAGCCCCAACTATGACAAACAAAGACATTGTGCAGTTTGTTATAACTAAAAAAATCATTGTTGCAGATTCCGACAGCGAAAATGAAATGAATAATTCAGCTTCTTTTCCCACGGCATCCGAAATAAGGGACACCATGAAAAATTTGCGCATTTAGTTAGACGCTCATTCCAATGGTAAAATGAATAACAAAATGAACGCCATAGAATAATTTGTTGATAATTTGGTGCTAAAAAAGACAACGCCAAGAACAATATCAGATTATTTTTCAAAAATTCAATAAATGTTTTGTTTTTTCATTTTTTTAAAAAACTTGAAAGATTTTGCATTAAATTTCCTTAAGTTCTTGCGAATGTTTTTATTTCATTGATTTTTATTAAATAAATGTACACTCATGTCCCTAAATTAAGGAAAATTCAGAATCACACAGAAATTGATCTCTAAAATAAAAATTTCACCTGTAGAATTATCACACACATCTTGAAGAAGAATATGCAAATTACAGGAAACCACCAGATGGCGCGGATAGTACGTCACAATGACGAGAGTGTAAGAGAGGGGTATATCAGGAATGGTGGCAAAGAAGTAAAATTGTTCACAAGCGCTTTAAAAGCCTTTCAGTGCAATAACCGCATAGTTATGGCACAAAGGAAACATTTGGATGAATTTTTACGTGGTAGAATTATTGGACGACTGGAATGTGGACGTAACCAGCTGGAAGTATCCCAAGAACTTGGAATCGCCCAGAGTGTCATCTCCAGGCTTTGACAACGATTCCAAGATGATGGTAATGTGAGTAGATGTTACAGCACAGGTCGCCCTCGAGTTACAACGCCGAATGAGGACCGGTATATATTTCGCAGTTACTGCCAAAAGAAACAGACGGAGCACAGCATCAGACCTGTCTCGTCAGCTCTCTTCAGCTACTGGTACCACAGTTTTAATGCAGACTGGGTACAGACGCTTAGGGCACATTGGTCTATATGCTCGTAGGCCTGTCGTGTTCCACTTACCGCAACTCACTGTCGCCTGCGATTAACCTGGAGTAGTGAGCATGCATTGTGGACACCACAACAGTGGTCTTGTGTGATGTTTTCCGACGAGTCCAGGTTTAGTTTGTAATCTGATTCTCGCCGGACTTTAATATGGAGAGCGCCAGGTACCCGTTACCACCAAGAGAACACCATTGAACGACACCGTTACGGTGATGCAGGACGGCTCGTTTAGGGAGGAATTATTCTTGGTTCCAGAACTGACCTGCATGTTCAGAGTGTAACGATGACAGGCCACATCTATTGAGATGTCATTCTGGAACAACATATACGTTTGTTTCGGGGCACCATGGGTGCTGAATTTCTCTTTATGGATGACCACGCCCGTTATCACCATGCAAACATTGTAGACGAATGCCTTCAATCGGAGGATATCACCCGTATGGATTGGGCAGCATACTCAACGGACTTGAATCCAATAGAGCATGTGTGGGATATGCTTAGCCGACTAATTGCAGCCCGTTAACCCCCTCCCACCTGTCTACCGGAACTTCTGAGGGCATTGCTTGATGAGTGGTGTAATATTTCCGAAGATCAGATTGATAATTTGATACTCAGCATGCCTAGGCGTTGTAAAGCCTGTATTGCATCGCCCGGGAGACATACTCCGCATTAACCATCTCCATGTTATACTGTTTTTTGTAAATAGGTTCTTTTTTAAAATTTTCTCCAGGGAGTAAAAATCGCAAATTTTATTAATTATGTCAAACATATAGCATCTTTTTTGCTCTTTACCTTTTGTTTAATAGACTTTACAAATAAGTCAAATTTGTTTTGCTTCTGTCTCTTTATTTGCCTGAATTTCATTATCCTTAATTTATGGACATAAGTGTATATATATCCACCTATGTACTCTAGTAAACTTAATTTTATACAATTTATGTTTTTTTTGCAATGTCGTTTAATACGAAATTCTTTTAACACGAAAGAATAGTTCAGTTTTTTCGTTTCACGTTAAATGATTTTCACTGTATACGTATAAGCCATTTATAATTGTTAAATTGTCTATTATTCTTATTATTTTAATTGTACAATGTTCTTAATTGGTTTAATATAGAGCTCAACATGGTTATATAAAGTTTTAAGAAACCCATAATTAATATTAGGTTGGGGAAAAAGAAATCTATCATTTTTTCGGTAGATGGCTGTAGTGTCGATATCTCGTGAAGTATCGATCAAAAAATTTCAAATTTATGCTCGTTGTCAAGGTGACATTTCCCACTAAAAATTATTTTGCTATTTTTGGTTTGGTACATTCAGTTGTGAGTTACAGGGTGTTGAAAATGGAAGACAACAAAAAGAAAATTCGATGCATTTTACAAATTTTTTTTTGATAAAGGCGAAAAAACATGCCAGGCGGCTGAAATTGTAAATTGTGTTTATGGTGCCGATACTGTAACAGCTAATTACGTGCAATTTTGGTTTCGTCGATTCTGATCAGGCATTTTTAAAGTTAAAGTTGCCCTTCGCTCAGGCAGGCCTGTCATCGAAAATGTCGATAAAATCACAGAAAAAATAGAAGTTGACCGGCATGTTAGTAGTCGTAGCATCACCCAGGAGCTAAAGATCGACCATAAAACTGTTTTAAGCGATTTAAAGAAAGTTGGATTCAAAAAGAATCTCGATGTTTGGGTGCCACACCAATTATCACCAAAAAACAATATGGATCGAATTTTCCTCTACGAAGCCCTGGCCAAACGAATGAAATCGGCCCATTTCTTAAGTGGATGGTGACAGGGGATGAGAAATGGGTCCCATACGACAATACTGTGGGAAAGCGATCGTTGTCAAAGCGTGGTGAAGCAGCTCAAACAGTGACCAAACCAGGACAAACATCCAGGAAGGTTCTACTGTATATTTGGTGGGACTGGGAAGGATTCATTTATTGTGAGTTGCTTCCGTAGGGCTAAACACTAAATTCAGGTTTCTGTCAACAACTAGACCGTTTGAAGCTAGCGACTAACCAGAAACGACCAGAATTGGCAAACAGAAAAGGTGTTGTGTTCCATCAGGACAACGCCACGTCACACACATCTGTAGTGACTCGCCAGAAACTGACTGTGGAAGCCTGGTCGGGAAGTTTTAATGCATCCACCATATAGTCCGGACCTGGAACCAAACTATTACCACCTTTTTATCGCATTGCAAAACTTCCTGAGTGATAAGAAATTAAGGTCACAAGAGAAGATAGTGAAAATCGATTACTAGAGTTTTTCACCAATAAAGACCAAGACTTCCATGAGAGAGGCAATATGAAGCTACAATTAAAATAGCAACAAATTATACAACAAAACGGTACATATTTGACCCAAATCGGACTATCCTAAACATGTTAAATAAAGTTTTGAATTTCATGCAAAAATAATGGATTTCCTTTCCCCCAACCTAATATATTAATTAAAAATGTAAAATAATTTTTGAAATTTTTATGTTCATGAGCATATGTAAGTAATTAACCGAAGTGATTTTAAGTAAGATGAATGAATTGCATTCATGAACCTCAATATATTATTATGAAATACATTTATCTTTAAATGTTATTTTCAACCAAATAAATCCTTGAGAAACGATCACTATCTGTACATAGAAAATTAATTACGTTAACATTTTATTTTTTGTTTCTTTTTGAATGGATGAAATATGTTTCAAGATATGCGGTGATCAAAATAAGTTACAAGGCGAGCAATGGAACTTTTATTAATGGAAAAACTTATTTAATTAAGTGATGATACAAATAATTAGGAAATTGAATCACTGGGTGGAAAAATTGATTTTGTCCGAGTATTTGACAAATTGTAATTAAATCTATTCAGACAGAGAAAAGAACATTATTCTTGCAACAATTGATTCTCTAAAGAGTAAGAATGATAATTTTTCATTTGTGTGTTTTGATTAATGTATTTAATCCACTTTTATAAAAATAAATTTAGACCATTAACTTTATTAAAAAAGCATTAGGTTATTAACTGAGAAGTGAATAAAGTGTTTTTAAAAATGCGTGTTTCAGATAAATTAAAAAAAAAAACTATTTTGATGTTTTCACTCAAGTGAAAAATCATACGGAAATCAAAACTCTTTGATATTTTTTATCAAATATTTAGTTTGAAACATCGAAAAAAATCAAATCAAACATTTCTTGTTTTTATTTTTAACCTATTTAATATTTGTTTGAAATATTTAGAAAATTTTTTAAGTCAGATTTAAATTAGAGCCATTGTATATATATACATATAGACTTAATATAATTGAAGAAATTCTATATAACACTTAAAATAAGCACACACAATATTTCTGTATCTTCTTTAAAAAAATTCTCAAAATAGTTCCCTCGTACACCTTTTTACCTATGCAAATACTGTTGTGACCTTGGGCATCATATCATATAAAATAAACCTATTAAGGCATATCACATCGTTACAAATTTTTCTGACATGTAAACACAGAGCAAATTTACTTTAAAGTATTCTTTTGCCAGTGTTTAAAAAGTGATATACTTTTTTTATCATTTATATTAGAAATTAGTTATACTAAAATTTCTGTAACCTCTTTTTTTAGTTACGCAAATCCCATTTTGAGAAACCCTATTTCATATTATTCATGACTAATAATGGTTTAGATTAGGGGCTTTCAACCAGTGCCCCACAGGCCATGAATAGCCCACTGAAAGCATTTTAGGGGTCCCTCATTTGAATTTGACACAATTTTAAAAGAAAATTGCCTTGTGTGTTTTTTGTCGCCAAAAAAAACGCCAATTTTTTCTGTTATTCTTTATATTCAAAGCATCTCACTGATGTATTTAATATCCATTTGAGACAAAATTTTCTGAAATTGACGAATTTTTCAAAAATTTCACCGTATCTTAAATAAATTTAAATATAAAAAAATCTGACTATGCATAAAATCTCAGAAAGTTTTCGGAAAAAAGTGGACTCTTATCTTTAACAGGTTTGTAAAATATTTTAATTAGACTTCCATTTAACTTTTTTGAAACCAATATATATATATATATATATATATATATATATATATATATATATATATATATATATATATATATATATATATATATATATATATTTATATACAAATTTGTAAACACCATATCGTCTCTTGGAATCTGTTGCCTTCTTGTAAAATAAACCTCCCATTTTTTTATATAAATTTCCTGACTACAATATTTTTTTGACAGTGGTGTGGCCCGCAGATCGTAGTGAATTTATTGATGTATCCCGGGGATCATTGTAAATTTATTAATTTGACCCTCGAGGGTGAAAAGTTGAAGATCCCTAATTTAGATTAACCCACGTGTATTCATGTTAGCTATATATTATATTATTTATTATTTATATATAAATGTTGCAATTAAAACAGCTTTTTAATTTACTTTAAAATATTTCAAATTAAATATTAAGCGTTTTAAAGCATTTCTTTCATAATATAAAAGTTTAATAAAGCAAAAAGAATTAAAAACTATTTACTATAATATATTTACTAACTACTCTAAAATATTTACTATACAAGATTATTCGAAAAAATAAATTATATTTCGTTGTTGCTATTACTGTTCCGTGTATTTGAATGCTAGATCTACAAAAAAGCTTTCTCCAATTTCGTTTCGGAGCCCTTAAAACAAACAGAACAATCCGAGAAAAATAACAATCAAAATACTACTTCAATTTAGATAAGATATTTAATTTAGTTAAGTACACCAGGTTATTTTCATCAAAGTGTCAGTCAGAGTAATTTCAGTTGATTACATTTGTACGAAATGAGAGTTTAAAGGGGGCATGTGTGTGTCGGAGGAGGGAGCACACAAAACAAAAATAAGTACGAAATAAAACATATTTTTCTCTACAATTAGGCAAAATACTCATTAGACATTCGAAAAATTATAAATCTCATGGTTCAAGGCATTAAAAATGATTTAAGATTTTTATAATAACTTAAGGTATCCGACTACGTTCGGAACCGTGATTTTAAAAAAGCACATAAATGGATAATTTTCGTGATATTTAGTGTCACTTAGATAAGAATACGTGTATAAAATTGTTTTAAGGATATTTTGTCAGAAAAAAGTATTTAAATATATTATTTTTTGGCAAAAAATTAACTTAGAATAACCTTTTTTTTCAAAATGTTCTCCTTTTATAAAAAAAATGCTTCTAAAATAATAATATTTTGCTTATATAAAGTAAAGACTTCTCTTCAGAGAGTCTGAATTATTATTTTTTTTTTTGAAAAATTCACATTACTTTCAGAGTTACAACCGATTGAAATAATTATCGGCGTTTTTTTCTTAAAATTTCTCCCCTCTGTTGTCGTAAAACGCATGGATAAATCCACTTCTAAGTTATATGTTTAAAAAATTCTAGTTGAGCATCTGTACAAAGGTCTGAGCTATATACAGGCAAAATATTATTATAATATAAGCATTTTTCACAAAAGGAGAACGTTTTGAAAATTGGTCATTCTATGTTAATTTTTTGTCAAAATATTGCACTTGAATAATTTTTTATTGTAATACTATTTTTAAAATAATTTTATGTATACTTTCTAATCTAAGTGACACTAAATATCATAAATATTATTCATTTATACGCTTTTGCAAAATCACGGTTCCGAACGTAGTCAGATACCTTAAAGAAAGAATTTTGAACTTAATCACAAAAGCAACTTTATCTACTATCAAAATTATTTTCATAAGAAAAATTTTCTCCCAATTACATTTCATTGAAAACAAATATAAAAAGATGATGTTTAAATAGCTTGTGACTGTGTGTGAAAAAGATTATAATATATCAATGGTGTTAAATAATATAAAATAAGCCAATGAAATTAGCTAGAAGTTTTTTATATAGTATCACGTAGATAAATATTTCAATATTTTAAATTAAAAATTCATAGAAAAATTAACCTTCCTCATAAACTCCAAATGTAGCTAGCGTATAGAAAAAAATTCGCAGTCATCTAATACAAATACTTTTTTCCAGGTTAAAATTCCTATTAAATGACTTAATCTAACTTTTAACTAACTCTGTTAAAAAACATCTTTCGTTTTATTTTCCATTTACAAAGAATTGGAGATTGAAAACTATATAATGGACTGATCAGTAAGAAAATCAATTTTCAAATATTTAAGAATGTAATGACCTCCCGCCTGGGGACGCCATCTCTTCATTTACTCAACCTAAATTTGTAGGAGGTTAAGATTGATGACCCAAACGAGCCATGTGAAATCCAATTTATTGTTACCAAATATAATAATCTAAGACAAGCCAGTTATAGAGGGAAAATCTAGAGTGATATAATGATAGCTCAAAATCTTATGTGAATAAGCGCATGAAATCATAATAGCTTAACTTTACTAAAATTGTACATCTTAAGAATCCTAACTTTCTTAATTTATTTTAATAGTAAAAGCCCTCCCTATAATCACACGTCTAAATTCCGATCCTTACCGTATCAGCACTGCTTTCCACAACTCAGCTTCTTTTCCTTTTTCTAACGATTACTAAACTTCCACTATATATGTACTAGCTAATCTGCATATCAAGGTTTCTTCTTAAGAGGGATAACTGTAAAATATCGAAATTGCTGGCCCCAAAGATTCTCCTAGAGGATTAATAGAAAATCACGTAAAGCCCCGTCACAAGAAGATATAAATTGTTGAGGATTTTGAATTCATATTTCCTTTCTTAAAAGTAATGTATGGAATTAATATCATGTAAAATATACTTTCATTCAATTTTTTTAAAAACAAAAGCGGACATGTGTTTCTGCTGCCTATTGAAACCATCATTTCATGCTATCCTTTTCCCAAGAATTTGCACGTAATAGTCAGCAGATGTCAGTTAGTAGTTCAATTCTACAGAAGTTTAAAAGAAATTTGTAATAATAGAGACTGTGTGGTTGAGAATTAATAAGAAATTAATCATCATAGTAATAAAATGACGGGAAGATTATAGAGGAGAATGCACTAACTTAGGGGGTCATAGTAAAAATTACTCAGGCTTCTTGTATCCTTAAATTTTATTTGTCAAGATCTAAATTACACCAATAAATATATAGTAACATATATAGAGCAATGAGCAATAGGCAATGTTATAATTAGACACATGACCCAATCAATTCTTATAACGAATCATGCGTGTGTGGTCCTTTTTAATATTCTGGTATAGGTGACATGTTTTCATATATTCATAATTTACAGTCAGACAACAATGACTTCATAACAATTTCAAGATTTTTCCTTTCTTTCAAATCTGCTGCAAGTACAATTTTTAAGAATTCTTTCTGTTTGAATCTATGGCATTTTGCAAACCTTAAGTTGGTTGACTTCTCGCTTATTTATTTGGAAGTGTATGCTTTTTGTACACTCTTTCTACCGCCTATCCAATACAATGGTTAGTGACGTTGCCTGTTGTACCGTAGGCCCTGGGCTTGAATCCCGAAGAAGGCATGAGTATTTGAAAATGTATAGTGACTTTGTGAAGTGGGAGCACTTAAGGTATTCGTAGACCCGCTAGTCTTTTCGTGAGGTTAGAGGAAGACTAAGAGATGAGGGAGACCTTTGACTACCCCCAGGGCGTACTCCCAAAAAATTGGGTTGGATCCGAGTCAAATCGTAGGGTCACCTGTATGATGCTCAAAGCTTTGACACGATGAATTTCGTGAGACTCGATCTGACATCACTCGATATCATGTGGTATTAACAAGAACATTCTTTCTGTTTGGACTTTTTTTCGGTTTGAATTATGTTTAAATTTTTCTTATTAGTCTACCGCACTGGTTCTTAAACTGTAGTCCATGGACACCTGGGGGTCTGAAGAGTCTTTCTAAGGGGTCTACGGAGCATGTCATGTAACGATGAGATTTTCCTCTTTTACAGACTCGGAAAGAAGTCGTGGATAAAATGAAAGATGTGCCATACTAGACTAGATTATTAAATAGTCTCCGATGAAGATATTCTATTAGAACTTGTATTTTGATCAAGAATATTAAGTCGGGGATGTTCGAAATCTCGGGGGAGGGGAAGTGCCACGATGTCACCCTGAAACATAAAGGGGGGGGGGGCGGCGTTCGAAAGTTTATGAACCGATGGTCTACCGTTTAGATGTATTTCGTGTTTTCTCTCATAAGAATATATAGACTAATTTAAAGACAATCAATTTTAATATCAGGATTATTGTTCGTTGTTTTGAATTTTTAAGAATTCAAGTACTTAATCTAGAAATAGTCCAAGATTGTATTAAAAGAGATTTTAATTTTTGAGCTTACTTTGTTCAGCAGCTCTTCAGCTTTGCTGAGAATCGTTTCAAAGCTCTCGCGATGCAAGAAGATTTTTCTGGACTGTATTTTTCTGTGGAAGGTTTTCTCCAGTAACATCATTCCCACTTGACGTCCTAAGCTTCTCGCAATATCTCCATGGACCTAAGAAAATAAGATACAGAAATTATTTTATAAGACTGTTCTTGAAAAAAAGTAAACGAAATATGTATTTTTTGGGGGAAGTTTCTTCTACCCTATGAGTCGCAATATTATTAAATTAATACACGAAGTTTTATTTGTAAAGGTTGGAAAGTCCTTGATGATATTTACGTATTACTGCAACTTATTGGTGACATTATATGAAATAAAGCGCGTGATTGCCAATTCAGCGTATACGACACATGTGAAATTGGGGTTGCCAACTTGGCGAGTTATCTTGAATGTTGATGATTGTTGCAATACTATGTAAGTACTCCTTCGACTTAACTGAATTTTCTAAATATTTTTATTAAATATTGTAGAACCGTCACATTACTTCATTAAAAATAAATAGAATCTTTCAACTTATAGTAATTGAATAGTTTCCCCATGATACTTGAAAATACTATTAATGATAATAATAAATAATCTTACTATAATATTAGTTATATAGTAAGTTTTATAATTTTCACAACTACATATAAATAATTACACCCAAATCAAGTTTCATTTTTATCAAAATGTAATAGAGAAAACAAAAAGTGATCGAATATAAGATTATTCATAGTATAATATTTTAATTTCTCTGGGCTCTTTGTAAAAGAATCAATTCATTGCAAAAGTAAATTTAGTTTTTGTCCCACTAAATAATTTTTCAGTTATATTACCATAATCTTGCAGTATAAACTGTCTTATGTATCTCATATTGTGCAAATTTAGAAATAATCTGAAAAGGCCAAAATCTTCTTTTAAATTTGCAACTTTATGAATGGTTGCATTAGAAATCATAAATGCGACTAATTATTTGTATAGATAATTAATTTATAATAAAATTTATTCACTTAGCAGAATATTCATTAGATACTTCAGCCAATACACAGATAACTTAGATCATGAAGAAAAAAATCAGCAATTGAGCAAAAAAAAGTAACAATGATAAAACCTTTGCTTAGAATTATTGGCAATAAATAGATAATGCATTTGCTTCAATTGTTAGATTTAAGTAATGTCATGTGTTCATAATTAAACTTTCAATTCGCAAGAAACCTGTAGCTAGAATTATACAGAAGAATCAATGTAATTTGGTAAAGAACATAGCAATATAAAGACTTTTTTTAGCACAAAAAAGATAGTTCTAACCTTTTCTCCAATAAATGGCATATAATACCATCGTAAAAACATACAAAATTATTTACTACTCTCATATTGAAAAGTCATGTTTAATATACTGTCTGTTACAATCTTAGCATAAAATCACATACACAATTAAAAAAATGTGTATGTTGTAGAACACATGGTGTGTTCTTTGTCTTTAAAATTGGAGAAAAATGCAATGGAATCATGGTACACTAAGTCTTTGAGGTATTCCTACTGCCAAAAATGACAAGGATTCAAGTCTAAAAGTCTTGCAAGTCAAGCCATAGGAAAACTTTGTTGTCCACAAAAAGACAGCGAAGAACCTATTTCACACAAGCTCCACTTCACATAAGTACTGTTATTTGAACACATTATCTGGTTATCAGAATTTAAAACACGGAAGCTGTGGTAACAATGCATATCTTTGGCGGTAATAATGCACTTTACAGGACGTACAGTGTTCCGCTCTTTGAAAGAATATGTGCTCAGAATGAATGTGGTAGTAAAGCCACACCATTGTGTTATATGTGAAGAGTGAGGCGGAACTTGCAGAAGAGCCGAAATAAGGAAGTTTTGTGCATTTAAAGGGTCCTCGTTCATCTACAATATGTTCCATGGATGATTAATTCGTATTACAAATCATAAAAGAAATTGCAACGTAAAGGTTTATTATCCATTAATATTAAAGGGGTAAGAGCTGCTGCTCAAGCAGGTTATAAGATAGTTATGTAACATCTTTTGAAGAATCTTGTGAATAGTGGAGCGATATTGGTTTATAATTTCTGCAATATGTTACACACACAGGCTGTTATGAACGTGATGTGCTAATTCCTATACTTGTGTCGCTATAATATCCATTACTTCGTCCTCTTCCTGAATGAAAAGTCAATAATCCCGTTGTTTCAACTTCGGTAGCTATGGTTTCTAGTTCTTGGCTGGGGAATGGAGCCTTTCATAACCACTTCAAAGACTGAAATTTTGCTTAAGGGGGTGGGCTTCGATAGCCGAGTTACAATTTAGGCAAAACAATATTGCCAGTAAAAGGCATTCCAACACAGTCAGCGTCATTTTCCTAATCATGAAAAATTGGTATGGCTTCTACTCACTTATGGCAATTTCTTAGTAGATGGGTTTTTTTGCCCTTGCTAAAAGTTAGTATGGTTGCAGCATTTGCAAATGCCAGTATTTCAATTTGCATAGTGTCACCAGTGGTAGTTTTCATGCTAAGTAAAATTCTCATCATCACATTATATTATTCACCAAATTTAATGACATTCTACGAAATAGTTTATTGTACAGATTGCTCGCAGATTTCATCTTTAATTAAGGACATTTTGTAAATAATATCTTTATTTAAATTATTATTATCCTACCTTGAATAGTTATACTTAGGTTCAACAGCTATTTTTATATATATTTCGTTTTCCTTGCTTAATTTTACGCCCTAAGTTTGGATTCGCCGTATATAAGAGAAGAATACAATTAGAACAAATATATATTACTTTTGGGATTGTATGAGTATCAATCCTTGGTAATATATTAAGTATATTACCAAAGTAGTTACAATTTTATGTTGATAATATGAAGGTCTCCAACAAAGTAGTTTCGGATGATACAAGTATCAGAAAATTGGAATTCTTAAAAGAATACTAGTCTAACGGAAAATTCCGAAAACTAATTCAAGCTTTAACAACTGAAGAGTAAATGCACTCACGGATTGACCCAATGGCTGAAGATTTTTCTTAGTTTTGCAGTTTAGGAGGAAGGGAAAGAAACTCTTAATGATTTTCAGAAAAGTAATGATACTACTCTCTCAAATCAAGAAATAAATTCTACTCACAAATATAAAATCTTTAAATCAATAAAGACTTCTTTAAGAAGAATGAGAGTTGAAAATGAAAAGTTGTACAACGGACGATTTTATCTTTTTCGATAAGCTCAGGAAGTTTTTTTTAACGATAGGATATGTATTTGTCTCCAGTTAATGTTTTATTTACTTGAGATCAGTGAATAGTTTTTTTGTGCAGAAATCATAATTACGTCTTATAAACTACAACTTTGCATCTTAATATTATAAATAAGTTCTTTTAATTGTGATATTATAAACTCTGTGTTCTACTTGTAATTATATAAATCATACCTTCAGTTTGTAGTATTATAAACTATATATTCTACTTGCAATGATATAAATCATACCTTCAATTTGTAATATTATAAACTATATTTTCTACTTGTAATGATATAAATCATGCGTTCAGTTTGTAATAATAAAAACTATATATTCTACTTGAAATGATATAAATCATATCTTCAATTTGTAATATTATAAACTATATATTCTACTTGTAATGATATAAATCATGCGTTCAGTTTGTAATAATAAAAACTATATATTCTACTTGAAATGATATAAATCATGCCTTCAATTTGTAATATTATAAACTATATATTCTACTTGTAATGATATAAATCATACCTTCAATTTGTAACATTATAAACTATGTCTTCTATGAGTAAGTTAATATACATCACAAATCTCAAACAAGGGTTTGTATCTTTGCTGGTGTGGGTACTTACGTATTATCGAAACCTATTGGCGACATTATGCGAAATGAAATACATGATTGCCGATTCAGCGCATATGAAAATTTTTGGTTAAAAAAACAAACTTAATAAATTACACATTTCTAAAAAAAATAAATGAGTTTATAAAGTTTACTTTTATTAATAAACTTCATTAAATAATGATATTAATTTTCAAGAAATTACACTCAAGTCCTTATTCTTTTTAGGTATTTGATTGTAAAAATTCATACACTAATAAGGACATACATTTGTAAGTATTTAAGTATAATTTATTTTTCAATAGTGATAAATGAAAAAAAAAATTCTATTTTATTTCAATTTTACGATTGTTTTTAAGTATGAAAATTTCTGAAAAGTACTTAACATCTAAAAATACTTAAGACAAATACGTATGTATGACTAAAGTATTTACAGATATTATGTATGGGTAAAAATAAAAATTTATTCTACTTTAGTTACAGAAAATAAATTCTCCTGATGTAGCGTGATGATGATGTTGTATTTATTTACAGAAAATTCCAGAAGAAAAAATAAAATTTACAACCAACATAAAAACAAATATTTAAAAATAATCCCAAAGTCTTAAAAAATTTAAATATTATAACTGTTATAGGAAAAATGCACAGATGAGAGTCTCTAAAAGGAACATATAATGAAAAAACATTTTGATACGAAAAGAGATTCATGAAGTCATATTTAATGGATTTGTAAAGCAGCTTAATGTAAATAACGATCATATGTAAATTTGTTTTTGTATTTCATATTAATCTTTGAACTTTAATACTACTTTGTGATCTTTCATATAAATTGTTTGATTTTTTCCCCGCTTGAAATTATATTTTTGTGAAAAAATTCTATCTCAATAATCCTTATCTCTTATAACTATTAAATTTAATTAAAATTTGTTTGAGTTACATATATATACATATAATCACTTGTATTTTAGATGCATTCAGCATGAATTAGTACTTCTGCTAAATTTTTGTGTGTTTTATATGTATTCAAAGAAATTTAATTCTATACGTAAGTGTACTTTTTTGAAAAAAATATTTTCCATTTATAATATTTATTTGATTTTTTTACCATATATCTTATATATAAGCCCTCACTTCTAAAAGTTAAACGGGAAGCAGAGTAAAGTGCAAAACTTATATAAGTACAGCTCTGATTGACACGAAATACGGCAGGAAAGTAGCAAATATATTTATATAAATATGTGCTTGAAACACACATAAAAACAAACAAATGAACGAACAAAAAAGAATCATGTAAGAAGATGAAAACAATATTGAATTTTCATTATTCATGAGATGAAGTACTACTGCAGTCATTAACAAAAGACGTTTAAATCCAAAACAAACAAAAATGATATAATGGGGTATGTGAACATCCTTTCCTCTCAGACAAAGTTCATAGCATGTCGACATATCTTTAGTGAGGTGATCAACTACAAAATAGCCAAATAATCTCCATTCCTCCTATGAAGCAACTACTTTTGCAGGATTCCTCCTGAAACTCTGTAAGAGTGATTGAGTGCAGGAAACGTGCAGATATAGCTGGATCACGGACATTTCAAAAAGTTTCTCATTAAAGTCAGGAGAGCACTTCATCCAATCCATACATATAATTTCCTAACTCTCCAGGTAGTTGCCGACGATGTCATCTCCATAGGATCACGCATTATCATCCACCAAAACGAAAGGAAAACTAACTACCGCAGCGTACAATCAAGCGTTTTCTAGGACTTCATCCCGATACTTGACAACCGTCACAGAACTCTATCTGTAGTTATACAGGTTGATGCGATACCCAGATTAAATCACTGCCTAAATCATAATGCTTCTATGACGGAAAACGAAATGCTCGATGATATTGTGGGGGTCGATTATGTATTCCTTTTTTCTTCAGGCCCTTACGTACTTATCATTTGGCTTCAGGGAAAATCTCAATGGATTCGTTAACATAACATTGACTTAATCAGACTCAGTCCAAGGCACATTTTGACGACACCACCTCAATAGTGTCCTTATGAAAAGCTAAAAAAGCGTGGGCCTTCAATCCGTTTTTCTGTAGCCTTCGGTGCCCAATAGTGGGGGATTGAACGTTATCAATGGATACTGTGGACATAGGTATCGGAATTGTTTGGGTCGCTTTTCGATTGCGCATGGCTTAACACGGGATCAGTCGTGGGGGACACAGAGTCACCTCATGCTCACGAAATCTTAATTCTGGAAAAATTGTTTATTTTTTATCAATGAACTTGTCAGTATCGTCCTATATGACAGTCTTCATGGGAACTAAAATGCATTTATCACATATCTCCCTCTTTTTAGGAATGGTAAACAGTTTTTTACAATCTTAAGGTACTTCGGGTGATTGAGTTCTATATGCGATCATTTTTGTTCCAAAATATTTTCTACGGACAAGCTACGTTTTTTCCATGTGAAAGACTTAATGGTTTTAATTGCTATTTTTCACAACTTGTTATGGTTTATAAATGCAAATAAACAGAATATAAAATGTAAATGGGCATCTGTGCTATCTCAATTGAATGCAGTTGAAACTGATCAAGCAAGGGAAGAACCTGATGAAATAAATGGATATTAATCAAGATAGCGAAAGTAATTTTGGAAAAAGGGATGAATATGAAACATTTGAGTCGAAAGGATAATTTTCAAATGCCTCCTAAAAAACTCTATCAAGAAAGATATGAAGCCACAAGTCGCATTGCAAGCCACACTGCACCTTTTCAAAAAGACACAAAGCAAGAAAAAGTACAACATGCTATTTGTCGATCATCAAAGGACAATAAAACTACAATAACTTGAACAAAATATGACACCTTTGCCTGTAAATATCATTCCTCTAATGCTAGCGAGAAGTGTCTGTGATTTGTGTCCATTATTAAAGTTACGCACATTTGAAACATTTTAGCACAGTTTGATTGATTTTTTCACCTCAAATTATCAAAGAAAAATTGAAAACTCCTGGAAAGTAGGTAAGTGTACTTTCTTTTAATCAAATTATTTACTGGACTTATTATTTTTATGGTGTACAATAAAAATAATTGTAAAAAAAGATTGGGGTGACTGAGTCACCCCTCGCGACCACTAACATTAGTATCGAGTGCGCGCCTTCTCCCGTGTTGACAGTAATATATTGATCTTCGCAGGGGTCGTTATACTTAGGCTACCAATCACAAGTATTCATATAACTGTTTAGCTTGTTTGAAATTATTATCTTAATCGTGAAATGACGGAATGAAGAATACCGAAAAAAATAACAACACCTGAGATTGGTTATTTTGCTTCAAAATGCACCACTGAGCGCTAGCACTCAATATTCCTCTTTCATCTTTTGGAAATCACGATAAACAATTTCCTAAAAAATTTAAAAATATAAAAAACCGAATTGTTTCAAAAAGCTTAAGTTCTGAGCATTTTTCATCAGCACTTACGTGAAACATTTTCAACCTTTCAGAATGCTGGCTTTTTATACGATTGTCTTGTTTGCATATGTATGGACACGAAACCGTGATGGCTATTACAAAACATATTTTGCATACTTCCAGCTTTTCCCTCAGATTGTCTTCCAGAAATTAGCCTTTTCCTCTCCAAATTTAACTTTTGGCAGATGCCATTTAACTTTTTTTGCTGATAATATATTATACTCACTTTATAACCGAGACTGCTTCCTACACACTTCATACTATTATTGTATTTTATTATATTATGCGTCATTTCATATTTCATACTATCTTATGCATTTTTGCTGCTGCTATTTTTATGTGTTCTGTACTACTATTTTCATCCTTTAATTGGTTTCGGTTTTGAAAATTTCCATTTGACGTAAATGCCTTAAACTCTTTTATTTATTTATTTACCCATTTTCTATAATTCAATGGAATTTATTAAGCAAATCTTCTTTAAGTGCTGACAGTTTTGGTTGATGAACATCGCTATTTGAAGATCGGAAAATGTTTTCTTTCTTTTGTTGGGGAAAGTATGGCTCCTCTCCAATTTCCGGTAGTCCATCAATCATTTCTGATGAGTCGTGAACTTCTACCTATAAAAACTGCTTAGTCATCAGGTGTTAAGTGTTTAAGTTAAATAAGGACTCAGATGAGAGAACATGAAATATACTTTTCCCATTGCATCCCTCTTATAATAATTTTAAGAATGATAAATGAGTTGGTAGTATCTGAAGATAAAATATTCATTAAAATTTTTTCGGTATTTGAGAATTTTATTTCAGCCAAAATTCATTTTGCAGGAAATAGAACGGGATTAAGAATTTGGTATTCTGTTTGTGAAGTTTTTCAACAAAAAATACACACACACACATTATTTATCAGGCATCCAAATTTTGATTTTCAAGCATACCATCAATTATATGAAGATTTTGTCTACTTCTCTCAAAAATTTCCACATATACATAAACTTTCTTCTTTTTTATTTGACTGTGATGAAATGTATTCAAAATATATCATGAAAAATAAAAACGTTTCTATTTACTTTTTTCGCATTTGAAAATATTTTCCTAAAATTTTTTGAATCCTCGTATGAATGTGTACATATATTAAAAAAATAATTTTTAAAGTTACCTTTATACGTGTATTGTGTACGTAACGTATAACACATTTTTGACTTTTCTTTCCTCAGCATACATTCAATTATAGGTATAAATACGAAATTCTAAATCTACGAAAAGTTTAAAATAATTAATTTTACGATAAAACTGGGCATAAAAAATTATGTGACAAATTTAATAGCTTATAATTTAATTCAAATGCTTAAGAAACACGAATAAATTTAATAGAATATAAGTACTCCAATTATTCAAAAATAGACCGAAATACGTCTTTTATATATATTTTTTGTTTCTAAAGTTTATTTTTGGAGCCAACAATGACAATAATTTAGTTTAATAAACTTTTTTTTTTGAAAATTCAATGTGGTTGAAATTTAATGAAATTTTTTTCTTGTACCGTAAATTTTATGTATATACGTTCAATCTTCAGTATTTTATGTTTATGCATTATTTTTAGATATTAGCAAAAATACTCAAAGTAAAAATCAGAAATATAGAGTGAGAAATTGTTGCTAATGTTGAACTCCTAAAAGGAAGCAAGGACGACATTTATGTAACACACAAAATCAGACAAATTTCTTGCTTAACCAATTAGAAGATGAAAAGGTTAGTTATTTAAGTCCATATCAATTCATTTTTTAACACGTTCTTGGGAAAAAACCGTAGAAGATAGAACACATCAGACTCTTTTCTTTAAGTAAAAATATATTTTCAAGATGATTATAAATGTAGGCGTATTTTTATTTTATAGAGCTCCCTTACATTTTAATAAGTCAGGTTTAAAATGTATTTCTTCTTACGATAAGAATTTTTTTTCTCCTTCCCTTTTGTGCGATATTTTAAGAAAAAAAAATTAACAACACAATTTAAAAAAAAATGAAAGATTTTTAATAAATATTGTCCTGTTTTTGTGCTGACGCTTAAACGTAAAGATCAATATTTAACAAAATCTAATTGTTTAACATTTTGTCTCATATTCTTATCAAATATCGCACAAAAATGTTAGTTAAATTTTTTCTTTTCACAAAAGAATCTAAGATTTCATTTTGAAATTGTTATTTTTCTTTAACAACTTTGAAATCCTGAAACTTAAAAATTTATTTTAAGTAATCGTATTTATTTTCAATCATAGTAAAATATTTTTATTTTGTGTTATTCAAAAGCAATAACACAAAACTCAGAACTGAAAATCAGGTAAGATTAAAGTCTCTGATATTACTATTCTAATGATATTTATCATTTTACTTTAACAAGATGAATATTTAATGTCGAATTGAAATGGAATCGAAATTTTGTTAATAAAATCTAGTTTCTTTCCCGAAAAAATTTCATTTGTCATTTCTTGACTTAATGTTCAAATTTTATCCAAAAGTATTATAATTTGAAGCTAAATATACGGGCAAATAGGTCACAGAACTATGATAAATTTTCTAATTAATTTGAGTTTTAAAGAAAAAAATTGAAATTTTATGATAAAGATTCATAAGTTTAATATTTGAATGAAACAAATTGAAATATTTTCGGACGATCTTAAAAAAAAGTAAGAAACTTTTTAAAGTGAAATAGATATATTTATTTAATTTATCAAAAAAAGCATATTTTTTCAATTAACTGTGCTATAGTGAGAGCAATACATGATTAATATATGAAATAGAAAATGTATGATAAAACAAATTCATGCTATAATTAATGTAGATTGATTAGTTAAAAACATTTTCCATTTGTTTTGCAGCGATTTTTGTTGTCTTATTAATTACTTAAGCATCCAACTAGGTTTGGGGACTAATGTTTCAAAAATCGATTTTCAAAAGAATTGTATTGTTTAAAAGAACATAAATAAGCTTAAAGAGTCATAATTATTAAATAAATAACACATATAACACTTTGGTTTTGAAAAAAAAATTATTTCTATGAAATTTTAGAAAATTTTTTAAGTTAATATAAACGTTATAAGTAAAAATGCTTCAGACATAATGCAGTTTTAATTTCATTCATACACTTCTTGGTTCATCCGAAGTGTCACAAACCGCAGTCTAAAAAATATTTTAAGAAATAAATACTTCAAAAGCATTTAAATTTGATATTAACATTTTTTCGTCAAAATTACTCAAAGTTCTAAGCTAAAAATGGTTTTTAAATGTGATTAAATGAAACACTATCTTAAAAACTGCGGTTTGTTACACACTAAAGGCCACATAACACATATATATGTTATAAATTTCATTGAATTTACTAGATTATTTTGAAGATATCCCGTTTTTTGTGCCCAAATTATCGTGAAAATTTCATTCTTCAAAAAATACTTTAAAAAATATTCTTATAAATTAGATAAAGTATGAATGCTACAAAAACAACTTAAAAAGCTCTCTAATTACATACAGGGTATCCGGGCTTAAAGTATCCAAAAGCTGGGGCTTATTTTTATGGAACTACCCATCAGAATGCAATAAACTGTTCCCCCGTGGATTGGAAAACTCCCCGAGATTTTTTGAGTCTAGTCTGATCGGCCGCACGTGTGCGCATTATCCGACAATCGTAATCGATAAACTTGTTACAATGACTTCATTAGTAAAAGAAGTAGACACCACAGCAAAAGGTGCAGTGTGTACTTTAGTTAGCGGAATTTAAATCAGTCAGGCGTGTATAGCGAGACGTGTTCGTACGGAATGGAATGTCGTTACTGGCTTGTCTAATAGACTTGCCAGGTCTACAACAAAATGAACCACACACACGACCAACAGTGTTTTCTATCAAGTAAACTTAAGGATACTTCACAGTTTGAGATACTAAAGTTCCATTCTCCTTTAAAGCTCTTTCCCATTGGTGCATAGATTTTGGTGTCGGAGGATTTGCATACCATTCTGTTCGAACACGTCGCTATACACGCGTGACTGATATAAACTCCTTTAATCAAAGTACGCACTGCACCTTCTTGTATGGTGTCCACATCTTTACTAATGAAGTCAGCGTAACTAGGTTATCGTTTACGATTGCCGAATAATGCGGAAACGTGTGGCCGATCGGACTAGACTCAAAAAATCTCGGAGGGTTTTCCAATTTACTGATGAACAGTTTACTACATTCTAATGGGTAGTTCCGTTATTATTAGCCGTAACTTTTGGATACTTTAAGCCCAGACACCTTGTATATATATATATAATGTGATTGATGGATGTTTATCTCTCGTTTGTAGAGAATTAGACTATATATATATATATGTATATATTGTTCCTTCTTCCTTGATATTTATAATAATTTTTTCCTAATAGCTCTAACATCAAACTCCTAAAACAACACTTCTTTATCCTAGTTGGATACCTTTAAAAGAATATCCAGGACACAAAAGTGATACTGTATAGTATAAGAAGTGTTACTTATATATTTTTTTCTTAAAAATAAGATTTATATCCTTATATTGTTCTTTTATAACTTCAAGCTAAAAAACTTCAAGTAAGTTTTGAAGTTTCGAGGAGTTTCGTTCACAAGAGACAAATAATTGGGAATTCGTGTAGCACTCCAGAAACTAGTATGAGAAATACTAAAATTAGCTGTTATTACTAAACGAAAGAGGTCATTAAAATAATTATGTGGCTGAGGGTAAGAAAAAAGGAAACCAAAGTGGAATAATAATTGTCTCTCAAGTGTATTATACTTAGCTGTTAGAATTACGGGTGTAATTTTCTTGTCGCTAAAGACACGAAAATTATTTTTCTCTTGGATATTAGGATTAATAATTAATAACTTCCTTTTCCTAAGAATTCTAGCTACGATTTCACAGATAATACTGAATTATGACACTGTGGAGTAAAATAAGAGCTTACATACAGCCAAAACTTTAATAATTGATTTTCTACATTTATTTATTCATTCACATAAATGCGAAAAACAGTGATTCAAAAGATGAGATATTTCCGGTTTTCAGCGACAAGTAAAATAATTCTTTTTGCTTAAATATTTCATATTTTTATTTAAAAATAAATTTTGTGTTCATTTTTTACGTATTATTTAAGTTTTTGTTTCATTTCTGTAAGTAAAAATGTACCCTGCATATTGTACAATATTGGTTACATCCCAATATGTATGTACATTTCTAGTTATAGGAATTTCAGTGCTATAAAAGAGGGATGACGCAAAGAAAGAAGAATATGCTGGGGTATGCAAATGATTAGCATTCAAACACAATCGAATGACATAGGAGGAAGAAACGGCATCTCAAACTCCGTTTAAAAGAAAAGTTACGCAGTGGGTTTATAATTCAGAAATCGCACTTGAATATTAGTTGTTTGTAAAAAGATCATGTTGTTCCTGATATAAGAAGAAACATTTACCAACACTTACTGAAATTCAGTAGTGGTAGCATTGAGGGCGCAATCTATCATACCCTCAATACTCAATAGTCACACGATATTTTTGTTTTAATTGGTCTAAATCTAACGATTATTAAGCAGATATGGAAACAATAAGATCAGGAGAGACATGCTGAACACTATGCAGGACCGCAATGGCCTGCCGCTACTAACGTCCGAAAGGATAGTGCTGCAGTGTTGTTCTGAAGGTCACCACTGCTATGGAGCTACTAAGATGCAGTGATGTTGAGGTTGCTATTAAGACTAGATCACTCCTGTAAAAGGCTGCGTTAGGTCGACATTGGAATGCTCGTAAGTGTGGGCCTTGATTGTTCACAGTAAGTGTGTGAAAGTCCAAACGAATCTGGAAATTAATCGGAGGAAGAGTCTATCGGGACGTCATATAGTGTTGAAGCATGTAGAAGCGTCATAGAGTGTCAAAACCTGTAGAAAATGTCTGACTAGCGTCTGTGAAACTTTTTAGGTATTAAGAGTCTCTCTCTCTAGTTTTCCCCTTTTGGAGTCCATTTAAATGTGGAATACGTCACGCCCACAAAAGCGACATGTGAGGGAGAAGCATTTCTGTTTGGACGTAGCCAGGATTACTATTCGGCTATTGGTCCTAGTCACTCCTTTATGCGCTGGACTTTGAAGCCAGAGATTGGCGTGGGAACTGAGCCGATCACCTCTCTGTCGGCTGGAAAAAGAGAGGTCACAAAGATTAACTTGCCTTAGAACACATAAACGTCGGTGTGTTCTGTCTTGAATACTTTCCCACGTCTAACTTCATGGCCGTTCAGACGTCACTAGTTCTCTTACAGGAAATATGTCCTTTGGTGGAGACCACCGCAACAGACGTGTTGTTACGTCAATCTTGCAGGATTGTACAGCCACATCACGGAATTGAATTAGAATATGGACTTATTTATAGCGCGACAAATATCTGTACGGACAGTGAGACGACTTCTAAAGCAGCACAGACTCTCTGTAGTGCGACAATTATTGTGTTTCCCTTGACATTGCAGCACGGAGAGGTGCGGTGATAATAGTTAGCCCAATAACAAAATTGAATGCATAAGCAGGCCCAGATTGTTTTTCCAGACTAGACCGGTTCTGCGTGCATTATTATAATGGACATATCTGTGTTTTATTACACCGAGGAGAATGCCTATCGACTGTTTATATTAGAAATTGCTAGACTCATCCTGTATCTGGTTTAACCCTTTCGCTGGTTATTTATTTCGCTTTTGGAATTACGTGCAGTTTTTTGTGTTTTATTAACAATTAAGCAATAGTATTAGAGGAAATATATTTTAATTTGCCACATTTTATGCTTATATTTAAATTTTAGGGGTGGGAAGAATACTTCCCTAGCAACCATTCACCGTCATAATGAAAATTAAATTTAATGGTGATAATTTGCCATGAAAAGATGAGAAGCATGTTGAAATGCACTAGGAGGCATCACATTCTGCATGCATGTAGCAGATACTCTTTTCTTGTCCTTTTCTTCTACATTTCCTACTTCGTCTATAGTTGGAAACCATCTTTGGCATATGATTTCCCACATTGGCTGAACGCACCTCATCCAGAACTACACACTTCTTTGTTTGGAAGATAGCATTACGTCTTTGCCTATTTCTTTAAGAATATCCGTCGATTAGCTGACGAGCTAATGCTATATGGAATGTTAGCTGTTCTAAACTTCTGTTTTTTTGTTCTTTTGCCACAGTAGGAAACTATTTATGATGGCAAGGTTAATAAGAAAGAAAAATATTAGTATTGGAATTAGTCTTTCCATCGTTATAGTAGCAAGGCCAATATATCTTAATAGGTTTTGCGTTTCCCACAGGTGTAATTTGTAAGATCATATAGGTGGGAAGTAAACTTCCCAAGGCCCACGAAAGGGTTAATGGTATGGGCAGCCATTGGCTGCGGGCAGCGTTAGTACTTTGTTTGCTTTGTTAGTAGGCTGAAAAGACATTATTTGTCTTATGTTGCGTTATTTTTACGCTAAACTAACATATGCGCACAAAAAAGTTTGCAAATTTTTTTCATAAATTCTGTGAATTTTATAAATAAAATATATTCTTAATTATATATATATAAGTATATCAATTATTAAATCAGAAAACTTAAGAATTACCAACGAAATTTTTGTATATAATTATAAAATTCCTTCAACTTACCTGGGAATCAACTTCAATTTCTTGTAGTAGTACTTCCCAACTTGTGAATAAAGTACTCTGATATGGAGGCCTGTGAAATTAAAAGAAAAAAATTCTTAATAAATTTTGAATATTGATATCATTACGAAGTTGCATTTCTTCTTAATAATTTCGCAACATTATGTGAATAATACTTTACAAAAGTAAATTATTCAGGTATCACATTCAGTATTAAGGAAAATGAGAAAACACACACACACGCACGCACGCGCACTGCTCGTTTGCAATTACTGCCAATAGCTACATCTTGTATTTTTTTTGCTGTGATGTACAATAAAAGTTTAATTTTTTAGGACTTATTTGTTCACCATTTCATACCTAAAGTCAAAAGTTATCACAAATTTAAACACATTATATTTCAAATGAAGCCTCTCAATGCACCCGGTCACCCTCCAGTCGTTTTAATTGATTTTGAGTGAAATTTGTGTTTTTACTTTACAAACTACATGACAACAAACACTTGAATCAAACTACAAGGCAAAAAATAAGATACATCTATTAAATACTTTTGAAAACAGTCAATATTTTAGATGTTGTATATATAAGAAAAATATAAGATTAAAAAACATCCTGAAAGAGAGAGAAATTTTAATCACATTTTTTTAAAAAAATGCCATGGGATCAAATCCAGAAACTGATCATGTTACCCTTGTCGCAAAATAAGTTTTTAATATTGTTACGCAATTGGATTTGGAAGTCATTTGTAATGATATCAACGCTTGTTAAATCCACATAGCTCTCTGACAACAGATAAACTCATTTGAACAATACTTCACTGAAGTATACGACACTCCAAGCCCAACCATAAAAGTACTTGACAATTTCAAGCTTGACAGGTCTCTTCTTAATTGCAAGGTGCTTAAAATTTAAGGAAATCTTATAATCCAACGAAGAACGTGTTGTGTTAGTTCAGCAAGGTTAAAAAAAAGCATTAGTTTTACTTCAGAGCAATTCTACTAGAAAAAAAGACCGTCGAATTTATTAGATTTTATGAACCCATCAACATCGAAATATTTTTTTTGCATAACTTATTTATTCAGATTTTATATTTTGCATTAATATGTAAAAAGAATTGCAGTTTTTTTAAAAAATACTTTTTTTCAAAAATGGTATTGTAGTATATATCCTTGTTCCCAATCAAATAAAATTGAGTTGCAAGGTTGTACTCGATCTAAGAGATTTTTGTTAAGTTTACATTGAACGGTTTGCCATAAGTGTTGTTCAGTAATTAAAAGAGTTGCAATGGTTAATTAAACTTCAACTGTAACTTTATTTTTTTAATATCATTTTGAAAAGGTGGTTTTAGAATTTCTAATGAGGTTTAATTATATCCAAGCCATACTGATTGTCAAGAAGCGCCGTGCGCGGTTTGAGTTGTCACGTTGGAAAAGCGAAAAGAGAATGTGAATAGATTACGTCCAAAGATTTATGCTCTTAGAAAAGGGGATTCCTCTTTTTTTCTGCTAATTCAGCAATTTTTTAAGACTAAAGGCCTTATCACACTCGCATGTCTCGGAACAACTCAAGTCTCTTTCAAACCACCGTTTCCAGAAGCTATGAGGGTGAAGGGTAGTCGTAAGCAAAACGATGCGCAATGACGTCAGCTACGTCCGATGTTCGCATTGAAAAACTACTCGTCGATTTTTCTGCTTTGGAAAACGAACATCCTATATTATTTTTTTTGTTCCACTCGCGCTTTTGTTCACGGTCGTGAACAGAAATGGGGCGCCATTCTGTTTAAAATATTATATGCCATTAAAATATTATTATGCCGCCATTTTTGAGGCGTTTGACGAAGCAGAGGCTGCCGTCTTTTCCACCAACTTGTATATGACATAGGGAGCCGAAGAACCCCATTGGCTAGAATTTCGAGCAATTCCTTCAGCTCACTGGGAAAAGTTGTTCGAAGCCGTTGCTATGGCAACTGGGCGAAAATCACTCCAAATAGTTGCTTGAAAGAAAAATAGCCCCAAATACGTATATGTGTGATAAGGCATTTAGAATGCTAACGGACAAGGCTATTTTATCTCTCAGTTTTATTTGAATTGTTTAGATTTTGAGAGACAACACTTTATAATTGAAATAGATGGAATTACAAAAAGTAATTTTAGCAGCACGTTAAACTGAATGCTGAAAGTGATTAAGATGGATGCATTACTAATTTTGTTCATGTAAAAAAAAAGTATGTTCCAAAGTATTTTGTGGATTTTTAAAATTTTTCTTTTGCTTTTTTATTTATAAACTTTTTAAATTTAATTGCAGTTGAAAAGTATTAAATATATTATTTTTAGGGTAATTCTGTTAAAATAGTAATATTTAAAACAATAACACAATTGAAATTATATACTCTACTTATTCTTGTTTTCTTTTTATTAAAATGTATTATGTGATTCAATGATGTACTTCAGTTTGAAAGGGCCACGTATATTTTCTAAAAAACTTTTAGACAAACAGTTGCATCGGTAAAAGGCTATCCAATACTAATTACATTGCAACTTATTATTTTTAAGCTATTATCCCTGGTACTTGAAAATATCAATAAGAGAAGTATGTTCAGTAAAAATATTGTTGCTCTTTGTATTCCAGCCTATTTTCCTCTTTTAAAAAACTCCTAATTTTTTCACGGTCAATTTTTTGTCAAAGTAGTTGAAGAAAAAAACAAAATTAGTTTTATCTTGTTAAATGAAGTGATTTTGATCCTTTACATCTTATAAGTACTAATTTTCAAACAACTTAAAAATACTTTGTCTATTCAACAACAATGACATCCATTTGTTCCTTCTGATTAAAAAAAAAATACACTCGTAGCACGAACATCAAAAGAAAGTTAGAATCTTTTAAGCTGCTTCGAAATAATGGAAGAACAGTTAATCTTTGTTAAATAACCTCCTAGTCTACCGATTATTGCCTTTGAAAAAGCGCATCTCAGCCGAAAGAGTTCATAAATTTTTATTACCACTCAAGATACACTTTATTAGAAAAAATCTGGTCGTACTTGAAGAAAAATAGTCCTCATTTTTAAAGATTCACTTAGGTAGAGACATAAGAAAAGAGAAATACGTGCAGAGAACAAAAAATTCTATATGTTGAGATCTTAAAAGAGAATAAAAGCTCTAATGAAAATTCTATTTTTTGTTCTTAAATAATATAGGGAAGATAGTTATAATCATGAAAACTTTCGCACAAAGAAATTCATGTTGTCTATAAACTTGATTATGTTGTTCTCCGAAAGGATCCTGTTCATATCAGAAATAGAGACTGCATAATTTGAAAGCGCATGGAAAATATATTTTGCATTTTTTGTCTTATATATATTTTTATATATTCAATTCAATGCTGTAACAATCCGAATGCATTAAATTATCAGTGAATTCATTTCTTCATTTTAGAGTAATAATAAAATTTTCATATTTACTAGTATAAAATGCAATACTATATTCAACAGAAAAAATTATATTTAAATCAATGTTTATTTGAGATGCAGTAATAATGTAATGAATATACAGTTCATGCATAAATACACACACACAGCCAGCATCACATAATGAGTATCTACTATCAATAAAATTCATTATGCCGCCCATACGGTGTAGTGGTTAATGACGCTAACTGCTGTGCCGTTGGGTCTGGGTTCGAGTACCGGAGAAGGAAGGCATGTGTTTATTTGTAAATGTATGGCGTTTTTAAGGCAGGGAGTACTCTAAAGGGCCGTCCAGTCCTCTCGTGAGGTTGGTGGAAACGGAAGACAGGAGGAAGGCCCCCGACCACCCCTTGGTTACTCTCCCTCAAAATTGGGGTGTTACAGAGCCGAATCGTACTGTCACACCTGCATGGTGTTCATAGCTACGACAGGCGTAAATTACTCGCCCCTTACCACGAGATTAATTTCGTGGTCCTCGATCTGACACCGTCAGACAGGTGGCATAAGAAACAACAACAAAAGTCGTAATAGAGAGGCATTTTTAAAAAGTTTTGCAGAGGTCATAAATAGTTAACGGATAAAGTGTTCCTTTTAATAATGCATAACTAGTTTTTGATAGGAAATGAGTGCAAGGTTATTGCAGAAGTCATTGTGTATTAAATAAATAGCTGTATATAGCCAAGTTTATAGTTACAGAGGTACTGCATACGAAAAAATGCAGGATAAACTGAAAACTCTAAACTTGCTGAAGCAGAAAACTAAAATATTTTTAATAAATAGCATGAAACATGACAGATTTAACATATAATTGCAACTTTTGAATTTTTATTACATATCAGCGTTCTCTGAATGTATATTTTGATGCTCTAACAACCTTGGATAAAATAAGTTAAAATACACAGATGCATCTAAAATGCAAACCTAAGGTTAACTGTATACAAATACTATAATATGTATCAAGATTGGAATTTTTTAAATTGTGTTTTCAAAAGCAGGTATGAACTTAAAATATATGGATCAATTAAGGGATCGTATTACTTATAACTAGAACTGCCCCAGTATTACTTTTGCAACATCATGCACATGTAATACGTAAACAACAACAAATGTATATTATACGAAAGCATGCAAAAACATTTAAATTATGTCTTTCTTGCCTTTTTATTCAAAGTACATGAGAGACACTAACTTCAGTTTCTCATATTAATTTTTTTTTACTTTATTCATATACAGGTGGTCCCAAATTCCTGGTACAAACTTTAAGGGTAGATACAGGACATTGTAACTATAATTTATTGTATAGGAATGTATGAGCACAAGTGAGACGCGGTGAGACACAAACACAAAAAATAAAAGACGAAATAAAAGACATTGTTTTTATTGAAAACGACGTTGACAAGCGTAATGTTTGCAATAACTCTTCATAACTGTTGAGCACGTGAACTATGAAGTCCAGCAGCAGCTCACATTGCAGTACCACCCACTGGCAGTCGGAGAAGATAGCCCGCAGGATTCAAAGCTAGTACCCTCTGAAAATGGAAGAGACTTAAGCGATTTTCGTTTAACACTCTACAATCGGTCTGATGACTCACACTTATGTGAGGAGCAACAGCTCTTGTACTTGACTCTGGTCTAACAGCAACAACGTTTAAGATACTTTCTTCCAGGCTTGGATTGCGCACAGCTCTTTGTCGACCAGCATCATGTCAGGGGACATGGAATGAACATGTTTCACGAAGTTGACGATGTAACCGTTGAAAAATTCTGGACCAGCCATTCGTTGATCAGGAAACTGCGTGTGTTACATTCGTAGTGCAGGACCGATGTTACCATTTACATGACCGTACATGTAAAGCATGCCTGCATTTTCGGCATACGTAAGGTATCCTATCAACAGCACAATTGTGAATGGCACTTTCCCCTACTGAGCCTTATCATGTTGAACAGAAGCTAGGCATTTGCTGCCCCTACTTGCAACGCAACCAACCGATAACTCCATTCCTCTTTCTTTTATTTTCCTTGTTTGCGCCCATATATTCCTGTACAAAATTGATTGTTACAATGCCCTCTATCTACCCTTAAAGTTTGTACCTTGAATTTGGGACCACCCTATATATATATATATATATATATATATATATATATATATTTGAAGGAAACAAAATGATTTCACTGAAATCTTTGTGCTTTACTCTGCTTTGAATTTGCTTAAAGATCACTTTTTGTTCTTTGATTCGAGCTGTGGTCTATGCATTATATATATATGCTTGTATTTTGATAATTAATAATGGATTTAGAACATCTACCTATTATAATTAATAAGCAGTATTATATGAACAAAATGACGATGGTAGGCAAGTCGTTAGAACTGATTTTAAACGTGTAAACCAGTCTTGAACCGGCTATGTTTATAGCAAATGAAATAACCATCTTGAAAATTTGGTATTTTTCCTGTAAATTTGAAGCCCCAGTGGTTGAGTGGTAGCGTATCATGCTTCCACGCCACAGGTCCGGGTTCTATTCCCGGGCTGGGCAAGGTTGACTCAACCTTTTATCCTTACAGCAATTTGTCGATAAATGAGTTTCAAGCTTGCTTGGGAATTAAACACTGGGGGGTCTCGCTTCAGACTGACCACCTGGTTGGGACATCTGCTCATGCACCTCAGCGCCCAATGGTCACGTATACTGGGATGGGCACAGTAGGCCCTAGCCCTCATGGGCTGTTGCGCCACTAAGTTTGCGTCTTGTAAATTTGTGTGAATTATTAAGTAATGCTTAACCCTAAATCAATGGCAACTTTTCAGGCAGCCTAAATCAGTGACTAAATAGTTATTTGTATTTCAGTCCAATAACTCTAATTTTGTATTTTCTTAATATTTTCATGTTTCAGGTTCTTGATAGTCCTTCTAATAGTTTAGCTCCTATTTTTTTGGGATTCATTAGTTATTCATGTTGATTTTATTTTATGTATAAATACACACATGCTTAAATTGAAGGGCATAAAATAAGTGAAAGTTGAAGAACTATTTACTGTGTTGCCACAAAATTTGGCCCAAACATGCATTACAATGTCATAAAGAATATAGCAACGAAACAATAGGGAAAACTTTTTAATTGTGAATTTAGTTACAAGTCATATCAAAAAGTGTGAAACCGTGAAACACAGATAAAGCCTTTAAATCGGGAAAAGTGTGTCTAATACAGAGTGTGACCACCGTGAACTGCTATACAAGCTTCAAAACGAGCTGCCATACTGTTTATGAGGGTGCCAATAAGTATTTGTGGCAGCAAAGTCCATTTTTCCAAAAGCGGGATTCTTAATACCTGGAGGATTCTGGGAGGGGAACTACCCTGAGAAATGGCTTTTCTAGATCATCCCAAACATATTCAATAGAATTGTGATCTGGAGATCTCGAGGGTCAGTCTATATGGCTAATATCCGCTCCTTCATGAAATCCATTAACAATGTGAGTTCTGTGTGACCCCACGCATTATCATCCATAAAAATGTAGAGTGGCCCCATAGCACCCAGTAAAACCTCACATAGACTTCCAGGATCTCATCCCTATAGCGCTGTAAGACGAATGAACAAGCATAGAAAATATAAAATGGCGTACAACTGCCGTACAACATGCCATCAAACACAAGGATTTATTCCTTTGGCACCAAATGTTGTTTTTTGTTGCATAGGAGGGATGAAAGTGAGCTCCACATTTTCTCTCCAGATGAAAACTCGACAAGAGTCACTTTGTCAGGCACATATCGACTCATCAATGAAAAGAACATTCCCCCTTTCTTGTGGCGTCCACATCTAATGTTTTTAGCTCCCCAATATACAATGTTTCCTGTTGGATGCAGTCAAAGGGACACACAAAACTGGACATCGGATGTAAAGGCTAGTCTCTGTAAGACGGCTGTAGACTGCCTGGAAATTCTTTCATACACAGCAGCATGCTTAGAAACCGTTGTCAGTTAATGTTGTCGTGTGCTTAATGCCAAGTAGAGATCATGTTCAGTTATCGATGTTCCGTGGCGACCTTGACTGACCTTTCTAGTGACAGTACCACTTGTTTGGAATTGATTCCATAACCGGGAGACCACTTTCATGCCTTTTCTAACCATCGAACCACCTTCGTTTGAGACTGGCCAACTTCAAGCTTGCTAACGGCTTTCCATCTCAATGAATTACCTAAGTGATTATGATAAGTCAATCTAATCGCAGACAGACCAACTTGCTTGCTTTAATGCAATGTTCACAAAACTGGAGGCAAAATTTCCACATGCGTGAGCAGTGTTAATCCGGTAGTTCTGCAAAACCTAACGATAAACAACATTTTTTCTTAAACTGAAGGTTGATATTGTACTACCCAATCTTCAAAATATAAAATACAAATTCTATTAGTTTTACTGAAGGCATTTTATAATTATCACGAAAAACATGTTAGTAACCTTAGTTTTGGACGTGAGTATATATGCTATTATAAGTAATTTTAAAGAGAAATTTTTTTTCTACCACAAATACTTCTAGGATTAGAGAGCTTACAGTAAAAGTATCACCGAGTTATATGCTGCGCACTAAATATGTAAATAAACCAAGACAGATTACATTCCACCTCTTTTTATTAAGATTAAATTAAGATTTTCCTTCCTTTTTAATGAGAATTAACTGCATGCTGAGATTTTTTAATAAAGATTATTTAATTACCTTTCGCGTCGAAGCTCGGCGTTCCGTTTTCGAAACGTTTCTACCAACATTTGGAGTTCCTCGGCATGTTGTTCGTGAATAGAAGACAACTGCTGAGTGAAATCAGCAACTGAAAAGAACAAAGATATCATTATTAACAATTGACATATTAATATCTAAAAAGCAGCTCATAATTATTACCTCAGCTGAAAGAGCAGAAATGTTTTTATTGAGTCTCCTTGTAGTTTTTAGACCATATAAATTCAAATTTAAAAAATACATACAGTAAAATACATTTAGCGCGAAAACGATTAACACGAAATAATACACTGGTCCCGACAAACTACTATGTATTCTCATGTATTTTTTTCTCTTAACACGAAACGAAAAACGTTCAACATGAAAATATTTCTTATCACTTAATGAAATGTTTGAAACAGTTTCTGTATTATTAGCCTATTCTACTGAATCACCGGAAGAATTCGTTGCAGTAGATATTGATAATGTGTGTACAGCCTCAATTAAGACAAAGACATTTTGGAGCTTGTTCAAAGTTAAAAAATAATCATTGATGTAGATTCCGATGACGAAAATGAAATGAATCAGCAGTTTCAATTCCCACGTCATCCAAAATGAGGAACATCATGAAAAGTATACACAATTATTTAGACACAGATTCCAATGATGAAATGAATAATGAAATGAATAATAAAATGGATGACATCGAACAATTTCTTGACAATGTGATGTTGAAAAAGTCAATGCAAAGAAAATACCAGATTATATTTTCCCAAAACTCAATAAATGTTTTATTTTTCAAAAAACTTGAGAAGTTTGTATTAAATTTCAGTAAGCTCTTGAAAATATTTTTTATTCCAATGATCTTTTTTTAAACACATGCGTATATACAAATCTGTGTAAATAAAATGTCCTCTAATAAACTTAATTTTGCTGAGAGCATATGGTTATTTTTTTTGCAATATCTAACACTAAAAAATATTTCAGTTTTCTCAATTTAGTGTTAAACGATTTTTATTGTATGAAGCAAATGTTGGATCCTATTTTACCTCTCATCCTTAGTTTGTAGCCTACTTGGTGAATTATTATCCTCATATTGGATAAAAGTTAAACACAGAAAAATGAGCTTCTGGAACAAATTGTTTTCCTTCTTGATTCAAAGTGTGGGATAAGGTAGGATTTCACTCAGCATTAAATATTTTTTAAAAATCTTGTTATTATCATTATTTAATAAGTTCTCATTGAACAATATGGCTATTTTTCACAAACCCATACATATTAAGAATTCTATTAATGATGTTTGCGTACACAAGAAAATCTAAAATTTGGGCCTAGGTAATGATTTACATTTGTTCTTTATTACGGAGTTTTTTTGCAGAAATTTTTCACCAAATTAGTTATAACGTCTTTTTCTGCTTTTGTTAAATCTTTATTTTGATTATAATGTGCTATGAATTAACTTTATTTCACTATTAAATTAAAAGAGAAAGAGCATTTTATACAGAAATTTTCTTTGCAAAACGTATTTGAAAAAAATGTGCGTAGTTGTGGTCTGTAAACTTAAAAAACACCCCGTTTCCCTTTCCAACATACAGATGTGTTTCCCTAAATTTTGTCCCTAAAATTGAATATAAATTACACAAAAAATATTCGAAAATTTTTAACTTATCGCAAAAATTACCTTAAATATGTGAATTGTTGATTCTATTCAATATAATATATTAAATAATAATATTTAGATTAATGGATTTTTTTTGAAATACAGAGCGTAGAAATTTATATTTCTATCAATTTAGAACATTATTTTTACATTCATCATTCTAAGATATCTAAAATATACGCATAAGTTTTGAGTTGGAAGATTTATTATATTTTAATTTCTCCCATATATATTTTTATGAAAATATTTAGGAAAAATGTAACTGGTTGCATTTCAATTGAGAAATTGAATTCTAATCCTTATTTGATCCAGATCAACAAAAACGTATAAAATATCCATTTGTTGGAAGAATTAGGGATCTGCTTTATCATATCTTCTTTCCGTTTCTTTTAATGTTCCCGAAAAGCATTTAATTATTTACTATTTAAAAATTCAAGTTTTAAACATAATTTTTAAAATTTGCAGAAATATATATATAACTAGTTTTTATAGTTGTCACTAGTGGCTCTTATAGGTATCATTTGATCCTCAAAATCGTTAGCAATCATAATAATAGTTATTATTCGCTACATTAGAATAAAAATTTATTTAAAATGCAATGTAAGAAGATATTGTCACTTAAGTTAAACAAATGTAAGTATTTAAACTAAGCAACTCTGATTCTTTCATTTATATATATTTTTTTAACCTGATAGATTTAATGGAATGAAAGGTATATTAATCTAATTTACATTTGAAATAAATATCAATTCAACCACAGATGTTATAAATACATTTTAAAGCTGTAAATTTTTCAATCTGATTGACGCAACATATGGTTTCTCCCTTTAAAATCAAAATAAAATGGCCGATATGAAAAGAAAAAAAAATGTTTATTTATTTATTGGAAGTCTCTATCTTATAAAATTCAAAGGTTTTTATTCGAATGCATGCTGTTGTTTTTGAATAAAAGTTATATAATAAGGTTTTACATTTTTCAATGCTTCAGAATGTTAAAGAATTCCATTTTGTAAACATTGTAAATATTGATTTTTACTATTTATGACTTCGTTAAGATTGTTTTAGTTTTTGTGGCATTAGTTTAGTAAAAGTGTGATGGGACAATTCAGATTGTAGCAAAATTGTACAGACAATATAAGAAATCGAACGAAAAATAGATACTGCTCTAGGCTGATCATGCGTCTAACTAAGCGATTAGTTGTAAAGAGATTCGGAACGCATTTATCTTGATTTTTTTGTCTCTTATGCTCTAGCTCGTGAGTATTCCTTCGATTAAACATTATAAGTGTAGTGCAAATGTTTTAAACTATATGGTAATTTTTTACAAATGTTTCTATTTTTTTTGTTAGAGGAGTATGGATAATTATTTATGGTGCCTTTACTATTTATGCTTTGTTGTGGTATTAAATGAAAAAAAATATTGATTAAATTAAAGAATAAGGGAATTACAGTAGAACCTCCATATTACGATCCTCTATGTTGCGAATTTTTCTATATAGCGAACTTTTTCCTGGAACCGAGAACATTTCACGATTTTCTTCGTAAAATAACCTTCTTATAGCGAAGTGCATTTTCTATACATTTTCTATACAACGAACTTTTCTCTTGTGATTCAGTTTTTTTTCTCCATATTTTTAAAGTATTTCTGGATACTTCTAGTTATCCTCTCTTTTGACTCATTTTATGATAGTGTTAAATCTTGAACTGGTTTTATTAGAAGCCGAACTTGCTGAGTGCAATCGAATTCTGGGCGTTTCATCCAAGAAGTGCAACTTTTAACCCTCGTTGTTCAGTTCACAGGAAACATCTTCGATATTCCCTTTTCACCCTCACTGGCATTGTCTCGTGTCCCCGTATCTTTGAAATAGTCTCCGTTCATTTGTGGTTCTGATCAGTCATACTGGTAACATCATTTCTTGTAGCTCGAAAATGTTGAAACGTAAGAGCTTGAACATCAAATACAAAAAAATTAATTCTTCAGGAAGTGGAAAAGGCGTCAAGAAACTTTACTTGCAGTTTTTCTTCCTTTTTTTTGATAGGTAAGATAAAATAAATATGTATTAATTTACAAAAAAGGTGTGAATAATTACTTTTTTTAATATATAGTGTTTATGGTTTAAAATTTGCTTTATATGGTTTTCAATTTCCCTTTAAGGCCCAGCTGGCACGATCGCACGGGTTTTAAACATTCTTATCCTTTTAATCACTAGATATTTTTCATCTTTAAATATTACACTATTCTCATTATTAACACAATAATGACCCTAATGGCTCTGGAAAATGCTAACCCTTGGAGCGCAGAATATTTCAACACGAATTTACGGACTGGGTCTTAAAGGGTTACCTGGTCCAGGATCCGGTCACACCCACCGTGGACAGGGGCCAATGCACATTAAATTTGTCGAAGTTCCGTCCTCCCTTTTGCGTAACGTGGGAGCGCCTCAGTTCGGGTATCGTCCTCGTCTCTTGACCAAGGTTCAAAATTACAAAACCTTTCGCCAATAGCCATAGTGCTGCTTCAAAATATAACGAATCAAATCCGGATTTAGTCGCGTTATTAGGACACCTACCACATATTATTCTTTGAGCGGGGAATCTCTTACAGTTAAAAATGAAAGAAAATGATCGTCACAACAATTTAAATAATACTTCATCCGGAATTTAAAACAAATTTATTTAAGCTATTAATGTGTATGGTTTGAAAATGAGTGAGCTGTATAATTAATATGAGTGTTATTTATAGAAAAATACTTTCTAAGGAATTTGTAACCCTTTAAGAAAAGCTGATGAGCATTTATTAAATAAACGAAGAGCAATTACGTAAAAGAGAAGATTAATTGTCTTCGGTGTGTAATTAATATTAAAAAGAACATTCCTTTTCCTTCATTTTGAATGGGTGGTGTTTCAAAGGTTTGTAAATGACGGAAATGGAATAGAATTAAACATCCTGTGCCCAACATTAAAAGGAGCGAATAAACAATATTCGAACATCACATCAATGAGTAATAAGAAATTAATTTTGAGATTGATGATGTTGAAGTTGTTCTTTTCTATATAAGCGGGATTTAATTCCTTAAATATCATAAGTATATTTGTGATGCTACATAAATGTTTTTATGTATACGTATACTGTGGTATTTATATTGTTTTAGTATTTAAGGTGGTATGGTATGGTATTTTGTTTTAGTTTGTAATATATAGCAGTCAGAATATTATAATATTATGGTATAATACCTTTATATGAATACATATTTAACTTTATAAACCATTTAAGTTTTTATACTAGAATACTTATTAATTTTTGCATTTCAATTAAATAAAGAAAATGGAATAATGATATTTTAAATATAAGATACCTTAATACGATCACATATAGGATAAGAATATGTCAGGAAGCAAACCATTTATCATAGGGTGCTATGTATAAGTTCCCCCTTAAGTGCAGAAATCAGCTAATCTATAGATTATCTAGGTAATCTGCCCATTAACTAGGGTGATTCGTTAAAGTGAGTGCGGAAAGTTACTTCATTTTTTAAATTTGCTGCATAATCTACACATTACCTATTAGTTACTATTTATAATCTGCACATTGCTTACTACATACTTGTTAATCTTCACATTACCTACCAGATACTCGCTTATTTTGCACATTACTTATTGGATACTCCCTTTGCACATTACCTATCTGCATGTTACTCTTACTAGATACTCATTATTCTGCTAATTACCAACTATATGTACTCTAAGACGCAAGTAAGTTTTTATGAAACAACAGCAATGCTTCTATACGCTTAAATTAGACGGTGATTTTTTCGCTATTTTTATCGAGGCATTGAGAAATACGCCACCAGTAATGAAATTAGCTGTTATTTTGCTATTCGTCTATTAGGACTCGAAGATAAATGGCGAAGAGTCTTAGTTATCCATGCAATTTAGTGACAATCATTTCTCTTATCATGGTTGATATTGCTATATCGGTATGTACAGCTGTCATTGATATAAATTACACCTCCGCATCGCATCGCGGGGGCAGAATTCTAAGAGGCCCAAAGCCTGACTGATGCCAAGCCCTTTGTAGGATCCGGTGGGGAGGGGCCTAGAACCTGACTTTGCAGGGGACCCTAGTATTCTCCGTTACGCCACTGGCAGCTGTACTTTGTAATAGTGGAACTTCCAGCATTTTTTTTTGTCAGAAGATACTGGTCGTCGTAATTAAATTTATTATAAATTAATTCAAGGAGTCTTTTATCGAATATATTCATTGTCTCTACTACTCTAAATTTTTAGGATAAATTATTCTGGACTGAGCCAAAGTCAACGTCTAATCAAAATTTCTAACAGAAAAGAAATGAGCGAAACAAACTTTTGAAATTTAACAATACGGAAGCCGCAGATGTGAAGATTACATAGATAAAATGCGGAATACTCTTGGTTTCGCTCTTTAACGGAGCTAATCAGTTAATCTGCAGATTAGCTAGGTAATCTGCACATTTACGGCTTTCGAGCTTTAACGGTAACATATATAATATGCAATTTTTATATAAATATTATTTAAAAAAAGCTTTTTAAATTCTTGAAATTTTATGAACTAGAGAGAATTCAAGTAAGTAATGGTGTTTAACCTAACTCAAAATAAATTACTTCTTATTTAAAATTAATAAAATTTTTATTTTCCAAGAAATAAATGTTATTTTCTTAACTATGTTTGACAGTGAAAAAATTTCGTTTGATGAATTTTGTGTACACGTGTGGTACTGCAAGCGATTCATTATAAAGATGAGAATACCTGCCTTTATTTGCATATATTGCCTATTACATGTTTCAGATAATATTACAATCCAGCTTATTTCAATATTCTAATAATTAATTGGAAGTGACTTCATATATTCGAAACTATTTTGCTACAAATTCAGTTATGAATAACTATTCGTTTTAATCTTATCACTATATGGTAAACCACTTGGCATATTTCATTCCATTTTGTTAAAATTTAGGAAGATAACAATAAGACTGAATTTCAAAATAATTTGGTACAATAAAAGTCATTTTTGATCGGAAAACACTATTAAAGATTTGGATTACTTATAATCAAAACGATTATGGATTTTTAATTGACCCAACAAAAAATATTTTATAAAGAAAATCTATGGATAAATTGTAAAACTAATGAGTATTATAAAAACTTACACTTTATAAGATTTAATATATATAAAAACAACTTTTTATCAAAAACAAAATATTATCGTAATTCTTCACTCAAAAGAAAAACTAAAGGCTATTGAAAATAACTTTTAATACCTTCAAACGATAATATCATTTATTCGAAAAATATAATTAATAAAAGTATCAAATATATTCTAAACAAATCAATATTCTTTCCGTCGTATTAGAGAAATAAAGATCTTTGCATTTAATATCAAATGTCACATTCAATATTTTATGTTAATTTGGAAAATATGCATACTGTCATAGGTTACAAAGAAAAATAAATATTTCCGTTCTTATTATTAATTAATAAAACGTCTTCTGCCTTGTCTGTATATTAATTTTGATGCCACAGGCAGTCTGAAACTCTAATTCTACCACTTCAACTTTTACTTCGTCACCAACGCTTGAGTGAGTACCATGACAACGTCTCTTTTACACGGAAATGAATTATTCATGCAAGCATTCAACGCAGCTTGTGATTTATTCTGAATTTAGATCAAGGGACTTTGTTGAATACACTGGAAGTAAAGCTTCAATTTAAATTTGAGTACTGGACGTCTTAACGTAAGAGCTGAATTTCCTTCTCTTTTTGAGAAAAATTTGTTCTTCGTTGCTTTAAAAAAAGAGAATAATGTTAGGGAAGTTAAGTATAATCGTTTGAAATTGTGTGTGTCAGGGTAATTTAAATTTCTATTGTAATACCGAGGGAAAGCAGCATTTTATTAACAAAAGTGTTTTTAAGAATGATTCATATATAAACGGAAATTTACAGACTTAAAAAAAACTTTTAGCGTAGAAGTAAAGCATAAAACTTATATTTAAAAATAGAGGAAAATTGATTTGTATTTTTATAAATAATCTATATATATATATATATATATATATATATATATATATATATAATATATTTTAAGTAAATACATACATACATATAGATATAAATATAGTCTAGATATAAATATAGTCGGACCCCTGTTTTATCGAATCCCTATTTAACGAATTTCATGATTTAGCGAGTTTTTCTTTCTCAATTAAAATGAAGGGGAAAAGAACTCTATTTCCCGAATAATAAACCTACCCAATTAAAAAATTATTTTATCAGTGGATTTTTTTTATTAGTTTGAATCAGGAAAAAATTGGTTTTTATTTCAAATGACATATTTTTTTTATCTGGAAGAGAAAAAACTTTTAATATACTTTGCATTCATTATCAGAGTTTACTGGTGCAGTTGAGTCGTGAGTGTAACCTATCTCGTGTATTATGAATAGGAAATCTCTTTCTTATCTCATCCCACTCTACAACGCTGGGGATATTCTAAGAGTTTTTGTCATTTGCTTTCTTTCTTGGAAGAAATTAGGCTTATTATACTCAAGGTTTTGCAGAAAATTTTGCTTTTGAATATTTGTGAAGAATGATGGATTGCAGGAAACGAAAACGTTTTTCTTTGATCAAACTTAACATTTTACGCGAATTCGACTATAAAGTTGGACAAAAAATGCTTTAGCAATACGTCCTAAAATTTCAACGTCGACATTAGCTACAATTATTAAACAGGTAGATAAAATTGAAAAGGTATCCGCAGAATGTAGGGAAAAATTGTCGAAAATAAGAAAGTCATTGAAACAACCCATTTTCTGTTCTTCAGTCTGACTTATTGTAATGGTTCAACATCGTTCGTGACAAGAAAATAGCCATTAGGGACCTTTAATTAAAGAAAAAGCTTTTCAACTTGCCCAAAAGCATAATGGGAAAGACTTTTCTGCATCCAACAATAGGATTAACTGTTTTAAGAAAAGATACGATGTAAGATTGTCAAGCATCTATTAGTACGTATTTAAAAATTTTCCAATTCACTTGTGCGTAATAATTTCCTAATAGTATTTTTAGTTCCTGAATAAAATGTGCATAGTTTCTAACTATGGATATTTTTGTATGGCTTTTTATAAAATTCTAAAAGAAAAGTGTAAAAAATTTCCAACTTTTTAGAAAATTACCCTAGAAAAGAAAAGTGTGCACAAAAAAATTTCCAACTTCGTTTTAACTGTGACCTGTCCAATATTACCCTAGATTTCACGAAACTAATTTCTGGTAAGAGATATGCAAATGACCCCAATTTTATTTGCGCATATTATTGCGCAACGAGGTTGAATGCACAAACTTTGATAGACGAAAGGATGTTCGGTCGGCAGTAGCAGCTGACTTCGTTAAATTGGGACGGCCGCCACCTCGGTCGGAGCGATATTAGTTGCTCGGTGTTGGCAACAATGGATCACAGAAGGTAGAGTGTACCGTATCAGGACGTCCCAGGAACACAAATGATCGCGAGGATCGTGCAATCAGAAGAGTGGCCACTTCGGCACCAACAACGTCGCTAGCATCGATTCAACGCCACTTACCTCCTTCCAGACATCCAGTGCCATCAAGAGAAACCATAAGGAGACGACTGACCGAAGTTGGCTTGAGGAGCCGACGTCCGCTAAGATACCACTGACCCCACATCATAGGCAGTGTCGACTGTATTTTTGCCGACATCGGGCAATTTGGAGTGTGACAGACTGGAGACGTGTCATCTTCAGTGATGAATCCCGATTCAGTCTCAGTGCTGATGACCACCGCACACGTGTCTGGAGGCGCACCGGCCAGCGGTCCGATCCGGCATTTATTGTCGAGCGGCATACAGCAATTTCACAAGGTGTGACAGTGTGGGGAGCAATTTCTTGGGACACACGATGATCTTTAGTGGTCCTTCAAGGCACTTTGACAGCTCGCAGATACGTGGACGATATTTTAACGCCGATTGTGCTACCCATGCTATCAAGTCGCCCAGGTGCCATTTATCAACAGGATAATGCTCGTACATATGCGCGACTATACAACAGGGTGTTCAAATAAAAGGATATGACGTCGTAACAACGTAACCGTTACCAGATATTTGCCTATGCATGTCTGGACGCGCTGGGAGGCAACTGCAGTAGCCAACAGGAGAATTAACTACAATGGAGGATCTTGTGTCAAATGATCTAATTTAATCGATTCCACGCCGAACTTGTAAACGTCTGATTTTTAACCTTTTTGCAAGCTGTAACCGCTTAATAAAATGATATTTTGTTCTGAATTTTTAATCATTTGTTTATTTTCATATACACTATGCATACCAAATTTCGTGAATGTAGCTCAATGGGTGCATATATTTTTTTTGCGACAGAGTGAATATATATATATATATATATACATGCATTTATATAGAATATACAAAGGGTGTTCAAATGAAAAGGTACGAAACGTCGTAACAACGTAACCGTTAACATATTTGCCTATGCCCCTATGGGAGAACGTAGCCAACATACGAAACGTCGTAACAAGACATATTTGGCTATGCCCCTATGGGAGAACGTAGCCAACATACAAGAGGTGTTCAAATGAAAAGGTACGAAACGTCGTAACAACGTAACCGTTGACATATTTGGCTATGCCCCTATGGGAGAACGTAGCCAACATACAAGAGGTGTACAAATGAAAAGGTACGAAACGTCGTAACAACGTAACCGTTAACATATTTGCCTATGCCCCTATGGGAGAACGTAGCCAACATACAAGAGGTGTTCAAATGAAAAGGTACGAAACGTCGTAACAACGTAGCCATTAATATATTTGCCCAAGAGACTATAAGAGAACGTAGCGAGATATCTAGGGATGCAAATGGAGTCTTTGTCATGGATCGGAGTGTGTGTGGGCGCCCGCATGTGCAGGAGAGAAAAGATGCTCTTTTAAGAACACAGTCCAATTGACGCGACAGTGTGTGTGAGGATATGATGGCGTTCACATTGCAAAATTCGATGACTGAGGAGCAACGAGGCGTTATCCGATTTCTGACAGTGAAAGGTGTTAAACCGGTTGCCATTTATCGCCACAGGGAATGTGATTCTGCTCCATAATAACGTGCGTACACTCGTTTCCAGTGTGATACAAGCAGAACTGAAAATGTTCACGTGGGAACATCTTGATCATCCACCGTACAGCCCGGACATGTCACCCTGCTTTTTCATGTGTTTGATGGCTAGAAAAAACATCTGAAAGAAAGCGCTTCAACTTGGATGTCTAACTCAAGGACACTGGGAAGAATTGGAAACAAAAAATCTTTCAGCTCGTGAATCAAATGGATCGTTGTACTCAGGCCTATGGTGTATACCTTGAATAAATTCAGGGGCGTAGCTACCGCCGTATCAGCTGTATTAATGATATGGGGCCCCCAAACTACAGGGGCCGCAACGTGTGTAACTACAGTACCTATAAGAGGGCTTTCATTTGTAAAAAAGGGCCCCAAAGGAGTTTTGATACGGGGTTCACTCAGAACTAGCTACGCCAGTGAATAAAGTCTTCATTTATATTCATAGTGTCATTTCGCACCTTTTATTTGAACCTCCCCTAGCATTATTATACACACACACACACACACATATTTATTAATATATTTTTCGAGAATTCTCTTTAGACAGAACTTTATCCACGTGAACTAAAGAAGATCCTAGACAATACGAGAATCTAACAACCAATTTCTTGTCTTTTTTCCCAGAACATTATATTATTTTACTACTATTACTATTATTACATAAATTATTGTTTTAACAATGTCTTATAATGAGTATCTTATAATATATGGATTCTTGAAATGTAATTATTTCCTAGTGGATCCTCTCAAATAGACACTGGTTGGGAGACAGCCATTCACTGTGGATTGTTAATAGTTTTAGGTATTTTGAGTCATGCTAATAATAATTATGTAATGAAAAATTGGTTATGAACTAAAAGTGAAAAATACTTGCTCTGATAATGAATTCAATAAAAAATTTGAGGAATTATCAACTAATAATACCTACAAAATATAGCTGGAACATATATATATATATATATATATATATATATATATATATATATATATATATATATACTGAACTAAACTGAACTCAGTGGCGCAACAGCTCTTGAGGGCCGAGGCCTATCGTACCCATCTCAGTTTTCGCGACAGGCGCTGGAGTGCATGTGTAGATGTTTCGGTCAAGTGATCAGTCTGACACGAAACTCCCAGTGTCCAGTTCCCAAGCAAGCTTGGTACTCATTTATGAGCTCACTGAAGGGATGTAAGGCTGAGTCGACCTTGCCCAGCCCGGGATTTGAGCCCCGGACCTGTGACATGGAAGCGCAATACACTGCCACTGGGCATCACACACACACACTAATGAAATAAAAATGAATGGCTATGGCAAGTGTTTCACGTTAGTTAGACAAATTGTAATGCTTTTGACATTGTGTTGATATGGTTAAAATAAACTGGAACTCGTTTATGCCAACATATTTCAAATTTCCTACGATAAAAAGGAAAAAAATTAACAGGAAAGGGGATTTTTGTGAAAAAATTATAACAAGCTTAATATTTTTAAGATACTTTTCTTTATTTACCTAAAATACTACCCTAATTGCAAATGAATTCATGCATAATTATATGAGACTTCCGTTCATTAAGTGTGAAATGAATATAATATAAATTAAGTATTGTAATATAATATTATTAATTCTATTTATAAAAAAAAGTATCGTAGTAAAAATTCACAAAGAGAAAGAAAAAGTATCGAACCTAATATTTCTGATTCATATATTCCAAAATTTGCACAATATATATAAAAATTTACATTCGAGAAGTTATTATGATCTAGAAAATGATTTAATAAGTTTAATACTTCCTTTGGAAAACTTCTTTATGTAACCTAATTTCAGATTTTTTATTTTTTTCTGTTCAAAAATGTTAAATCATAGCTTAATGTTCCAAAATGATATCAAGAACGAAAAAATTGCTTTTGTGAAGAAAGTGCAGACTCATAAAATTTTATTTCTTCATGTTCACATTTATTTTAGTTTTTTGATATTCTTATCTGATCACTCAGATAAGAATATAGCGAATAATACTTAAATATAATGTGTAATCATAATACACTTATTGGTTAAATTGCTTTAAGGTTTTTAAAACTTAATCGGTTTTCCGCTCAAGATAAAAAATGAGAATAATAAATACAGTTATTCTTTCTCAAAATATACTAAGTTAAATGAAAAAATGTCGATGATTTTTAAGAGAATATAGATTTTTGTGGTACTTATACGTATTATCGCAACCAATTGGCGACATGATATGAAACGAAGTACATGGTTGGCAATTCAGCGCGTACGGCACATAGAAAATCGGGATTGCCAATTTGGCGAATTATTAATAGAGTTGGTGATTGTTGCGATAAAATAATACGTAAGTACCAGATTTGTTACCCCTAAAGTGCAAAAATCAGTTAATATGCAGATTAGCTAGAGAATCTGCGCATTAACTAGGATGATCCGTTAAAGTGCGGAAAATTGTTTTATTTCTCAAATTAATCTGCAAATTACCTAGATATTTGCACATTACTTACAAGATACTCGTTTATCTGCACATTACCTACTTTGCCACTCATTAAAGCTAAAGTAAGATATCTGATGGAAAAACAGCAACGCACGCGTTTCTGTACTCTTAAATTAAATGTTGTTTGTTTATTTTTTGAAATTTTTAAAAAATCAATATTATTAATATTAAGTAAATTGATAGAATTAATCACTAATCAGTTGAAACATTATAATATATAGAATCCAACCAATTGACATATTACAAATAAGGAAAAGAGAGAGAATTTGCGAAACATGATAAAATGATGAGTACTTATTAGCGCAATCTGAAGATTGTTGTTGTTGTCGTGTGTTTTTATCTTGGGATACATAGGAAATACGAGCGAAGAACAGAAACATACAATATACATACAGAAGAATATAGATATTTTATTACAAATGATTATCCCAGCATATAACAGAAGTGGTGCGCTGCTTTCTATCCGAGACGGGAATCCACTGCAGGTGAAAGTTAGACTTCTTTTTCCTGAAGGAATACAACCATGCCTTATTCAGGATTCGAACCCGAGCCCACTTGGTTACAAGCTGAGGGTCATATCTACCATACTTGCTGGGCGGCAATCTGAGGGTTGGTGAAGGTATGTGCAACTATACTTTGTAATATTGGTTTGTTTCCAGAAGATACTGGTCATCGCAACTAAATTTATTATAAATTAGTTCAAGGAGTCTCTTATCGAATACATTTACTGTCTCTACTACTCTCTTTCTAGATGTTTAGCATAAATTCTTCTGGGAGGAGTCAACGTTAAAAAAATTCCTAACTGGAACTAAAACTAAAAAAATATTCCTAACTAAAGGAAAGAAAGAAACAAACTTTTTTGAACTGTAACATTATAGAAACCAACAATGCGCAGATTATCTATCTAAAATTCGGAAAACTCTAGATTTCGCCCTTTAACTAAATCAGTTAATCTGTTGATTAGCCGGGTAATCTGCACATTAACGGCTTTTGAACTTTAACGGTAACAGATTCACCAAATCGTAAGACAAACAAAACTATACCTATTGATAATTTCGCTGTAAAATTTTTTGTCAGTATAAAACATGTACAAAAATCCCATGTAAAATAATGTAGTCAATTATCGTATTTACTCGAATCTAAGCTGCACCTTTTTTCCAATGTTACGGAAAATGTTAATGTTCTACAGAAAATCGGGTGCGGCTTAGAATCGAAGAAAAAAAATTGTTGGATGGGGCATTTAGAGCACTAACAGGTTCATGTACTTATTTAAAAGTTTATACTATTGGTAAAATAACTAATTATTCAGTTCTTGTTTCTCGTTTTAAATGTATTTTAATTTCGTAAAATTGGATATATATCGATAAACTATTTTACACAATTTCTCATTTTTCACAAAAAAGATGTTGAGAATTTGGGGCGTGGCTTAGAATCGATGTCGGCTTGGATTCGAATAAATACGGTATAAAAAATGGAGGGTGCTCAATTCAGTTCTTAATTTAAAAGATATAAATAATAGTGAACACATTTTATTTTTTATATTAGGAGGAGGAATCTTTGTTCAAATTTTCAAGTGGAATTAAAAAAAAATCTTCAGAAACTTCTACACAGTAAGGACAAGTCTAAGGAGATATTTAACTTTGTCAAACTCTCGATATTGAAAGCTTAACTTAGTTTAAAAATGTTTCTAAATCCAATTATTTGTAGAAGGTGACTTTCCTTTTAGAATTCAGTAAGCAAGAAATCCAAGTGAAAGGAAGAAAGAAGTTTTGCTATGAGGGTGAAGCTTTGTGTGCTACATAGTATAAATCCAATTTTCCACCTGTTGCTCTGGAAGAGGAAAGATGAATTTAAATCCCTTATAGCGCTAGAACAGAAATCTTTTCTTTGGAAAAATTTCTCGTGTAACGTTTTCAAAGAACAAATTTTCATATCCCCCTTAGAACTATATATAGACTTTGAAAACTAAGATTCTGTGAAATACTGAATTATTAAGATAATGAACTGCAGAATTTAAGAGTGGTTGTGTGTGTCAAATAAAAAGTTTATATGTTACAAGAAATTATCTTACATAAAATAAAATATCAAACTTAAACAAAACACGTTGGGTTTTAAAATATGCTTGAGATAGGCTTTAAATGTATAAATATCGTTTTAAAAATTAAACTTTTTTTATTTTTTCAGTTTTAAAGAATTCTAATATAATGAAAAATGTAAACAAATAATAGAATAGCCAAGTTAACTTGCGAACTCTGAATTGATAATTATTTATATCTATATATTCGTATACATATATTTTTGTTTTATTAAATGATAATCTTGAGCTAATTAATAATTTTAATTGCATGGATAGATTTTAGGATACTATTCCAATTGTTCACAATTCATTTATCTTTATACGATTGTGTATGTCAGAAATAAAAACTGCATTTTGTTTTTTATTCATTCCAATATTTCTAGAAAAACTGGTAAATTTTTAGCTTTACTTTATGATTTAAGAAAACAATTTGAAATCTCATGATTTGAAATGTGTTCCGTACAAATACTGGATGTCCAAAACGCTTTTAAATCAAATCAAAGTCACGAAGGAGCAAAATTCTGAAAAGTAATTCGGATTAACATCTTACAAAGAGAGGTTATTTTTTACAAACAGAAGTCATACGATTTGATTTCATTTGAACAATAGTTGATTCCTGTTTCCACGTGCTTCGTGAGAAAGATATCAGTTATGATGTAAATGGAGCCAAATTTTTGGTGCGATAATTATGACGAGATTGTACTATTAATTAGCTGGCCCACGCATTATCCAAACTTAACAACACTGGACTTTTTCCTGAAATACTACGTATGTTTGAATTCTATGAGCTGCATTGTTATATTATATATTTACAAGGAGTTGCCGAATTCGACCGATAAATTCAGAGGGGGGATGGTAAGCAGCATGGGGGACGTCAAATCACCATAGAACATGCGGTCTGAAATCACGTTTAGGGGGAGTAATTCACAAAAACAGTTATGATGGGTGTGATATCGAGTGGAGTGAAAAGTGACAGTAACGCTCGCATATTCCCGCTAACTTAACCCAGCGATGAAACCTGGAGTTAAGTAACCGACAGTCAACCCCAGGTTAGAAATTCAATTCACAGCTTTTTTTCGACCTCCAGTTACTTGACTCTGGGTTTCTTAACCTGGGTTTACTGGTCAATTCCCATTGGTCGAAATAAACCCCGAGACTTCCGGCTGGAGCTACAATTTCTATATTCACCTCGTGCCAGCTTGTTTTTAACCTCGAGTATCGCTAACTGTTTAAAATGAATGCCAACAGAATTTATTTTACGCAGTACGAAAAAGAGTTGGTGTTGGCTTTGATGAAGTCGCACTTACATATAATAGAATGCAGGGAAACAAATGCTGTTAGTAGCACAAAAAAAATGAAGCGTATATTGAAATAACGTGGCAATTCAATGACACTGACGGAGTGATGAATCCACGAACACCACTACAGATACGTCAGTGTTATTTAAATTTAAAAAAGAAAATGACAAAGAAAAGTAGTGTTTTGCGGCAAGAAAACGCAAACGTAAACACTCGAAAAATCGCTTACTACGCATGTGCGGTTAAAACTAACCCAGTTTTGACCCTGGGTGAGGATTTTTTAACTTGAACCGGAGTTAAGTTATTAACTTGCGATGGTGAATAGCGTTTTCGGCGAAACCCGGGTTTCCTTCCTCTAACCGGCGGTCAGGTTAGCGGTGAATATGGGCGTAAGAGGTAAGAAATACATTTATTAGAGTCAAGCCCTGTTTACAATTCGAACAAAGCATCATAGCTCGACGTCAGAAATGTAACAAGTGGTTGTCCCAGGAATTAATCAAAATTGCGGCAACTGACACTGACAGACGAAGGATTGTTGGACACGTTTAAACAAATCTGGTGTGCTGGCAATGACCGTTGAAGTAACGACGATTAGTGCCATGAGATTCTCCACAATGGCTACAGGCGTTTACGCACAAGCGATTTCAGGTGGCCTCAGAAGAAGAATTTCAAGGGATTGAGGTCTTATACACCATTATACTTCCCGAGATACAGTGGTACAAACAATTGAGGATACACCTTACTTTTGCTTGATACATCCAACTTGCAATCGAAATAACACATTACCTAGAAGTGCAAACGTGTTTTTATTTTCACAAGTAACAAAAGGGTTAATTTACAGTAGAAATAACCAAAATCAACAAAAAGATATCTAAAATTAAAAATTTCACAAGTATTTGAAATAAACACAGGCAGATCTTTAGCTCAAAAAATTGAGGATACACCAATGAGAAATTTGTGTGACATATCACATACAAAGACAGTGTCAATATCTGGTTGCATGTTCTTTGGCTTTTATAATGTCCTCCAAACGTCTTGGTACCGATTCGACCAATTTTTTGGTGGTATCTGGGGAGATATTTTATCCCATTCTTCTTGTAGCACTTGCTTTAAATGGGCTTTGTTCCTAATTTGATGTTTTTGGACTGCTATTTCGAGTGTGGCCCACAAATTTTCTATGACATAGATGTCAGGGGACTGTGGGGGTGTGTGCAATTGCTGTTTACAATGAAAAAGACACCACACTTTGACATTACGTGCCGTATGTTTGGAGTCGTTGTCTTGCTGGAAAATAAAATTTCCATCTAAACCCAATTTTTTTGCACTTTTTTTAAGATTTTTGTTGAGTATATCTATATAAAGCTTATGATCCATTATGCCATCTATAAAAACTAAATTTCCTACCCCATTTGAAGCCATACAACCCCAAACCATGACGGAGCCACCACCATGTTTAACTGTAGGACGTAAATTTTTTGGATCCAAAGCGGTGTTCGGCTTTCTCCAAACGGTGCGATGGCCATCACTTCCAAAAATGTTGAATTTACTAAATATAACTTTCTTCCAAAAGTTCTGTCTTCAATTGATGAGTTTTTGCGAACTCCAAATGCTTTTTCTGATTTTGTAAGCTTATGAAAGGTTTCTTTCTAGCTTTTCGACTGCTATACCCAGCATGTCTAATCACATTTCTCACAGTTTCAGCACTTACACTTCTGCCCATTATTCGAGAAGTTTCTGCAGCTAGTTTGACTGCACTTAGTTTAGGATCAATCTTGATATCTTTCAAAACTTTCCTTTTGGCTACATCACTCAGAATACTTTTCCTTCCTCTTCCACTTTTATTTTCAATTAATCCATCGCTTTTAAATCTTCCAATGATTTTCTGGATACACGAGTGGCTTCTACCGACAATTTTAGCTATTTCGCGATAAGATATTCCTTTCTTAAATAACCTTAATATAAATTTTCTTACATCAATACTGGTCTCTATCCGATGACCCATTTTCCATTTAAAATTGCGGCTTTAAATTCACATAACGAACTTCAAAAGACGAAAGTAGCAGTCAAAAAAGTTTAAGATAAAATTGGCCAAACTTAGGCTATTGTAGTAGCAAGCAGAAAAAAATCTAGTGGTAGTTAAAAAAAAATTTCATTGGTGTATCCTCAATTTTTTTAGGTAAAGATCTGCCTATGCTTATTTCAAATACTTGTGAAATTTTTAATTTTAGATATCTTTTTGTTGATTTTCGTTATTTTTATTGTAAATTAACCCTTTTGTTACATGTGAAAATAAAAACACGTTTGCACTTCTAGTTAATGTGTTATTTCGATTGAAAGTTGGATTTATCAAGTAAAAGTAAGGTGTATCCTCAATTGTTTGTACCACTGTATGTAGCATAAAAGTGGTGACGCACTGGAATCGAAGAATAGGCTGGTACACCATCATGCAGTAACCACACGTTCTGGTGCGTAATGGCCAGTACTTCCTTCAGAAACTCCGAGAGAAGTGTAAAATTTGCACTCGTGTGAAGGTTTCTTCAATCCTACCACGGTTCTCCAAATCCCTGCATTCGTTTGTTTACTTCCCCTGTCAAGCTCATTGTCCTCATGACAGCTATTATTATCGCGATTTTCACGGACTAAACGTGGTTTGTGATCCCATGTTCTTTAGTGATTTGTCATCCCTATATTGCTTACTGTCACCCTTCTGAATTCGTCTGACAAATTCAGCAACATCCTATATATATATGTGTGTAATAACTCCCCATTTACATTTTCTGTCGAAGAACTTTACTTAATTTATGATGATCTTGATCCTTCCAAGACATTGCATGATAATTATTTATTAGCTGCCCATATCATGAGAAACAATCCTTTTAACCACAATTTTTACCCCTCAAAAACTGCCGCATTGGTACATTTCAAAATCAGTCATGGTATTCATTAGAGGAAATCATATGACTCTCAAAGCTTCTGGTTGGGAAAGATATAAAAAGCTGAGATATCTTGTGCCTAAAAAGAACGTTTTTGTCTTCTTTGTTTGTCTCTGAGTGTTTGTGCTGTTGCTATTCGTTTATTCGTTTTATGTGTATTAACATAGTTAAAATGTGAAATTAAAAATTAAAATCTTCTCACCAATTCATTCAACGACTACACCCAAAAAGATATCCAAGAGTTACACGTATACCAATTAAGTTATCTCTTATATGCAAGTTTCTTAAAACTACAAATGAAGTATATATATATATATATATATATATATGCGTGTGTGTGTGTGTAATCTTCAATTTAATTTTCCTTTTATACCTTTTACAAGTTATCTTAAATGCTTTTCTAATTGAGGGCAACGTCAACGAAAGACCGATTTAAGTCGAAATCTATTTCTGGAAAAATGCTCAACAATTAAGCGGGATTTCATTTAATTAAAAATCAGTAGACTTAAGATTCTCCGTTCTATTTTTAATAATACTACTGCCATTCAAGTTTCGGAAACGGAATCAAGCCCTTAAATTACCAGCGAAACTACATTTTAAACGATGCCAACTTTCATAAGTAAAGAGAAATAAAAATTTCTAATTATTCCACACTACACGTAGTCGTTAAGCACTTGCAAACATGAACGTTTCGGTTCTAAAAACCTGAATCATTTCTTGCGTGCTTGAACAAAACACTATAATGTAAAAAGCAAATTTCTTTTTAAAAGAAGAAATCACGCTAAGGCTGATGCTTCCGGATCTTTTTGAGAAGTAAAAGAAAAGCTCACGCACAGAATGGGGAGTGCATTAATTTTAAGCGAATATCTGAAATAAGAAAAGTGTATACTGTAGTTTCTTGTAGAATGAGTTAACTCGATAGAAAGGGGAAAACAAAAATATATTGCAAAGAAATACATTACCGAAAATTTTGAAAATCAATTTTTCTTCGCTTAAAAAATCATGCAAAAATGTTTTTTAATTATATTAGTTTGCACAATTGTAAGCAAAGCAGTTTGTCACTAAATGCAAAATAACTTGATTTGAGGTTTTGTAGACAATGATTTAGCAATTAATATATATTTCAATATTTTTTTCACCCTGTGTGTTTGCGTTATGAATATTGCATTCAATTCGATATATTTTTTTTTGAAGAAAGATTAATTTGTTTGAGTTAATGAGCTATGACACGGTTGGGCAACTTGTTTTGGTTCGCGGGCCTCATAGTGTAAAGTGGCGGCCGCAGTAGCTGAGTGGTCAAGGTATCGGATCGTGGCTGGACTTGTCACGAGTTCGAGCCCAGTATCACTAAAGACCCACCGTGTAGGGCAGCGATGCTCGTTAAATATGTAGAGAGCTGAAACGTCATCCCATTGGTTAGGAGAGGGGGTGCCAGCTCGGGTGTCGTCCACGTCACTTGACAATGGTTCAAAATTACGTAGTCCGCCGCCAAAAGCCCTCGTGTTGATGAAAGGTGCGACATTAATATTCACTCACTCACTTACATTGTGCAATGGAAGAGGATACCGGAGGGTGGCTCCTTTTAAAAAGGAATGCATTAATTATAAAAAAATAATAAATATAAATTAAATTATATAGTTGCAGTTTTATTCAATTTATTTATTATGCTAATTACGTATTGTCTATAGCTGCAAGACCTTTAAATTTTAGAATCAGTTTAATGAGACAAATATATCCTATCATACTTTTCTATAATTTTTTTTATATCAGGAGGGAGATTGCTAGTTGAAATTCTCATCACAGCCTGCGTGAGTGAGTGAGTGAATATTGACGTCGCACTGTTCAGCTACACGAGGGTTTTGGCGACGGACGACGTAATTTTGAACCATGGTCAAGTGACGTGGACGACACCTGAGCTGGCACCCCTCTTCTAACTACCACACCACACCAATGGGAGGATGTCTCAGCTCACGACAGATTTAACGTGTACCACTTCCCTAAACGGCGGGTCTTTAGTGGTACTGGGCTCGAACTCGTGACAAAGCCAGCCACGATCCGATACCTATACCACTCGGCTACTCTCATCACAGCCTGCAAGTTTTATGTCGGCCAATTTGCATCTATATTTACTCTTGTTGATCTTTATGCAAGAGAAACTTTGCTCACAAATATATGTCGACTAAAATATAAAGAACACTTTCCTCACAAGTTTCTTCATGCATGAAAATTTTTCAGCTGGCAAAGATTTGGAAGAATCAGTTTCATAGATTTAAACCTTTTCTTCACACTACGATTTGACTTCAAGTCAATAAGATCAAGCTGTAGCTCCTTAGGAACAGTATCAATATCAGCATAAATGGGATAAGAGACAAATTGAATTTAGGGCTCAATTTTCTTAAATTCCGAATCTTCCTGTGACATCGTCCTCCAAACTCTACAGATGATTTCTTAGTAGAACCATTTTCAAGTAATTTGTTTTTCTAATAGAGAGTGAAAAATAAAAGACTAATCTTTGATCGCGCAATGGAAAGAAATCTGGGTTCAAAGTGAATTTTCTGACTATCTTGTTGAGCCCCATAAAAATTTTTTGCTGGCCGCTAGTTGCCTAAGGCTGCATTCACACCAAGACTGGCAGCGTCTTGGCAATCAGAGATTTCATCTCGCCCGAGATGAAGTCTTTGATTGGCTAGACGCTCAAAGCTCGACGCTTACAGTCCTGGTGTGAATGCAGTTTAACCCTGAGTTAGTTATGAGATATTGTAGGATTAGTAATAGACATGACACTTTTAATGATATGCAGATATGGAAACATTTTTAATTTTAATTTATTTAAAATTATAACTAGTTGTAGATTCACATATGTCTTAGGTGAAACATTTAGTTTCATTGTACATGCCAATAACATACAGTAGAACTTAGCAGACTTTCAATCACTCGATTAAGCACAAAACTCTCAAATAAGGGTTCCTTTAGTGTGGTGTGGTAGTTAGGAGAGTGGGGGCAGCTCAGGCGTCGTCCACGTCATTTGACCATGGTTGAAAATTACGTGGTCCGTCGCCAATGATGATGATGATGATGATTGTAGGGTTTAATTGTGCAAGAGCCAATGTTGGCCATGCTGCGCCAAACATTTGTTAAGAGACTTAAAATGTTTTATAAAATACGTAAAAATAAGGGCAGTACACTTTAAAAAAATTTGAAATTTCAAATCACTGAAAACCGTTTTCAATGATTTAAAGAAACAAAACTTGGTGGGGAACTCCCCACCAAGTCAGACCATATCTTAAATAAAAGCATAGAAAAATACAAATGTTAGTTTAAAACAAGGTTAGACAATACATGGTATAAAAAATTATTCTCTATAGTTCCTGTATCGGGATGGAGTTAATGAGCGTAAATATCCTTTAGGTAAAATGAAAGGATCTTCGTCAATGGTGAATTTATTCAGAGGATCTTGCTCAAGTTCCCCCTCCTCCACGTCGTAAGTAATCATATCCTCGTCATCAGTTGTTATTTATGTAGGTGTTGCATTTCTAGATCTATGTGGAACCCTCTCTTTTTATATCAATATCTGGTTTCTGAACTTTTGGGCGCTTTCTTCTATTTCTGGACTTTCGTTTTACAAATTGTTGGGCTTCAGCTGCAGTAGAATGGTCACTATTGGATGCATTAGGGACAGACTCAGGAAAGTTTTCAGTTGAAACCGAATTAAGTTTATCAGGAGTTGTATGAGAACGGGTTTTAGTTTCTAAAGGTGAAACTAAAGTATTCAGGTTATTGCCAGGGGAAGTAGTTGTAGTAGTAGGAATGGGTATTTGTAATAAAGACTCACTTTGTATTGTTGGTATTATTCCAGATGGGGAAGGAAGTAGATTTTCTTGAGTAGATGAAGATGACGTGGAGAAGGTAGAAATTGAAGACGAGGTACTAGGCAATGGATTTTTAGAAGATATGGGTGTTAGGCATTGTAAAGGTGGACAGATTACGTTTGTTATATTCGGATCTGTTTGGGTAGTTGTGGATATAGTTGAAGGTCTAGAAGCCTGAGCATAACTGAGGAACTATTAATTTGCGTGCTTCAAAATAAGATATGTTTTTATTGGTTTTAATTTCTTGGATCTGCTTTTCTAATTTCCATTTGCGGCATAATTTTGAATCTAAACAATGATACTGCGTACAATTAACACATTTTGGCTCTAGAGTACAATCCGTTGAAGAATGCCCAGCGGAAGCACATCTAAAGCATGTTAATTGGCCGCGGCAGGAAGTTTGGGAGTGACCGAATCTCTGGCATTTGAAACAGCGCAGAGGATTCGGTATATAAGGACGGATTTCGCAGTTTAGATAACGAGCTTTGACAGTGGTAAGTAGTTTCGGTTTATTGAAAGTAAGAATTGTATGTTTTGTTGGAATAATATTCGAATCTTTTTTTATTGTTATTCGCCTGACCTGAATGACACCCTGATCGGAAAAACCTTCAAGTATTTCCGCATCGGGAGTGCTCAATAAGTCAGGTTCAGAAATGACACCTCTGCATGAGTTTAGGGTTTTATGAGGACTTACAGTTACTGGTGAATTTAAAAAGGTTTTGGCGAGAAGAAACGACTTCTCGTTTGCAAATCAGATATGGTTTCAATAAGTAGATCCCCGGAACGCAATCGTTTTACGGATTTCGGTTCACCACCTATTCCGATGAGCGTTTTATGAATAGCGAAAGGCGATATTTTTGACATGTCATTGTTCGGAAGTGAAATTAATAAAAATCGAGTATGTGTAGAAACGGTATCAATATTGAGAGTGGGTAATACATGCTCATCATGTGTTGGGTAGTGTGGGATGGGGGTTTTAAAAGATGCGTTTTGAATTTTTCCTTATTTTGACTTATTTTGATTTTTTTTAGAAAGGAGGAGGAGAATTCCTTTTGATTTTCAGAGGACCAGTTTGGTAGGGCTAGCCCTAGATTCAGCAACCAGTAGTGGCCACCGGAGAGTCCCCCGCTCTGCAATGCAGGACCCCATCCAGGCACCACCTGGAACTACAAGACAGGCGGGATTATACACCAGCTGATAGAGCAGCCAGGACATGCTGGTTAGGCTGTCCCGGGCTCCTGTACTATCTGGCGGCCTGAGACGCAAAACTCAGCTTTTCTCCGCTTCCTCCAAGACCCCACCTCACTAGTCCAAAGGTCCTCAAAAGTTCAAAACCCCACTCCAAGTGCCAGTTTTCCCAGGGAGCAGTCCATTGTGTCATCATACCAATAGTGAAAACCCATCAGACACAACTTCATTACAATATGGTAGTAAAAAATATCAAATTTTTTACCAGAAAAAAACAAAGTTCATTGTCCAATGTAGGTCTGTAGTCTGGACGTGAAAAGAAGAAAAGGGAATTTTGAATGGCAAGAAAGAGGGCCGAAAATAGAGAGGGATCACTAGGGTTCCCCGGGTTCGTGACGCCCTTGTTTACCAAAGACAGTAAACCCCTAGGGAGAAGGAAAAGATCACTAGGGCACCTCGGGAGCGTGAACCCCGTACTCCCCTAAAGAAGGTGAGCCCCCTGAGGGGGTCCGTCGCCAAAAGCCCTCGTGTTGCTGAACAGTGCGACGTTAATATTCTCTCAATACTCAATACCCAAATACAGGTACTCTTGGAAATTTAGGAACTTAATTTTTGAACTGTGCAAAAAAGTTATGATAATAGACCCTTTATGCTATATGGGAAATTTGTATTTTTCTACAATGATATACATAATTTTTATATACCTTTATTATGTGAGAGAGCTTTATTACGTTGTATATATTTCCTTAAAATACGAGTATATAAAAGATCAAGGTTAATTCAGTGATTTTTTTTATGGGTAACGTCCAAATACATAAATTCGGCCAAATGTAAGATTTCTTTAAGTCGAGTTAACTGAGCTTTCAATGTTTCGATTTATTTATAGTATTCGGTAGTTGCTTTTAAATCAACGCTCTAAGTAAATATTGCATCAATGATCTCCCCCTTTAAGTACAATGCATAAAATTGTTATGAATTCTAAAATTATTTACTTTCGAAGGTATAAGAAAATTTTTGCGTCAAATAATGTACACTTCAAATAATATTATGTTTAGCTTTTATTTAAAATGTGATTTTAATAGACGTAAAACTGCATAAAAATTGTAGATTATTGTGAAGTTTGGTGATAAACCTCATAAAAAAATGACCCTGAAAAAGCTTCAATAATCTCTGGAGATTATTCGAACCAGAAATGACATCATAAGGTTTTATAGGTAGATCTCAGAAGTTTACTGGTCATAAAAAGAATGCATCTATGCTTATCAGAGTCGGTGAATTTCTATAGGCCTTGTCCGGGAATGACTAGAACAAAAACTTATGTAATCAAAAATAATTAAATAGTTCTAGCAAAATGATTCGAATATTTTTACATAATACTATTCTTTTGTGTTCTTTATCAGTTATTATTTTTGCTGAATAAGAGTTATTTTATTTAGAAAAAAAAGTAGAAAATATGAAATAGACGCGGCAACACAATGGTACTTTATTAATTGTATGTTTATTTCAGATTTGTGTACTTTTGCAATTAAATCACTGTGTCTGATTATAAATTAAAGAATCATTTTTAATTTCAGATTTGATCAATTGCATTGTGCTAGAGATGTAGTTATTATTATTATTTTTTAAGTGTTAGATGGGTTAGATTTTATAATGTTCGCAATGCAATTTTTTACTTTAAAATATCGGATGCATTTTGAGGAAGGCAGAAATACCCATAATTCAAAGCAAAGGAACGGTTTTTTTTTGCGAAAATAATTGTTATAGGTATTAAAATATGCATTAAAATACATATTTATATTAGCCACCCTTTAAAAAGTCTACATGTAATCTCAATTGCTTTATGCTAATTATAATATACAACTAAGCTTTCATAATTATGCTATGTAAGCGAATAGCATCAAAATCAAGTCTCAAAACAATTTAGTTTCAGAAAAGATGCGTTGTGATAAATGTACCTCATTTATAGACTTACTTAATTTCTGTTCAAAGCAATAGGGAACTTAGTTAATGTCTAACTAACGAGCTGTAACCGAAGCCCGCGCATGCGCAGAATGTAACACGGATGATTAAGTCCAAGTGCAGCTGGAGCTCCCCATCAAACACTTTCAAATCAATAATTGAAGTGCTCGCGATCGCAAAGTTGTGGTCAACACATGCTGCTCTCCGGAGAGCGGTCAATTCAGAAAATTAGCTCCCGACTTTTCGACCAGAAATAACCTTCTGATTATTTTTTTATTGGAAGCACAGAGGCTTTTTTATGTCGGTATTTAATTATGTTTCTGAAAGGAAAAAAATGTAGAGTTAATTCAAGTGTGTTGAAGTGTGATAGTTATAAAATCTGGGTTTTATAGAGGTATAGCTTTTTATTGGGGTGTTTAGGTGGTATGGTTAGGTGGTTTTTCCATTAGAATAAAATATGAATATTATAACTACACGTTTTTAGTATCAAGACGGGAAAAAATAATAAAAATATAGATAAAATCACGCAACCTAAAATTCGGCATGCTTTTAATTCTTTGGGTGTAAAGATTAAAATATTTAACATAAGTTCAAGTTAATTACAATGACATTCAGTAACATCAAAAAAAGGGAAATCTTTTTAAGATTGGTGTGATTTTTTTTATTCATGTTAACTTACGTTTTGGTATTGTATCTAAAAGTCATTAATTAGAGAAAAGCCTTAGATTTTTTTTAAATCTAGGGGAATCCAAAGTATTTAGTTACCTTTCGGAAGAGGTGAATGACTTTTTAGTACAGTCAGACCCCAATTTAATGAACTGATTGGGATCGAAAATTGTATTCGTTAATTCGGGGTTATTATTGGGATCCAAGGAAATACAAATTTTTTGAACACACTTTTTGGAAATTTTATAATAAACATTTACACAAAGAATATTTAGCTACTGAATATAAATAGCACACTTTTTATTCAGCAGCTAAAAATTCTTAATTATTATGTTCCAATTATTATGCCGTTAACTTAGATGTTTGACAATCTTTTTGACTCCTTACTCGAAAAAGTTATTTTTCTATTTCATGCGAAGAAGAAAATACGATGTCACTTATATTCACTGCATATGATTTATTTTCCCAGTTTCTGAACAATGTAATGCATTAGAATAATGTAATTGTTTTGATAGCTGTTTCATTATCAATTTCTGTATCAGAATTGCTATTATTGATGACGACAAATGAAACAAAATCTTCTAGAAAACCATACGTATAATAAACTCTCAAGAAAGAGAGCAAATGGTAAAATATTCTCTGCGTAGTGGATTGAAATGAGATAAGAAAGGAATTTCCTGTTCTATTCAGAACTCGGGCGATAGATTACCCTTATTACTCATCTACACATGTAATCCTTTCTAATATTATAAAAGTGAAAGTTTGTGTGGATGTTTGGTACTATTTCATGCAAAAACAACTGAATGGATTCTAATGAAACTTTACAAAATAGATTATACATAAGTATGACACATAGGCTTTAATTTATAAAGATATTGTGTGAAGTGTTCAAAATATAACGATAATTGTCAAGTAAGTAGGATAAAATTCTGCCATCTGAAAAAAAGCCCGCTACAGCATATATCTATCTTTCATGTGTAAAGCAAAACTTTGCATTTTGTTTTGTCTACGCCAGGAGCCAGGAATTGCTAAAGCTTAAACAGGCGGAATGTGAGGCTGATTACAATTTTAACATGGAATAAATACAACAAAGCATACTATTAACGTATTGCACTTCCAGATATAAATTATTTATGCTATTTTAAGCGTTCATTACACAAAATTAGTAACAATGTGTTACTTTTGCTGCGCAAAGATCAGCTTAGGAAGGTGTTTTCAAAAATCGACCCACAAGAGAGGTACGGGGAGTTATAGATAAAAAAAAATCCTTTTTAGCAGCTATTAGATCTGCAGACTTAAAATTTAACAAACAGTGTTTTTTTTTATTCAGCTGACATAGGCAAAAAGCTTTTTTTTTGTTTCATTTGCAATTTACGTAAAATTAACTTATTAAAAACTTCTTTATCCTTCAATCTGTATTGTTTAATTTTTCAATTCACCCGTGGGAAGAACGGCTGTAACAGCTAGGCTCTAATAATCTGCTGCACCCTTTCTCATCAAAATTTACTGCTTGCAAGAAAAATCTTTTTCTGTTCCGGACAAAACGGATGCGTCATTTGAAAAGAAATCCAATTTTTTATAATCCAAACTAATAAAAATAGATCCTGTTGTTGAAACAATTCGTTAAAATTCGAGGTTTATTATTCGTTAAACAGGAGGGTTTTTTAGTTTGCTATTAATCTGGAAAAATTCGTTAAATCGTGAAAATTATTAAATAGGGGGTCCGGCTATATAAGCACGATTAAGCAAAAATTTATTTGTTCTAGAAACAAATAACTAAATAATTCTACTCTCTATCATTTTTATTTTAAATAAGTAAAAACACAACGTAATTTTTAATTGTATCAGTTATGCTTGTGCAAAACTAATATGTAGATGGCCCTATTTCATTTATTTACTACGTTCTTTGGCTTAATTTTTATAAATAAGTATTATTTTTGCACTCGTGTCCATAAATTAAGGTTAATGAAGTTCAGGTTAAGGAAGAGACAGAAGCAAAACAAATTTGACTTATTTGTAAAGTCTATTTATTAAACAAAAGGTAAAGATCAAAAAAGATTCTATATGTTTGACATAATTAATAAAAATTGCGATTTGTACTCCCTGGAGCAAATTTCAAAAAAGAACCTATTTACATAAAACAGTATAACATGGTTAGTATTATGGTTAATACGGAGTATGTCTCCCGGATGATGCAACACAGGCCTTACAACGCCTAGGCATGCTGAGTATCAAATTATCAATCTGATCTTGGGGAATATTACACCACTCATCAAGCAATGTCCTCCGAAGTTACGGTAGACAGATGGGAGGGGATTGACAGGCTGCAATTCATCGGCCAAGCATATCCCATACATGCTCTTTTGGATTCAAGTCCGGTGAGTATGCTAGCCAATCCATACGGGTGATATCCTCCGATTGAAGGCATTCGTCTACAATGTTTGCACGGTGAGAACGGGTGTTGTCATCCATAAACAGAAATTCATCACCCATGGCACTCCGAAACAAATGTACATGTTGTTCCAGAATGACATCCCGGTAGATGTGGCCTGTCATCGTTACACTCTGAACATGCAGGTCAGTTCTGGAACCAAGAATAATTCCTCCCCAAACGAGCCATCCTGCACCACCGTAACGGTGTCGTTCAATGGTGTTGTCTTGGTGGTAACGTGTACCTGGCGCTCTCCATATTAAAGTCCGGCGAGAATAAGACTGCAAACTAAACTTGGACTCGTCGGAAAACATCACACAAGACCACTGTTGTGATGCCCCCAATGCATGCTCTGTACTCCAGGTTAATCGCAGGCGACAGTGAGTTGCGGCAAGTGGAATACATCTGACAGGCCTACGAGCATTAGACAAATGTGCCCTAAGCGTCTTTACACGGTCTGCCTTGAAACTGTCGTACCAGTAGCTGAAGAGAGTTGACGAGACAGGTCTGATGCTGTGCTCCGTCTGTTTCTTTTGGCAGTAACTGCCATATATATATATATATATATATATATATATATATATATATATATACCGGTCCTCATTCGGTGTTGTAACTCGGAGGCGACCTGTGCTGTAACATCTACTCACATTACTATCATCTTGGAATCGTTGCCAAAGCCTGGAGATGACACTATGGGCGATTCCAAGTTCCTCGGATACTTCCAGCTGGGTACGTCCCCATTCCAGTCGTCCAAAAATTCTACCACGTAAAAAATCATCCAAATGCTTCCTTTGCGCCATAACTATGCGGTTATTGCACTGAAAGGTTTTTAAAGCGCTTGTGAACAATTTTACTTCTTTGCCACCATTCTTTATATAACCCCCTCTCCTACACTCTCGTCATTGTGACGTACTATACGCGCCATCTGGTGGTTTCCTGTAATTTGCATATTCTTCAAGATGTGTGTGATAATTCTACAGGTGAAATTTTTATTTTAGAGTTCAATTTCTGTGTGATTTTGAATTATCCTTAATTTATGCACCTGAGTGTACTTTCTTGTGATAGTTTTCTGTAAGCGAATCAGTAAGAGTTTATTCGAAAAGATAATACATAGTTTCATTATTTATAAATTCACGAGTCATGGTTCTTCAGAGAAATACTGCAGTGTATAAAACGTTTAAATAACGCATTTATTTGAAATCGAATTATTTACAGAATTATTTGACTCAGACATCTGGTATAATATATTATTATGCATCACGCCGTGCTAGTTTGAAATAACGATTGGAAATATCGATTTTCTGTATGCGTATTCTCCGAGCCGTAAAGTATAAAGTGAATAAAATATTAAGGAATCACAGACTAAGGAATGATGCTATATTTTTAGTAATTCATAGAGATGGAAATTATTAATATATAAATCTATTGTTTTCTCAAAAAGTATTGAAAATTCAAACACGCATTCGCACACTTTTCTCAAAAAGTATTGAAAATTCAAACGCGCGCACACTTAAATAGTTCATAATATATTTTAATGACACACGCACACTTAAACAGTTCATAAAATATTTTAATGAGCTGATGAGGCTTTCTTAAACTTTCAAAGGCTTTGAAAACCCAAGAGGATAGATCTTTCGATGTTTCCAGTAATAAAACAATTAATAGTAGATTTGTAACAAATACATTAAAAAACGAAATAATGGTCGAAATAAACTTATTTGCTGCTTGTTTTAACACATAAGTATGACTTACGAAAACGGATATGTAATCCCTACGCAAACATCGATAGTTATTTATTCAAGTACTCAATTTAAATTCCTCAGGTTAAAAAAAGAAAAAATGTCGTTCACAAATATCACCTCTCTTCCTCATGCTTACCTTCTACAAAAGAGCGTAAGATCGATTAGTTGTTGAACTACTCAAAAATTGTTCAAACGAAAACTTGAAGGAAAAGTCATAAATAAAAGAATGCCTTTCGGAAATCCTTCAATCCTAAATCTTCCATCGGAACGAAAGGTTAAAAGCCAAAATAGTCTGTTTTATTTTATCCTTAAAAGTCGTTCCAAGATTCCTTCAAGAGACAAAATACTGTGCTGTAAAAGCTATACTGAAAAGAAATCGATGACTTGCGTGGTATTCAAAATGAAGTGAAGAGAAATTTTACTAGAGCCTTGGTTCGAGAGTCTTGAGTAGAGCAATTTAAATTCCAACGGCAATTGACTTTTATAATAGGAAAGAGGATTTCTTTTCAAAACTCTTCCGGTAAGTTTCTTTCCTTCCTTTTGTTGAAGGAGTTCATTTATTTTTCAACTTAATTGTCGAAGAAGATTTTACAAGTCATTTTCATGTATTTTTTGGAGTACTTCTTGAAACTCTATATTACAAAACTTTTTCCAGTACTAGTTAAGAATACATTAATCAACAAAACCAATGAATTATTCATATTATATTTCATCGTTACACTAATTACTTGCTTAATCGCATATTAATTTATTCCTTTTTTATTTAAAAAGTTAGAATTATATTCAAAATTTCACCGCAATATATATTTTATAGCTTTAAAATTGCACTCTTTTAATGTTTCATGCATCGATTTCTACTGCACTGTAACTCCTCCTTCGCAACGACTTCGTCTCTCTCTCTCTCGACCAGTCAGGTTGCTCCCTGTCGAATCATGCTATGCTCACAAAGCTTTTCTAAATTTTTTGCGTCGAACTTTTCCGCTACATCCGGATTGGCTAGGCTAAGTTCCGCCTGCCTTTCTGATCCAATTTAAGCTGTCATTTTTGAAATTTTACTGTCAACAAATTATTTGTGAACATCTGAAAATTAATTTATTTTCGAAATTCCAAGTGTATTTTCCAATTTTTTAGCTTTAATTTTTTCTCTTTTATTTAAGTAAATTAATTACTTAAGAGCAAGTTATCAATTCTATTACAGATATTCAAAAAGTCTATATTGGAGGTTAGACTCAGACAGAACTAAGTACTTCACAGAACTACCAATGAATATTTAGCTTAAAATATTTTATGTGTAATCCCCAGAAGAATATTTATATTTTTTATTCCCTTAAAAGTTATATTAATCATAGTTTAAATGTTAAAAAGTACGTATGTAATGTTAAAATAATTATAATGTTTTTATACAAGCTGTATAAATACATACTGTAAAAGATATATGCGAAAGTAAAAATGCTTTGTGTGTGTATAGTGATTCGCGCACATACACGCACAAAGGCAGAACGTTTACAAGCCACATTAAAAAAAAGGTTTTCTTCATATTCTTATTACTTTTACATTAGATTTAAATTTAAATGAAACTTAAAATTAACTGTTAATATTCATTTTTTAACAATTCAATAAATATGTGAAGAAATAACGATAACGCATTGTATATGTGTGCTGGATTCACAAAACATTCGCTTAAACCAATACTTCTTATAAATATGTATTGCCAGTGGCGTAACGGAGTATATTAGCCCCCCCGGAAGAATCAGATTTAGTCTTTAATATTTTATAAATTGGTTAAATACGTATTTGACATCAGTCAGCCCTTGGGCTCCTCGCAATGCGGGGGTGTACGTTACGCCACTGTGTATCGCATCTTTAAAAAAAAATACTGATAAGAAGTCTCATTTATTACTAATACAATGAATGTAAGTAGAGAGACATAATGGGATTCTTAATTAATTATTGTTTTAATAACCTTTTATATAGTAGGAATTTTCGAATGAATGTTTTGGAATTACATGAAATTTTGATGAGAGTCATTCAAAAACTTATATATATATATAAGGTATCCGACTACGTTCGGAACCGTGATTTTAAAAAAGCACATAAATGGATAATTTTCATGATATTTAGTGTCACTCAGATTAGAATACATGCATAAAATTGTTTTAAGGACATTTTGACAAAATTTTTTATTTAAATGTAATATTTTAGGAAAAAATTAACTTAGAATAATCTTTTTTCTAAATGTTCTCCTTTTGTGAAAAATGGTTCCACTACAATAATATTTTGCCTGCTCAGACCTCTCTACAGAGGCTCAACTAGAATTTTTGAAAAATTCACATTTTCAGAGTTACCATTAATTGAAATAATTATCGGCGTTTTTTTCTTAAAATGCTCCCCTCTGTTGTCGTAAAATATGAATAAACCCACTTCTAAGTTACATATTTCAAAAATTCTAGTTGAGCCTCTGTAGAGAGGTCTGAGCTATATACAGGCAAACTATTATAATAGAAGCATTTTTCACAAAAGGGCATTTGGAAAAAAGATTATTCTAAGTTAATTTTTTGCCAAAATACTGTATTTAAATAAATTTTTTGTCAAAATGTCCTTAAAACAATTTTATGCATATATTCTAATCTAAGTGACATTAAATAACATGAAAATTATCCATTTATGCGCTTTTGCAACATCACGGTTCTGAACGTAGTCGGATACCTTAAGCAACTCAAATAAAAAAATTGCTAACAATACTTAACAGATATAAATTAATATAGGTTTAAAAAAAGCATTTAAAAATCGAGTTTTAACTTAATAAAATTGGTTTTTTTTTGCTGATCGCTCCAAACATCGCATTGTAACATTTTTAAATTGGATTAAATATTTTTATCTTATTGAAGAAAATCTTTTGGTTACGTTCTACAGATTAAAGTAATTTTTTTATAATTTCATCATTTTTTTATAGTTCAGTTGTTTAAAATCTTTTGATGTAATGTTATAAAATAATCTTGTGTCATAATAAATAAAATAAGTCATAAATCAAAATAATAGAAGCTAACTTTTTATGATCGAAAAGCAGAATCTTATTTTAAAAGTTCATTTGGAAATGTATTAGTAATCGTTTTGAAAATGGAATTAAAATTTTAGAATTCGAGTTTCAGAGCACAGTAATTTTGACAATTTTCTTCTTGAATAAAAAAAACTGAAGAAATGGAAAGGGCAAATACCGAAAGTAAAATGCAGAAAATCAGAAAGTTAAGCTCGAAATGTTTTCGGATTTCCCAAGGATGCGAAATATCAGGCGTGAAGATTAATTTTTTTTTTCAGATTTCGGAATTCTATTCTTTTGTCTCAGAAGATTTGCTCAAAAATTAGTGTTAATTCAAACGGAAAATGAAGAATCATCCTTTCCGTATTTGTTTTCAGGGCGATAAACTAATTAAAATGAACTAAAGGAGACTCATGAAATAGAAAAAAAACTGCACAAAAATAAAATATTTTTAATGTAGGTTTTAAATCCAGAATAGCACAATTTTACATTCAGAACAAAGTTTTCCCCATCATTTTTTAAAGAAATTACAGGAAGCTTATTTACACTTCAAATAGCTTTTGCGAGTGTATTGAGAAAGGAATGGGAAATGTAAAGTGCAAAAGAGAATTCTTTTTGATGCAAAGAAAATATTTTGTGTTAAAAATTATTAAAATGACAAAATGCATTCATAGCTGAGCCTTTGATCATTAAAAAGTGCTTGAATTTCAAATTAGTCGTCAAAAAGTAACAGAAAATATAGAGAAGTTATAATTTTTAATAGTATATTACGCGAGAGGGATGTTCCGAAAGTAAGATTTGTAATTTTTTAAAGGGAAAATGGTACACCAGTTAAAAATAAAAACAAATGCCACATTCTTTGCTGGTTCAAGGACTGAAAGGGAGTCAGTGTAGGTGGAATGACGCAAGCGCAGAGCGCCGAAGAAGAGAGAGCAACAGCAGACTGGCGTGCCTGAGGTTATTCGTGTACAAATCACGATGCAAGATAGACGTTTTCTGACAGCGTGATCGCAAATAGAAGTACGAGTGGTTATCTGGTATGAATGGGTATATGAGACTAAAATATCCACCATCCATGAACGTCTACAGAAGAGGTAATATCTCATCAAATGGTTGGTCTCTGGTGTTGCGTGTTCAGAGAAAGAAGGCAGACTGTAAGAAATTAAAATCCAACTGAGCATCCATGTATAAAAACAACATTCCCTCATAGAACTTTCACTTGTTCCCATAGGGACGTTTCTTCTAAAACAATGCAGAGGTGGAGAACGCTAGGGCGACAATTTCTCGCATCGCAGGCCATCACGTTTTCCCAGAGATTTCCTCAAACTGACAAATGTCTCAATCTCGGTGGTGATTATGTCGAAAAATCGTGCAAGATATGTGGTTCGTGAAGTTATGGTATATTTATATTTGGCAATAAAATTTTCGTAGGAAAAAATGACGAAACTTACTTTCGTAATTGAAATGTGTTGATGTGAATGTAACTGGAAGCATTGTAACTTTTTGTTGAACAAACAATTAAGTTGTGAAATTCAAATAACCATGTTTTGTTTGATGTATAATATTAAAAATGTATTAAAGCTTGTACTTTCGTTTTTATTGTTAATTAAATTATGGTTAAACATATTAGGAATTTTAATATTGAAACGATCTGAATTGCCCCGAAATTAACCTAGACTAAATTCAATTCAGAATATTTACTTCAAATTATTATATTTTTTAAATTATCCATAAATAAACTTTATGCATTAGCAATTCAAATAATAAAATGTAGATTTTGTAAATTACTTTTGAGTTAGTATTGTATGAAAACAACTAATATGCATTTATTTAATAAAGAAATAGAAAACAGAGCATTTAAATTTATTTTGTAAAGTAAATATTGAATATTAGCTGAGTTAGTTATTATATTCATGTAAACAATAAACATGTCTAGGTGTCTAATAGAATTATATTTTAAAATTTAATCATATCTTATTTTTGTTTATAAAAATAACATTTTGTTCATTATTAAAATGTATGTTGGGATTATTTAACATAAGCTCTTTTCTTTCTGTATGTGTGTTGTTTGCACGAGAGTTTTTATCGCAAAAAAACAAAAATAAAATTATGAAAAAAGGGATTCTTGAACTGAAGGTATTGTTAACACGTCAAAAAATTCTCATTTGATCCTTATAGTGTAATGTAAAAATACCTTAAGAATTATTTTTGAAGGAAAAATATGTTAGAGACTGAGAGAGAGAGAGAGAGAGAGAGAGGGAGAACTTGCGTATTTTTAACTTATAAACTTATGTTACGTAATGCTAACGCTTTTGCTGATTATTTCCGTTCTGCTTGTAATTCCAACTCAGGCTATGAGAGAAATTGTGTAATAACGAACAACTGCTTTGATAACTTGGTAAAAACAGGCTCCGTTACTCACGAAGATGCAATTCTGGCATCTTCGTTTTTAACTGTTGTAGTTGATACCATACTCTCTTTTATAATTAAAGGATATGTAGATGTGTAGATTTATAACTCTTTTTATTTTGCTAAATCTTTCTTAGGAAACAATTAAACTCCCTGATATTTGAAAACAAATTAAAATTATTTCTATTAACAGAAATGTAATATGTGTTGTTGTTTCTTATCTTCTAAGGATTTGACATATGCCAGAAGATCAGCTCCAGAAGTTGTTGGCCACCAACAAACCTATAAAATAAGGGGATTGGATGTTAAGAAACCCTTTTTTAGAAAATTCGATGCATCTCAGAATGTGATCCGGTGAAGCTGGATGGTCACAACATTTCTTACAAGTGGGGTGGACATTTTTGCTACTTTCGAAGAAAGACATTTTAAGTGGCTACTTGTTATTCTATTCAGAGAAGTTTGGGATCCACGTTCACATTTGATGGTTAATATAAATGATTGTACAATTATAGACCAACAGGGATTTGAGGTCATTCTCTAAAATATTTGAAATCTCAATAAATAACAAGTTTTTCATACCAAGTAAATACCGTAATTTCATCTGTTTAACATGGAGCCATTCCAAAGTGTTTGACAAATACTAATTTGTTTTACCTGATGAATAAAACTATTTCGCTTTTGAAAATGGCTGACAAGTTGATGTTTACACTGATTTTTCAAAGGAATTTGAATCAATTGATTTTTGGTATGCTTAAAAAGAAATCAAAATCTATTGGTTTCATGTTAATCTCATTAATTCTTTATTTTCTTATTTAAGTAATAGAAAATTTTATATTTTAATAACTTAATATACCCTGATGGGCTTGCAAGTACCTTAGATGTCCTACAAGTGGCTCTAATCTCAGACTTTTGCTTTTTATTTTGTTCATTAATGACCCTTTTGCAGTATTTTAAGAATCCCCGAATATCTTTTATTTGCTGACGACCTATAATTGTTCAAGTAGGTAAAATCTAATATAGGTGTTAATTTTTTAAAAAAGGAACCTTATAATTTGTTTCAGTGGCGAAAGGGCAACATAATTAAGAGGACTTGGTACCCTAAAAATCACAAACCTATCTTTTTTTTTATTTTCATTTAATCTTATTCTTTGCATTATTATCTTTCGATTGATATATCACTTGTGCATGTCGGAAAATTAGAAGTTGACTAAAACTTCATTTGAAAACAAATTAGGCAATTCAGCCACACCCCCTTTTTAGAAAAAAAGCTGAAAAATGCGTTATGATAAAAAAAATCTATTTTAGAAATAGAAATAATAACTATAAAAAAGAATGTGTAGTATTAAAAGCAGAATATTTCCGAGGCAATACAATAATGTAATTTTTCTTCCTTGTGAAATGTGTGCAAGTAAAATTTTTAAATTAAGGCATTTTATATTAATAATTTTATAATTTCAGTTCTTATTCCTGATATATTTTTCATACAAATGTAATACTTTAATATTATAAGAAGAAAAACACACACAGCTAAAATTTCTGTCGTGACAGGAAAAAAATTTTTTTTAAACATTTTTCTTGAATTTTCATGGGCAATTAGTACTCTCTAAAAGTTGATCATTTATAAAAATGTGTGGGTTGAAAAAATATGAAAATGCAATTATTTTAAAGAAAAACGTATAACTAATATCTTAAAGTGGTATTTTAAGTTTAATTAAGCTTATAATAATGATTTTTTCAGAATTATAAACTTTAAAGTGGTTTTTCTCAGTTTGTGTTTTTCGAAACCTTAGTGCATTCAAAATGCTACTCCTTCGACAATTATTTACCAATCACTTCCATTTTTTTCTTTCGTGTTGAAAATAAAGTATGTAATAAAATTAGGGATCCGTTTTGCTATAAACTGAATACTTTTTTTAAAAAAAATAAAATGTAAGACATGTTGGCTTTTTCGTTGATTTTTAGCCTGTATATCAACATTTTATTCCCCCCTCGAAAACGAATGAAGTTATTCTAAAATCGATCCCTAAAGTTGTTAAGAACATCCATAAGAATATTATAAAAAAAATTCAGGTCAAAAAATTAATTTTTACAAAAGGAGTAAGATTTTAAAATTTTCCCAATTTTCTTCAAAAAATTAAAATTTTTAAAATTGTATGAATAATATATGAAAATTTTCATCTGGTAACATTTTCTTGAATAGAAACATTGTATAAAATGCTAAAATATAATTTTTAAATACGTAAATAAAGAAGCTTGCTCAAAGGGTGCCAAGTCCCCTTAAGCATTTTTAGCTGTATTCTGAAATCGCAATACATATTCTACTCTTATCTAATAAATAACTTACATTTCTCGCTCAAACTAATTTTTTGATATTAGCGTTACATTTATAATAAAACATGATACACTATACAACATATTAATATCGTATAAAAAACTCGAATTTCTCAAAAGCAAAACTAGAATATTTTCCAATGGGCTTGCCTCATGGGTTCTATATTTCTGTTCTATCCACTCGAGTATTGAATATTTTTGCCTTAGTATATTAAGATATGTTTACTATGTATTAAGAATTGAGAAGTCGTAAACATTTACTTTAAGAGACAATAAAATATATATTGAGAGTATCAAGCTGCTCAGAAAACAAACACATCAAAGTTTAAATTGTTTTTTGAAGACCGTGATATATTTAATTTGCTTTTTAATGTCTTTAAAAATAAATTTTTAAGACTCTTCAAAAATATTATTACTTTGTTCTCAATACTTTTAGTTATTCTTTTGTGAATTGTTTTTATGTGTTCTGTGTTTCAGGAGTTTTTAATTTTTCTTTATTCTCGATGTGTTTCTGATGTATTTTTTTATAGCTTACCTATTACGTTTAGCAACATTTTTATGATTCTTCCTCTTCATTTTAAGCCATGAACTTTGTTTCTGTAGTTTTTCTTCGGCGCAGTACATTTTCTTTATGTATAAAAAAATTGTAGAAGTGAGTGATGTGAAAGATTTTTATCAACGATTTCATGTGTGGGAGTATTCAAAATGTATTCTAATTGATGGGTTTAAAGTATCTAGAAAACTTGCATAAGGGTTATTTATTGTGTTAGCAATATTCAGATATTGTATTAATGATATTAATTGGTTCACACTCACTGGATACATTTCCATACAATTATCTCGAAAAATTTCTTGTTAGGAGAGTAAAAAACCCTGTTTTTGGAAAAGAAATTCGACCAAACCACAGTTCGGATTTCTATTAATGTCTAAATTATACACAAATAAAACTGTTTCTTTTCTGAAGGCTTTGTTTTAAGATTTTTATACAGTTTTGCTAAAAGAATATGAAGTTAAATATTATAAAAATAAAACTTCTGGTGAAATGAACAAGATAAAAAATTAAGTAATCCAAGGGATTTAAGAAAAATCAAAGTTGAGAGCAATTAAACACTGAGACATTAAAAAAATAGATCATATCTTGAAAAAAAACCACCAAGTTTTTTAATCAGTTAATAAATAGGTATAAAATAATACTTTTGAATTATTTTTAAAATCATTCTGCTTTATCTAGATTTAAAGAGAGAGTTTAATGCAAATCTCTATATTTTAAAACATTTTATTACCCAATTTAAATTTTTTTAAAAAAAACTTTACCTTTTTTTAAAACTTTAAGCTACTTTTTATTTTAAATTTTTTTTTTCTGTTTGATTTCAACCTTTGAATACGAAATTCGGGATCAGTAAATATTTTAAGTAGTATCTTTAGTTACGAATGTTTGTTTAAAGACTGAGTACTGATACAATATTTTTTCCTTAAAGGAACACATTTACTTTAAAGTATTTTCTTACAGTAGAAAACTTTGTACTAAAAATGATGTTCTCTTTACAAATCTAATTAAATGTTTTTTAATTTTTTTTTCAGCAAATTTTTAAATCTCTCCCCCTATCATTAAATATGTTTCTGAGTTTGAAAAAATTGTGAAACAATAAGAAAGATCTCTAGAGAACCGAATCAAGTTATTTCTAGAATTTAATTGATAATTAATCCTTTCCAGATTTCTTTTTCTTAAATCCTGTTTGGCTTTGTAAAAATACTTAAGCCTTGAAACATTTTATTTAGATTGGCCATTTTTTTCACCAGCATTTGATTTTTTTTTTCAAATTGTATGCATAGAAAAATTAAGTTATAAATTTTTACGAATACGTAAATTTGTTTAGAAAAATGCTTGATGTCAATGTATTCTTTTTAACTTTATCTTAAAAAAGATATTGGGTTCACTCCTAGGAGAGCCCACACCCTTGGTGCGAATTACTTTGGTTGGCGATAATTGCACCATCTTGGTAACCCTACTTTTTTAAACTCTACATATAGCAACCCTAACTATTTCTAGCATTTTCGTATTTTGTGGGCGTGCATTTCGAATTTCATTTTGTTGTTGGGCTCCGGGCTGGCTGCGTGTGTGAAGGAATATACTTTAGAATTTTTTACTTTGTTGAATGCGAAAGGCAAGAAAGAATTGATTGAATGGTGTATAAAGGAAGGTTTGAATGCTTCTAGTTATGAATGTCCTAAATGTAATGATCGGCATGATGTAACATGGTCGGAAATAAAACGCTTTCTTCGAAATCGTACCAGCCACGCCGAATGCATGTTCGACCATTACCTCGCAGAATAAATATGGCGGCGCTCACACGATCATTCGCTTAACGATGAGACCTATAAGGATTTTTTAAAATCTATTGTTACGCTGTACCCTCCACTCGGAAAAGATCAGCAGTAAGAAAGTAAGTGCTGTTTTTATATTTTTTATCTAAAATGTTGAATTTCTGTATTGTTTACATATATTTTCATTACGCATCCACCTTATCCCGCTATATTTCCTTGCCGCCATTGTCGGGTTCGCTTGGCGCCATCTTGTTCTGGCTTGGCGCTTTTTTCAGTTTGTCGCCAAGGGTGTGGGCTCTCCTAGGATTTTACCAAGATATTGAAATGATTATATTTTTGTATTAATAAGAGAAAACGATTAATCTATTTCTTAAATGAAATTTAAGTTCTATTATTCTGAAATGCTGTAATTTTTGCCTAAATATGAAACTTTGATCTAGTAATTTTTGCCTTTTATTTTACTTTATTTGCTGAAAAGCTTAATAATTTAGCTAAGATATTTAATCGGAAGTAATGGTTTTTAATTTATTTTAAGTCGGAAGTCTCTTATATCGTAGTTATGCAAATGTGAAAGAAAAAGGGCTCTACAATAATCTGAAATATTTAAATAAATATCATTACATTCTTTCCTTGCTAAAATACTAATAATTAGAAAATAGTGCAGATTTATGAGAGAAAAATGAATATGTTAAGAATTTTCTTAATTAATTAAAATAAATTATTAAAATTTGTGCATCATAATAAATTAATAAAACAGTGCTATTTAAAAGGTGCCACTACTAATAAAATGTTAAATAGTTCGAAACATTGTTACATCATATTACTTTTTAAGACTATTTTAAGTATGTACGAAATTAAATATAGCTATACAAGTATCCATAATTTTTAATGATACGTCTTCAGTAACGCTGTAATATTTTAAAGTATGTATTATTGATTACTTGAGTGCATTCATGTAAGATCTTTTTAAAGAAAAAAATTCGTGGATAAAACAATAAATTGAATAATTAATGCTTTGTGTTTGTATGTTATACAGATAGGCTTTAAAATTTACGTAAAATAGTACTATTTAAAACTCGCGTAGTAGTTAAAAAAAAAGTTAACTATCTCTTGAAATGTTATTCCAACAAGTAAATCTCTTTTAATATTCCTTATTTAAATTTTTTATAGTATATTTTTATAATGTATATTATTGATAATTCAGATATATATATATATATATATATATATATATATATATATATATATATAAAGTGAGATCTTCAAAAAACGGACACGTTTTTATCTCTCTTTATGTAAAAACGTTCTTGGGAATGATTTAATACATTTATTTATCTCACACACGAAAACAATAATAAACAGGCAGTAAGTCCTGTTCAACATTATGGCTAAAAATTGCCAATAAGGCAAAATTAGAACTGCATAATACATGTAAATTACAGTTTTACAATTTGAGCAATGAGTATAAACCAGGGGTACTCAACCTTTTTTTCTGCTGGGCCGTCTATGTATGTTAGCTATTTTACGCGATCCTCAACTTGAGGATAAAGAGGGGGAGGAAGGGGGTTTAAAATGTGGAAAATTGATGAAAATATTTTATATAACTCCTGCTTTGCTTTTTTAATTACTATTTTTTATTTTTGTCATTAACACTGAATTAGGAGCATTTAAGAAACACTCCTTCACAATTTCTGCATCAGTAAATGGTTTCATATGATTACCAATAATGTAACAAACTTCAAAAGATGTCTTTGCTACTGCTGTGACATTACCACTGACAAAACACTTTGTTGCTGTTGTAAAGATTATTCAAAAGAAAGCCTATTTATCTCCTCTTGCAAGAGATTTTCGAGGACAAGTGTCATTGAATGATTCCTGTTTATTGGTATTTTTTTAAGTACAGCACTTTCGTGACAAATCAAACAACTATTGATCCATGTTTGTTTTTCACCACAAAATAGTCCCTCTAAATCGTCTTGAAACGATATAATTTCTTCGAATATTTTGCCCTTGTAGGGTATGAAAGATAGTTAAAAATTAGTTCCACCCATAAAATTTTCACTACTCCACTGTTGTCTGTTATTACTAACCGTAACCGATAGAATTTTTAAAAAAATCAATTCGCATTCGTGCGACATCGACAGCAAAAAGCAAAATTGATATATTTGATTTCTTGACACCAAATTTTTAATATATAGTTCTTAAATAAGTGGATTTTTCAGAGCAAAGAACCATGACCGGGCCACTTGAAAAGGTTCGATGGGCCGGAGGTTGAGTATAGCTAGTATAAACAGTTGTATAATTAGAACAATGATGATTGGTTCAGGACTAGGAAAACAGGGCGTACCTCCCCCCTCCTAGTTTGTTTAAAACAGATTCACTAAAGAAAGGAAAAATACTTGTTAACATTGCCAGGAAAACCGTATTAACCATTTAAAGAACATTATCAAATTCTAATATCACATAAATCATTCAAATTTGTATGGAAATTTTTTTATTTTTGAAGGTTTTCTCGTTGAGAGCTAATGCATTTGCATGAATTAATTTTTAAAATCACTGAATTGTTCATTTGATTCTTTTTTATAACATACACTTTTATAAATGATTTTTAACACCCTTTTATAAGCTTCATCTTGTATGTAACGGAATCTTGAACTCAATTTTTACCCTCTTTAAAAGATCAGATTAATTTGAAATTTTGCTCACTTGTCCAGGACCGATGACAGTACAATAATTTAATAATTTTGTTCCATTACCCTATCAGGAATTTTAGGATCAACGATTTCCTGTTTTCCGATCCCATCCCGCGTCCGTCGACAAATTTCAGATCCCATTTTCAGATTTGGCGACTAAAAGATTGTTACAACTTACTTCAATTAAATATGAAAGGGTGTTTTTTTTTAAAGTTTTTTAAACTATAATTTATTTATTCACTTACAAATATTTTTCCTATTCTTAAACTAATATATGTATTACTTTTTATATAAATATAAAATTTTCACTGTTCTTAAAGGGTTCTGACTTTTCAAATTTTAAAAAACACGATTAAGAAATTTAAAAAATTTTGTTTTTGTGGTCAGTACCAGTTGTTTCTAATGCCATGTGAAATATTTATATTATTTATATCGGCCTGTTGTCCTATTGTAAAATCTGGCTAGCATATCGGTAGCACATATTGATTGCTACCAATATTCTACAGTGACCTTTATAAATCGTGACTAAACTCCGTTATCGTACATAACTTTTGAAAAATCGTTTCTCTTTATTATTAAGTTACACTTGATTGATGTTCCCTACTTGCTTATTTAATTCCCATTTTACATTTCCCGAATTCTTGTTCCGCTTTTGCTTTGAAAAGAGCTCCAAGATATAAAGAAAACATTAAAGTTTCTTGAGGGTAAATCTATTATATTTTCATGCATAATGCAGCTGTTTGAATGACAGTTCGAGACAAAAATCAACATAGAATCGTTTATCAGATTTTGAAATGAGACCCGGAATTGATTTCAGAATTTTTGAATATTATTTCTCTGATTTCTCATCGTTTTATCTGGTTATACAAGAATCCTTCCTTTACTACTTACCCTTCGAATTGGAGAATGGCCCTAAGATAAAAACTTTTTAAAGCATTTTTTATGTATAAATATGTCTTATGCCCTGGAGATCACAAAACTGAGAATCAAAACACAGTAAACATTTTAGTGGACTGAAATGTTTTAAGAAGCAAAAAATATCGGTAGTTCGATAAAATAGGAAGTGCTTTGTATACCCTTTATATACCTCTTTTTATATACCCATAATTCATTTATGGGTAATATATACCCATAATGCATATTATATACCCATAATGCATTTAATTATGTACATATACGAGGGAAAGTAAAAAAGAAAGGGATTTATGTAACTTCTCTTTCCAAGATTTGGCAGCAGCGCTAGTATCCAGTGCTGAATGAGGGGTAGTCGGCAACATTTCACACACAGTACAACGTGCCACTCGTTTTTCTTCGTAGTCATTGGAGTGTAGGAGACCGGTCAATATGGCAGCTTTCCATTGTTGATCTGCACCAAATCAAAATGGAGGGCAGTTATTCATTTTTGTTTGCGGAAGGATTGATCCTTATGCTGGATTCTAGCCATTCTTTCCATCACTGAATCCTCAACGACGACGACCCTCAGTGGTTGACGTCGAAGGACTGTTCGATGTTATGTCGTCACATAAAGAAGTTCTTCACTGTTTGAAAATCAATCAGGTAGTATATCTTGCTTTGCAATAAATAGCTGTCACCTTACTGCGCTTGCATGCGATGAATAATTTTCACAAGTTTCACAGCTTCCGCAAACAACAAGTAAATCTCTGTCCTCTTTTCCTCCTTGGTGCAGATTGACAATGGAGTTGTCATTGCTGCTACACCCCGATAACTAAGAGGGAAGACGAGTGACACGTTATGTAGAAGAGTTGCCGACTACTCCTCATTCAGCGCAGGATACTAGCGTTGTTGTCAAACCTTGGAAAGAGAAATTGTTAAGGTCCCTTTACTTTTTGACTTTATCTCGTACATATGATTATATCTTATTAATATAAATGAGAGAGAGAGAGTAAGGGGAGAAAGAGCTAGCGCTATTAATAGTGATCAGTTAAATTGATTTTACGATATCTGACAACGTTAAAGACTTGAAATTTGCAGAAAATACTATTTAATTTTAATTTATCCATTAACTTATTCGAAATCTTAGCTTCCTAAAATTGCTTTTCTTCAGCTGCTACGAAGAGTAGAAGTGGAGCTAGAAGTGTGTAAGCATGAAGACGATTTAAAAAAAAAGAAAAAAATCGGAAGTTGCACTATTTGAAAGCAGAAGTTGAAGTCTTCTCATAAGCACATTCATCCCCACCTTTTTTATAAATATTTACATAGTCTATATTTAAAAAAACATACTTTTAAAAACATATTACGAAAAGTCTGACTTCTTTGACTTATTTGTTTTTGCTCTCCGGGCAATTTTTATCGTTGCGTCCATTTTCTGAAAAATTGCATTTTTAGAAATGTTACTACTTTTAAAATGTATTAACTCAAAAGAATTTTATACAAAATATATTTACACAAAAATTGGCAGACATGCCTTTCAAACTGTTCCAAAGTGTCTGAAGTAAAACTTTTGAAATATATGATTTAGAAGTGGATTTATTCATCTTTTAATATATCGGAGTAGAGAAATTTTAAAAGAAAAACACTCTGGTTATTATTCCGATTGGCAAAATCCCTGAAAATAATGAGAATTCTATAAAAATCCTAGTTCAGACTCTGAAAATATGTTTTAGCTATATAAGGAAGAAATATTACTGCGGAAGTATATAACCTAAAAATATTTTGAAAATATGTCAATATTTTTCATTTTCTGCAAAAAAAGTTGCATTTTAGGAAATTTTTATTGTAATACCAGAGAAAAATATTTTATTGTACTTCTGATAGCTGGTTTTCAGTCTGTATGGCGGAGGACACTCAAGTGAGTATCTCACTAATGTTTCGACCAGTCTAGATAAAAATTTGCTTGTTATCGAGGCCTAGTTCAAAATTTGTCTCATCGGTGAAGAAAATTCTATTCCAGTACATGAGTTTGAATGAACCTGGCACAACTGAAAATACGCATGGTGGTGAAGAATGGTGAGTCAGTTGGTACAATGGGTTCAGTGACCTCAACCACCATTCACTTAGCTGAATACCGATGGTCATTGTAGACATTCATGTTCCAGTTACTGTCAGATTGTTTTCAAGGACGCATTACAGGCTGCGAACGCTGGTATGAAATTACACTTTCTTCACGTTCTATTGTCTCTTCTGGTAGATCCATTCAGGTAACGTATACCCCCGCATTGCGGAGAGCCCAGGGTTCTTGGGGCTAAATCCTAACTGAAACCAAGTATATGCCCTTTCTAAGATCCAGCTTGGGGCCCAAAACCTGACTTTGCAGGGGGACCCTAATCATCTCCGTTACGCCAATGGGCAGACCGTTGCCTTCTTGATGCTCTGTATAACCATGGTTCTCCTATTAGTGTCAACACCGTCGAATGGTAGCATCACGCATACTCAAATATCGAATATTCTCTGACTTTTTTACCCTGCTTCCCTTAATCCAGTTAATAGTTCTACCTTAAATGGTGACACCCACTCATACTGTTCGAGAATCTGTGTGCGTGGCAATGGTACAGACTTATTTATTGATGAAATGTCAAATAAACGAAGTTCATTCATTAGCCTGGAATGTCCACAGTTTTACACACAATCTGGAGGGCTAGAGTTCTAGCTACTCAGTTATGGCTGTTAAAAATTTAATCACTTATATGTTTTATCTTAAGGTGTGGTCCTATTAAATAACTAAGTGCAGTTGAAATAAATACTTCTTGGTAGTAGTGTATAATGTGTTTGTATGTTTTTGTGGAACTAAATAAAATTTAAATTTTCCTAAAAATTAAGAATTGTCTACACTAAAGTTTCTTTTCTTTCATTAAAATCTACACAATTATATATATTACCTCTTTTCATAACCATTTGTTTTGGCAAATTCATTTAAAAAGTCTTCCGTAAAAATCAACTCTCTTCTTCCCTTGTCTACGACATAGAGACAAACATAAATCTTTTTTCTAGAGCAAACTCATATTGTAAAGAAAGTTCTAGCCTATAAAACAACTTAAACAGCCTATAAACAAGTGTTAAGAAAATATTTAGAAATGCTTAATAATACACCATTTTTATTGAAAAATGAATATCTTGATCAAATTCCATTTAATGGAAATTTGAATCTTGTGCTTTGTTTCTCCAATGGGAAATATGACTTTTACATCTTGCGTGTCTCTAGAAATAAACTTTTATCTTCTGACGTCATTCTGACGTCAAGCATAGGTTAAGTGACGCAACGGCATTTTTCAAAAACAAATTTGTTGAGAAAACTGATGGTGTAATCATATTTAGACTAGTATATCTCTCAGCAAATGTTATTCATAGCTAAACCTCAAGGAATTCGTTTGATAAATACTGTCAGAAGGAATGGTAAAATACTCAGTTTGCTTAAAAAGTGCCCATATTATACAATTATCAACGCAAAATATCCCTCTCAGTGTTGTATAAAAATTCAACATGAAAGATTTCTTTTCGAATTATGCAGAAACAATCTCAAAAGTATCTTAGAGCAAAACAGAGATGTTTAGGATAAAAATATTATTAAAAGTAGATATATAATTAAAAAATTTAATCAATGATAGAAATTTTTTAAAAAATGCACCGAATGCCATTGGCAAAAATCATTATGTGTGAATATAATTAGAATGCATCTAATTATATCAGTTATACCCATATTCATTTTTTTCTGGGTATTTGCAATGTAGGAGAATTAAATCTCAAGGAAGTATCGAAATAGGAATAATTGATAAGTAATGAAATCTACTTTTTGGAGTGTCTAGGTTTTGCAACGTTTTGAATTTAAAAATAATTTAAAGAATAATACTTATTTATCCCAGTGTTGACACTAAAATTAATGCTGATTATGACACTAAAATTAATGCAAGATATATTAAAATTTTCCAAAAAATTTATTCAATAATTAAACATTTAAAATCAGAAATAGTATATTTAAAGAATTCTTCTTATTTTAAATTATTTTTGGAATTATTTTTTTAAAAAAAGATTTTTTTTTTATCTGAGGTACTATCCAATATAACTTTTTTGATTTTACATTGAATTGCATAAAATTTTATGAAATACTTGCATTGTATGTTATGAAAATTAATAAATATTCATTAATTATTTAATTTCAACATATGAGAGAGAAAGAGAGAGAGAGTAATTTATCTTATCTATAAGTTTCTGGTATATTGGATTTAAAGTGACACTAAAAATTGCATGATAAAGAACATAAACGGTAAAGAACGAGAAATAATTCAGATTAAGTAAAATGAAAAATCGTTTTTGACAGAAATTTTACTATGAAGTTATAATAAGCATGAGAGATATTATATACTGAATTGAGCACTTTGGTGGAAAATTATAAGTTTTGTTAAGAATTTTTTTAAAAAATATTAATTTATATTATTTTGAACCCTGAAATATTTTTAAATAAATTTTTTGAAACACTTAGATAAGTTAATGTCTATAATCGTTTGAACAATAGATCAATTGATAAGTGTATTAGTTATAATAATATCTGAAAAGCAAATATTGTTTTAAAAATATATTAAGTCTTACAGAATCTGAGATTTATTTGTGATTTTGATTTAAGCTTAGTATTGCATTCATCTATGCCATTTTTGAAATTCTTTTCCAATAATGCTATTTATTTCCCACAAGGAATTTTAAAATAAAATCTTTTAATAATCATTTTATTTTTGATTTATTTTGATTTATTTCTTTATTAATTATAATAAAGAATTAAATAACTAAATAATGAAAAAGGCATAGTAGAGATTCGAATAATCAGAAGAAAATTAATTTTGATTACTCAGTACTGCAATTTACTATAGCAAATGAAAAAAAGACTCCCCAACCAGAAGAAACTCGTAGTAAGAAAAAATAGAAGTAAATAATTTAACTTTTTGTGACTTGAAATTGAATTCTAAGAGCCACTAGACCATTTTATTTTTCCTTTATCAAAATTCTGCATTAAATATAAATGTATTTTCTTATATTTACTTTTAATTCGTTAAAATTAACTTTTATCCTAAACCACAGTTTACATATTACCTGAAAGACTTTAATGTATAAAGCCTACGTAATTAGTTATAAAATCCAAAAATAAACAACCAAAAATAAACATGATTTCAAACAACCATGATAAAAATAGTTTATTGATCCCCCAGAAATGTTACTATAAATATACAGTTTCAAACTAGTGAACACAAAGTACAATAATTTATTATGTGTCAAAACAAGCCCTCAGATAAAAATTCAACAATACAAATAAAGGAAATTCCTTTCAGAAAATATGCGCTGAAAATGCTTCTTTTAAGTTTCACTATTTACACATCGAAAATTATAGAATTATCTTAATTATGTTTCAGTAATGTTTCCCCAGCTTGTGATGTTTTTTTAAAAAGTTAAATTTGGATATTTAATTTAATTTCACTTGCAGCAATGAAGTAATTTTCCCTTTTCATGCTTCATTCCATTTTTAAGAATTCCTAATGAGTTGTTATATTTTCGTTTTCTTTTTTTTTCTTTTTTGCAAACACAGTTAATCACTGCTTTTATTGCTTTCGCTTGATTGTTGTTGAAAAGCTTTAGTTCGAAGTATTCTTCTCTAGTTGATGTATTCTTTAACTTTAAATGTTTTATTCATTGAAAGAAAAGTAAAGTAGTACCAACTATTTTTAGAGAAAAAAATAAAATGAAATATATATCATTTCTCTCTTAACAAATATAAATCTGAGCAAAGAGTAAACTATATTATACAAGACAGGTTATAGAAGAAATAGTATCTAAACTAGCTACATATGATTTCAAACATTGTAAAACTGTTGCCATTAATTTTAAAAAAGTAATATAAAAATATTTTTTAAAGTCAATTCCTACTTAGGTTAACAAAGATAATTTTTATTTCAGTTACTTCAGAATTACAATATTAAGTTGCAAAAAAGAATGCAAATTTCCTTTTAATTTTCCATACCTGGTAGTTGGATAATCAATGTATACTCGCGCCATCTATTGCCTTCATTCGGAACAAATTTGATTTTTCTCTCCCATATGAGACTAAAACTAATTAATTAAATTTAATTAATGAATTAATATTTGAAAAAACCTGTATTATCAAATGTATTCACTAACAGGTTAAAAAATGTATTTGAAGAGGGAAGAATAAAAAGTACTTTATTAATGATTGAAAATTTGAATAAGGAATATTGATAAATATATAAGTATCGGGAGAGTCTGAACTAATAGTAGGAATTGAAAAAGGAAGACCTTCTTAGGGTACATAAATCACAATGCTGAATTACTCGTACAAAATAAATTTTCAGTTAATGATATCTCGATTTAATGAAGAATTAAAACAATTTTCTGTGTTACAGCATTGTGTTATTAGAAAAATTATTCCTGAAATTAAAATTTACACCAGTTTTAAATTGATTTTAAAGTATTTTTAAAAAATGCTAGGTATTTAATTCCTCAGATACAAGAAATTCAATTTCTACCATTTTTTTAGACTTAGCATTGACAGTTTTCTCCCTTTCTCTGTGACAAAGACATATATAAGCGTTATAATAATTTGAATTTTTTATGATGGCCAAGTAATTTTTTGATTCATGTATACGTAATTACAAAAAATCAGTTTGAAAACCTACAAAAACAGAAATAGAAACAGGACTAGGCACCTTTAATAGAATCTTATTTTTAAAGGCAAATAGGATTTAGTATGAGAAATTTCTCGAATAAATTTTTTTCAAGAGTATTAAATGTAAAGAACTAACTCGAAACTAAAATAGCTAGGATTTTAACATCATAAAACAGACAGATAATATTTTGTAATTTTATATAAATACATTAAAAGCTCTTTGTAAGTTGACTATTTTTAGGATTATAAAATTTTAAGATGATCAAAATTTAGAGAAATATCTTTTACGCAGATACATAAAATTACCTTATCATCTTGTATAACTCTAGACAAGTAATAGAAACAGCCAAAAATAGAGTGAAATAGGACATACATATGATTCTTCATGAATATATTTACTATTCTCTCGTGATTTAAGAATTCTTTTTTAAATAAATAAAAATTAACCAGCGTATTTTTTATCCTTATTACAAAATTAGGTAGAAACATTCTAATCTCGCTAATCTGATCATACTACGAAATCCTCTTGAGGAAAATAATTTTAATGATGCATTATTAGATATACGACAATATAACCCAATTTTAATTCTTTTAATATGGAGTAAGGTAATATTATAAGATCCAGTTCTCATTCTTAATTGCATACGCTCACAATAATTTTGCAGGGGAGGGAGCAAGTACAATTCAGAGGATTTTTTTAAAAAATTCTAACTTAAGAAAAAATAATAGAAATTTTTCCATGTTTCATTATTATCTTTAATGAGATAATAATAAAACATGCAAGAAGAATTTCTAAAAAAAGAACATTATGCTAAAGAGCAAAACCCGTTTTCTTTATTCTTCTTTCTTCAACATACCGTGTGTAAGAGGGATTAAATTAACGGTAAATTAGTATAAAGATTAAAACCCATCTAAAAAAAGTATAATCAATGTAGAAAATTCAGTTATCCATTAAATACTAGGAGGTACAAGGTAAAGGAAAACTGAGTCAATTTAAAGATGTGATTAACTTCGGTTGTCTATTTTATATAACAAAGTTTTCGAGCCCAGGAAAGAAGAAATTCTTCGAAGAGTAATTTGATTGAACTTCCCTTAAAAGATTTTAAGGTTACTTAGTCTAACTTTTTTAACTGTATGCTCTGCGCTTTCACATTTGAGTTTGTTATTTGATGGATTTTCATAAAAGTTTTATATTACGCACTTTGTGTATTTTCATTCTTATTTATATTATTTTAAGGTTAAAAACTTTTAGACATAGCTCAATTGTACATCCTATCCGTGATAATAAATTTTTTCAGATGTTCAAATTCTTCAGAACGTACCTTGTCGGTGTATGCAGTAAAATACGTTTAACATGAAAACGCTTAAGACGAAATATTGGTTAACACGAAATAATACAACGATCTCTGCATGCTATTATGCATTTTTCTCTTAACACGAAACGAAAATCGCTTAACACGAAAAATATACCAACTGGGAATGAACATAATACGGAAAACCTCAGCCACGCAGGTGAGATTTAAAAGGGGTGGGAAGAATTCGTTGCAGTAGATGATGAACATGTGTGTACAGCCTAAATTATGACGGACAAAGACATTTTGGAGTTAGAACAAAGCTCAAAAAATATCATTAATGCAGATTCCGAAGCTTAAAATGAAATGAATAATGCAGCTTCTGTTCCCACATCATCCGAAATGAGGAACATCATGAAAAGTATGCTCAGCAATTTAGACGCCTATTCCAATGACGAAAGGAATAACAAAATGGACGATATCGAACAATTTGCTGAGAGTTTGATGTTAAAACAAATAATGCAAAGAAAAATATCAGAATGTTCCCCCAAATTCAATAAGTGTTTTGTATTTAAAAAAATTTGTATCAAATTTCTCTAAGTTCTTGCGAATGTCTTTGTGAATGTTCTTTGAGTTTTATGAAATAAATGCATATATACATATTTATGTAAATAAAATAAACTCTAATAAACTTAATTTTGTTGATGTATGGTTTTTTTTTCTTTTTTGCAATATCCTTTAACTTGAAATTCTTTCAACAGGAAGAAATATTTCTGTCCTTTCTGGTTTTTACGTTAGGCGATTTTCACTGTGTATGAAAATGCTAATCTCTGAAAAAAAGAGTAGGGCGAGAAAAACGGTTAATTTAACATTTTCCGTTAGCAATGCCGAAACAGTTTTAATCTTTTAACTTTTGGGGTGTTTTGAACGCGACTTTCATTATAAAAGAAGAAAAAAAGTTGCATAAATCCTTGAAAGTCAGTGTTAGAATCGAGTTTCCAAATAATTGGTAAAATTCACATTTACTCAGTGGGATGTCAGAATATGTATGATAATCATGCAGCGAGTTCCCCCCCCCCAGATCATGAAAGATGGGTCGATGATCCCGTGTTTATTCGAATTTTCCTTCCACTCATTTTTCAAATAAAAAAAGGCACAGAAAGTATGACTAGCACATATATTGCACAAGATAAAAATATCTTTGCAAAAATGTTTAAGCTTCAGATAGATCTACTAGAAATAAAGCTGCAGTGAAATACGCTTAACGCGAAAACGCTTAAGACGATATATTGGTTAACACGAAACTAAACAACGGTCCCGACAAACTATTATGTATTTTCATGTATCTTTTTCTCTTTACACGAAGCGATAATCCCTTAACACGAAAAGATTTCCCTTCTGGGAATGAACAAAATACGGAAAACACACAATGAAATATTTGGGGAATTTCTGTATTATTGGACTGTCCAACTGTGTATCATTGAAAGAATTCGTTGCAGTAGATGATGATAATGTGTGTGCAGCCCCAATTACGACAGACAAAGACATTTTAGAGCTTGTTCAAAGCTCAAAAAATATCATTGATGTAGATTCCGACGACAAAAATGAAACGAATAATACAGCACCTGTACCCACGTCATCCGAAATGAGAAACATTGTGAAGCGTATGCGCAAATATTTAGACGCACATTCCAATGAAATGAATAAAAAATGGATGATATTGAACAATTTGTTAACAATTGGGCTAAAAAAGATTACGTTAAGAAAATTATCAGATTATTTTTCAAAAACTCAATATAAATGATTTGTTTTCCCAGAACTTGCAAATTTTGTATTAAATTTCATGAAGTTCTTGTGAATGTTTTTGTTCCATTGATTTTTATTAAAATACGTCCATTTTTACGCATCTTTGTAAATAAAAGGTAATATCCTTTAACACAAAAATAAATATTTCAGTTTCGTGTTAAGCAATTTTCATTGCAATTGGAAAATATTCCACCTGTTTCAACATTTTTGCACTTCAAAACATGATGAAAGGTCTGAAAATTACAGCAGTTTTTTTCCTATTTGGCCTATATACAGTTCGAATTTTGGATAAATTTTCAAAGTAAAAGTGCACATTCGGCTTGTACACGGATCGACTTATATTCGAAAATATATGGTACATAACTTTTTTGATTGTTTTGCAAATTGAATAAATGTTAAATAGTCATTATATAGCGAATTTAATTATTTTATTTCTCTCAATACATGTCTCTATGTGATTTTCTTCGTTTCTCATTGTTTTTCTACGACTCTTTGTGTGATTTTTATTTCTTTTTTTATTGTATGCTACCCTCAGAAGTAAAAAGAGATTATCTAAATTCATTTGATTAAAGTGGTGCATTAAACAACCAAATCCTGAATCGAAATCAGAGGACTCCCGAGATTCCTAATTGCTCCACCAATTTCAATATTGCATCGCACGAAAGTATTATGCTTAGATACTCCCCATTATTATACCTAATAAATTTAGGTCTGTAGAATCTTATGGTTTTGCGAATTTCTACTTGCAAATACCTCTATTTTATCATCTAAATTTACTCTGTCTTCAATCTATTTGAAATGAGGAAAAAATATTGAAATAACGTGAAATGTGATTACATCGTCAAAAATTACCGAGATTAGTATTTTGGAAAAATTTATGGATACTATTATAAAAATTCCCTCGTATTATTTTCCACATAATTCTTAAATTTTCTTGCCATTTAAACAAACGGATTTTTAAGTACCGTAAAATCCGGCGTATAACGCGTACTTTTAACACAAAAAATAAAATCGAAATTTACGGGTGTGCGTTATACGCCGGATATAAAAATGAGATCTTTAAAAATACAAAAAAATATAAGTATATAAAAAAGTTTATCTTCTATACATATCAAAATACTGTTTATTTAAAAGAAATGACATTCCTTATGAACTTTAAGGGTTGTTCTAGAAATATACTATTTTTTTCTTAAGCTTGAAATATAACCTCGAATAAATTACTTCAAAACATTAGAATATTGAATATTTACACACACACACATTTCAGGTTTCTTCGTAAAATAGAGGGTTTGCGTTATACGGCGAATATATACATAAACAAAATAAATATTTTAGCTTGAAAGTATAAGTGCGCGTTATGCGCCGGATTTTACGTTATATGTAATATGTGATTTTTACTATCTATGTAAAGTGGTAACGGTATGAATGCAGTCAGTATGCCTTTCAAATAACACAGCTAGAATTTTAAATTATTTTATTTATTATTATTCTGCTAGTTTTTATATGGTAAGAATATTGAAAACAAATCTAGATTTTATGTCAGTTTTTTAACACTCATAAATGATTTTTGAATTCCAAAATTTCATTTGTAGATCTAGCAATGAAATTACGGTTTTTTACATTTTCTTATCTATTCGCTTGCAGAACAATTATATGCTTTTCATATGTGTTAGTTTACTGATACAATTAAAAGAAATCTATCAATGAGAATACAGTTAGTCAAATAAAATATTTTAGTGTCAAATATAATTAATACCATAAAGGAAGAAATAATAAGAGTTTGTGCGTACCATGACAAACATTTCTTAATATTTTTATACTTCTTACGGGTTAAAGAAACACTCATTATTTTTTCCTTCTTATTTTAGGATATTTTCAAGCTTTCTATTTTCTCCCCCCCTATACTTTTCAATATATTCCAGTGTCAACAAAATCGTTAAAATGTTGCCATTGGAAACATAATACTATAATATTCCTTTCAAAAGTAAAACTTCCCATAAAAAAGCATTTTATGTATAGAATTTCTCTTGACATTCCAAGGACGTTTTACTTTCCTACAAGATAAAAATAAACTTTCACAGCCACAGCTGCCACGTGTCTTTTTATTATTTTTCACTTCAGCTGACCCGTAAAAAGAACATCAAGATGTTTTTTATGTTTATTTTTCATATTTTTTCCTGAAATTCAGCTGTACTTTGACGCAAAATAATTGCTAACGAAGAAATATCGTGACTGCCATCACTTTTCTTCCAAATACTTTATAGGCAATTACACTATAAATAACTTGAGAAGAATTTTTTATTCGTTTCCTTCCGTTTCGGAAAAAAATTAAGAATGTCACGTGAAATAAATTTAATAAGGAATTGCCCTATTGATTATTATTTTTTGTATAACAAATACCAAACTTAATTGGTGAAACATATCAAAATAATTTTATGGTAGTCTTTTTTTCCCTTAAGAGAATAAAGCAAAAGACCACCAAATAATTTAGTTGTGAAACTTTAATCACGTTATTGAGATAATTTACAATTTTTTTGATTGATAAAGTAAATCTGGAAACCAAAATTATGTTTATTATATGCTTGTGTAAGTTTTCTTTGTTTTTTAGAAATTATGTTATTGGAAGTTTTTCTATTTTAAGGGTGAAGCTCTGTGTCATTCTAATATATATAATGAAATTAAAAATTTAAGTAATAACAATCTAAAGATAAGTTAGTATTTATTATTGATATATGTTATTAATTTATCCCTAATTATTTTTCACGCAATAATTATTTCTACAGCATTTATTAGTCTTATTAATTAAAAACTAATTTAATTAAACTAAAAATAAATTTTAGGCAACTGGTTGTGCCCTCGATAGCCTAGTGGTTATGGTAACGAATTCATGGCTGAAATGTCGCGGATCCAAGTCCTGGGGCCATTGAAAACCCGCCGTGTAGAGAGGGCCACTATATATCAAATCTGTCGAGGCTCAATGTCTTTCCATTGGTGTGGTAGTTAAGAGAGGATGGGGCCAGCACAGATGTCTTCCTCGACATATTACCAAAGCAGTAGCGCACTCAGGAATTTTTCAAGGGGGGTCCGGGGTCGAAAGTTCACCATTCTTGTATCATGCTCCTTTTGATTTTGTCGATTTTCCGGAACAAAACACAGTAAAAAACGTATTATTGAATAACTAATTAGCATTAATTAATAAAATTAATCATTAATAACAAGAAATTAATTAAATCTTACGTACTATATACTTAGAATTATGATCGATCGGAAAAAAAATCAAGGGCTTTGGAGGGGGTCGGACCCCATGTGTGCGCCACTGGATCAAAGTACAAATTACAAAATCGAATAAAGCTCGCAAAAGAAATTGATGCTTTAAGTTAAGAGTGAAGTTAATGGATATGAAATATTTCATCATTCTAGAATTGCAGTTACAGTCATTCAAATTGTATATCAAAAACCATTATTAAAACAATCTCTGACATTCATTTTTTTAAAGTAAAGGTATTCTTAAATAATGAAGGTCTTTTCATATAAATTCAAGGAAATAAGTGTAATAATGAATTTTACTTATAAGACTTTACTAAGACGTTGATACGGAATGGAAAATATAGCTTTTGTTCCCTTCACATCTGGTTCAAACGCTTTTTAGTGAAACTTCTTAAGTTGCAGTTAAAATTAGACATTGTATTTATATTGCATTTAGGGATACAGAGAAAAAAATAAATAGAAGGAAGCGGGGAAGATGTATCAGTTTCTGTAAAACAGAAAGGAAACTTCACTTTTTTTTTGTCATTGCAACAGGGTGAACGCCCACGCTTAAAGACTTCATAAAAAAAGAAGTCTTGGATACTTTGAGTCGTCAAAGCTTATAAACTTAGTATTTTCAAAATAAATGCCCAACTAATAAAAATTGACGGAATTTGGGTTTTAAAATTGAATGTTTGGATATAGTTTATACAATCAGAAATTTTAGAGCTCACAAGATAATTTAATTTAATATGAATTTAGATTTGAAAATTTATTTTTTAACCTGTCACCTTTACTAATTTTTATGCATATGTAATTCAAGGTTTTAAAAAAATATGTGTTTAAACCATTGCTTCTCAAACTTTCAATACTTGCAACCCAGTATTCAATCATAATTTTCATCGCGACCCCTTCCATACAATAGCAATGCATTGAATTCGATAATATGCTATGACTAATTCAATATGACTCTAAAGCTACAATACGACTTTAACCTATTAAGTGCTACCGACGTATATAAACGTCTCGCTCAACCGGTGCGTAAATTGCCCCGGACGTATGTATACGTCGTTCCAAAATACAATATTTTCTGTTCACTGATATCTATAAAACTATTCCGAAGGCTTTGGAATGCAATAAAATGACCTTGACAGTGTTTTCAAAGAATTTTCTCACTTATTCCCTGTAGCCCCCCATATACCACATACGCATGCATAGGGCAAAAAGGTGGTATAGGGGAGAGAATCGCGTAACTTTTAATCACCAGTTAAGGAACTAATTATAAACCATACAGATAATCAAGATAAGTGTTAATTTTTGCATATAATTGTATATATGGCAAGCCCCCGTGGGTGTCACTAGTTCTTAACATAGTATTGTTAGCTCAATTATACAATACATTGTGTGGTACTGATACATTTATAAGTGTATTATATCAGAGTAAATGTTTATTTTATATTACGTCATAATATATTTTGTTTGTTTACTTCCAATAATTTAATATTTTCTAAAATTATCTTTTGTTTTTGATTTTTCAATTTGCTCGCACCCCCTTCTAAGGTTACCACGGCCCTAGGGGGCAGTTTGAGAAGCACTGTTTTAAACATTCTTCTTTTAATTACTTCATTACTATAGAGTCAATACAACTCCTTTTATTTTAATATATGTTCATTCTTTTCCCAATTTTCTTGTTTAAAGAATCGTGCGCAAAGTTACGACTAACGACGGGCGTACAATCTAGTCCTATGCCATGATGAATTTCGTGGGCCTCGATCAGACACCGTCAGGTAAGTGGCATGCATTAACAACAACAACAGATAATCGTTTAAATCATTAACCTGCAAAACTAATCGAGAAAAATGCACATCCATTTAGAACATTCCATCAATTTTACGATAAAACCTTTTTTTTGTAGAAAAAGTCCGTAATTGTGCAAAATGCAGATTTTTAAAAGATGTTCTAACACATATTTTAATTGAAGCTCTCGTATTTCAAAAGTTAGAAGTGTAATCTTTTAAACTAAGAGATGATTGTGTGTGTGTGATTTAAGAAGATGAATAGATATTAAGGGAGTTTAAAAATTTTAAATGTTGAAATTGCACGGCTATTTATAATGAACTAGTTTCTTATTTACTTTGATCCTTTAAATATTAGATAAAAGGGTGAATTTAAGATCTGAGAAATGGTTACCTTCCCAATAATTATAACTTTTCATAAACGGGAATGCAAACAAGACGATTTTTCTTTCTTTTTTTCTTTTATTAGTAATCCTTTAAAATTTACAGTGGTAAAGACAATACAGAATATTTAATTTAGATTCAAAGTAAATTTTGTGTATTTATATAATGTACATCATCCCCCATAAATGGTTATTATTATAATATAAAAAAGCACGAGTAGAATGTAACAGTAGCAAAAATAATGATAAAAGAATCTATTTTTTTGTTAGCATTACTTATGATGTTTAGTTAATTATTATTTAATAAAAAAGTAATTAATACATTTGAAATATAAATACACACAAGTAGAACTTTTTCTACTTTCAAAAAATTAGTTACTTATTTGAAATACAATAGTAAAAAATTAGTAATGATTTATATAAATACTTTTATATATAATTTTACGGGCATATCATCATCCAATTAATTTCGCAAATTTAAGTTTTATAAATTAGATTGAGGGAGATACTTTTGAATAATAATAATTTTGTTCCAATGTTTTATTTTTATTCAGTTAGTTTTTGTGAGAATAGAAAAATATGTATTTTTTTAAATTTAAGACATGAATTATTCAAAAGAGTCTGAAAAAAATTAATGAATGAAGAAACTGTTTTGAATTAACTGGAATTTCTAACAGAAAAACTGTAACAACAAAATAAATGAATAATGGTACAGCATTGAATTAGTTATTTCAGTTCAATTAATTCAATGCTGAATGTGTTGAAAGAAAAAAAATACAAGGGTAGAATTTAAAATGTATTCTTATATTTTATTTTTAACTCATTTAAGCTGAAAAAATAAGCATATTTTATAACATAAAATTTAATGAAATGTCATACGAACATAAAATAATCTGATTTCAATATATATAAATAGTTTCACAACCATTTTCTTTTTTAAAAACATTTCTTTACACTATACATATACCTAATTTTTAAAATGCGTCAAGGAAAAATGAATAAACGAAAAAAAAAAAGAATTTGAGCAAAAATTTTAATAATGGGTTTTACTAATAAATACACAATGTTTAAAATATTCTTTTTTAGTTTCATATGCATAAAATATTTAACTTGGGTTTAAAGTATAAAATATAAAACATGGATTCAAATACAGCAAAATATTCATTTTTTTTATAACGATCCTTAGATATTCGAAATAATTTTAAATATATTTTAGCTTAATTTTATTTTAAAGTTTTTCTTGAATTTATAGAAGGTATACCAGGAACAATTTTCAGTATTCAATAACATCATTCACACATTAATTCAATTTTGTGAAAAACAAACCTGAAAAGTATTTAAGACTGAGAGCGTTAATAAATGTTTTATTAGATTTGAATCATTGGAATAACAGAGTTAGAAGTGTTTCGCAAAATTGCTCTTCACACGAAACGTTTAAATAGTTTCTTCTAAAACTGAAACGTTTGCATAATTGAATAGTTTAGTATTAAAGTATAAGATATTTGAATTGATGAAAGAAATTAATTTTTATATGAACACTATGTATATACGTAAGTGTCCAAAACACGCCTTTTTTTTAGTGCAATATACTTTTTCAAAAATTTGTTTTAAGAGATATAATGAGTGACCTTTTCTTCATTTTAAACAATATCATCCCAATTACGCTGGAAACTATATTATTCGATCTAAAAACATTCTACAATTTAAATTTTATTTTTAATATTGTTTTTATTCTTTCATCACATATTTCTACAAAAAGGGTTCTTTATTTTTAGGGTTAATAAATTCCACTACGATGTACAATATATATATATACATATATAGTATTGTAAGATTTAGTATTGTAAGATTCATATATTTCAATTGATTATTGTGATTGATTTTATATATTTAAATATATATATATATATATAGAGAGAGAGAGAGAGAGAGAGAGAGAGAGAGAGTCTAATTCTCTACAAACAAGAGGTAACTTTCACATCAATCACATTCGAAAATAACACAGAGACAGTAAAGAGAACATTCAATGAAGGAAACTAGATTTAAAATTATAAAATGGATGCTGCAGTATTATAGACATTGCTGACTTAGGACAGCTAATATATAAAATAATTTATATAAAAGTGGGGTTGAACATGTTTTTTAACCAGCCAACCTTCCCTCTTTATGTAAATAATACTGAGCAAAAACCTATTGAAAGTAATGGATAGGAATATCTGAATCCATTACAAAATAGAGGTAACTCACCTAAAAATTGCTCTTGAAAATGCAGAGCCCGCGCTAAATCTGAGTGCAATAAATAAGCTATTGCCAGATTCTGGACCCTAATGCAGATTCAAAGCATGTCAATGGCTGAAATGTAGCACTTAACAAAAGTATAAAAAGAATAGAAACAAAAATTAATAAAAAGAGTTACAAAAAACCATGCCTTTAGTGACACTAGAGTATATCTGAATTAAATAATAATAAGTAATTATAACTAATAATAGAATATGTAGGTAACTATAACTGTGAAATGTGTAAATTTATAGTATTAAACTATAATTAATCTAAGAATTTTTAATCTCTACAATTTTGAATAGCTTTATTCATATTACTATTAATAAAATGAATTTGGTATTTCTGATTTAAGCAATATTTAGTAAAATGTTTATAATTATATTTATTATTTCTGATTTTTTTGACACTAGAAATTTATTGCGTTGTATATAATTAATAACAATATTTCTGAATGCTCTCTCTCTCTCTCTCTCTCTATATATATATATACGAAAACTCTAAAACCTATTAGATCCCGGCTAGAGTAAAAATTTTCTTTATTTAAAGCCAGGATGGATTTTAATAAAGCATGATGAAACGAGTTATAATATTGTTTTTCTCAATAAATGCATGTAAACTTAAAAAATGTAACACTAATTATCCATGGGAATAAATGCTTTAAATGTTGTATTAATTTTTTTTATCTCTATCATCATTTTACTAAGCAAAATCAACAACGAGGTCATTTTATAAAAAAAGACAAAATGTTCTCTAATTTTTTAAAAATTTAAAGTAATAAATGTTATAAATGATAATCCAATGGTACACCTTTTATGTATAATATTCATTTTAGTGTCATTGAATCTTGATGTTTAATTCCAAAATTTGTGTGCTCCTAATAATAGAATCAACCAAATATGTTGACTAATAATCGCATCTATGTGAAAATTAACTTACGTAAATGTAGCAATTTCAGGCAAGCTATAATCTATTATTCTGGAATAAATTGTACTTACAAATAGCCTCAGATCAAGTTGCCTCTAAAGCAATTGCAATGACAATGTATTAAGACAGGTGTTTCTAGCAATTTGTAACTATCAAGTTTCAAAAGCTTCTATTTAAGCTGAATAGGAACAACTGAATACTATCAGGTGCCGAAAGACTAAATTTCTTCTTACATGTAAGATGAAAATGAATTTTTCAGTATGAATATGGCTAAGGTTTTATAAACAATGAAAGTACATATATGTGTGTGTCCGTTACTACAATTTTATATTAAATTAACCTTATTTGTATGAAATTTATGCTTGAATTTACTTTTAATCAAGATGCAGCAGAATTTAGTTAGAAAGAGAAGGAAGATACTCATCAGAAAGTTAAGAACAAGAATTTCACTATGGCTTTAGTACCAAAAATAAATCCTGTTTATAAAAATATATATTTTTAAAAATTATTTATTATATTACATGGTACTTACGATACTATACTATCGACCATTTTCGGCAAATCCAGATGCGTCGCCAAAGTGCCACGACAAGCAGTCAACGTTAGAAAAACGATCCTATCTATGTTCGAACACAATAGTAACGAAGGCAATGTTTGGCGACATTTTCTGAATTGGCATTGTTTTCTGATTTGGCGAAATTGGTCGACGGCATAATACGCGAGTATCTCTTATTTTTGATGCATATCATCTGTTTTATAGAATTTTTTTTATTATGTGAATAAGAGTTAGTAACATTTTACTAATTTTTTTTCTTGTAAATGTACTGAAGTAGCGTAGTAAACGAAATTATATTAATTGCTTGAAGTAATTTTTTGCATTATGGACCTCTTATAAATATTCAGTCAATAGATAAGATTGATATTCAACTTGCAAATCTAAGTATTAATAAAAAATGTAATAGATTTAATGTTACAAGAATTTCAATTTATTTAAATTTTTCACTATTTAACAAATTTTTTTGTAAATCTGATATTTAGAAACAAATAATTTTCGTTACATATATATTATCAAATAAAAATAAAATCTACATATTTCGTCAATGATGTATGATTTAAGACACATTATTATTAATTTTGCAACCAAATTTTATTCTACTTATTTATTTTTACAAATATACAGAATCTAATTACATATAAACTAAAAAATATTAAAGGAAAAATTGTATTATGTATCAAATAAAATCTAAATAGCAAAACATTTTACTAAAAAAACTTATATTAGTTTTTTATATTTTTGTATTGCTGATATAATACTCAGTCGCCTATATTCGGCACGAAAAAAATTTTAATCAACTGATGAAATTTTGTAAAGTCCCTAAATAGACTGAAAAAAAGAACAATTTCCCAGCATATCATAAAAAAAAATATAGGCTGAAGTGTAGAATAGGTGGCCTCTAGGATTTGGCGATGTTTATCTAGAAGCCAGAATGTGTGAATTCAGCTCTTCGTTACATCGTCATCGCTATATTACTCTTGGAATACCAATCACTATATATAAGTAGTTTGGCGATTGATTTTGGTCGCCAAAAAATTGGCTTTGCCAAGGGGCCACCTAATATGCAATTAAACCGAAAATATTATTTAGGAATTTATTTTAATTTTAAAAGATGCATATATTTAAACACATATACTCCCATGCATCTAAAATTCTTTACAAATACATTTAAATGCAGACAAAAAAGGAATAAAGTAGAATTATTATCATGTCATTTAAAATATTTTACGTTATAAAACTTTCAGAATTTGATCCTTCATTTGTAAATAGCAAGAAATTTAAATATCACTTAATGATAAAGAATGGATAACTTCTGCTAGAGAGAGAGAGTGCCATTCAACTCAGCTAAATAATATAAAAACCTAATCAATTCAATGAATAATCTTTTTTCTTCCACATTTGCGAGTCTACGAAAGTAACCATGGTTACTCTCCAACAAACATGTCAACTTGTCTTATTGTTATGTAAGCAAATAAATCTAATGTTAAGAACACCACCACAAAGTTTTATTACACAATGAAAATAATTTTTTAATACAAAGAAGGTCATTTTTCTCCTAGAAGAGCGTAAAAATATTGTAACAAAAAATCCCAAAAGGTGTACTAAATAATGGTAAATTACTTTTTCAGCTTTTTTTTACATAAATGTTGGAGATTCAGGTATTTTTTTCATTTATTCAGGGATTTCTATTTATTTATACGCGTGAATAATCTTTTGAGATTAATTTTCCCATTTTGTACAGTGTACGTTGGGACTTTTAATGTTTTGAAATTTAATTTCGTATTAAGTTCATGCTTAGTGAGGTTTTATACATTTGAATTGTTTTATTCTAAATATCAGTTGAAAGACCCTTTTCTAAAGGTATTTGAAAAAGAACCGAAAGAGTACGTTTACTAGGAAGACAACATGTAAATTACATTACTGAAAATTTAATTAAAAAAAACAACCGTTAAAAATATATATATATATAAAAGATTTATTTTACTACATACAATATATACATTAGATACATATCATTAAATAATATACATAAATTTTACAATTTTCTGACATGGGTTTGTAGTTTAATGTTTTTTATGGTATTTGAACAGGAAACCATCTTATAGAATTTAAAGCAATAATCATTTTGTATTACATTTATAATCTTACAGCAGTGGTTCTCAAACTTTAAATATTTGCGACCCAATATCCAATCATAATTTTCATCAAGTCCCCCCTCCCTCTCCATACAACAACTATGTATTGATGCAATAATAATGTACATCAACGCTAAAACTTCAGTGTAACAAAATTCACAAAATTACCAAGATAAGTATTGTACACTGGTGTCCAAAAGTTAAGCATAATTGATATTTATGTGAATAAAGAAGGAACTGTAAATCAGAATGGCGGAAAACGTGATATGCGAGTGTAAAATGGTTATAAAATAAGGAAGCAAATCAAAAGAATGATAATTAATTTTAATATCCCCAAAGTAGCAGTTTGAAAGAAAACTGAGCATAGCAAGGATTCACACTTTAAAGAAAAAATGAAAGAAAACATTAAATAAAATACTGATGCTGCAGTTTAATAAGGCGTGTGGTCAACTCTGACAGCCAGGCACGCTGCACAGGGATTGCTATGAGATGATGAATGAGTTGTGGGCTCAAACGGTTCCAAGCTTCTTGGAGAGCTCTCTTCAGTTCTGTAACGGATCTTGGTGGGTGCGAAAGGGCTGAAATTTGTCTCTCGAGCATATCCCATACATGCTTGATAGGATTTAAATCAGGGGAGTTCGCAAGCCACGACATGCGCTGGATGTTTCCGTTTCAAGGAAGTCATCAATCAGCACCGCTCGGTGACATGGCGCATTATCATCCATGAATATGAAGTCAGGACCAACAGCACCTTGAAACAAGCGAACATAAGGCCCAAAAACTTCGTCTCTGTATCTTTGAGCAGTCACAGACCCCGTGTCAAAGAAATGGAGGTCTGTGCGGCCGTCCATCATGATACCTGCCCATACCTTTACTCCCCTTGATGGAAAATGATGTCTTTCCGTTATGTTTCTTGGTTGAAAACGGGTTCCACGTTCTCTCCATATCGTTACGCGTCGAGAATCACTACTTAGACTAAACCGGGACTCGTCACTGAACATTCCATTGGCCCACTCTCCCACACTCCAATGTTGATGTTTCAAACTCCAGTTCAAACGAGCGCGTTTATGCGCAGACGAGAGGGGAATGCAAACTGCTGGTTTTCTGGCATACAGGCCAGCATGATTGAGTCTCCTGTAAACAGTTTGTCTCGAAATTTGTATTCCTGTGGCGACTGTGAGCGCTGAACCCAGTGCTCTGGCAGTACTGCCCCTCTGACGTCGCGCACTTATTACCAGATATCGGTCTTGGCGAGGGGTTGTGACTCTGTTCGACCTGATACTGGTTGTCGGGTAACATCTCCCCTTCTTTGAAACCTCTGCCACAGTCTTGAGATCACAGACTGGTCCACATTCAGAATTCGAGACACTTCGGTTTGTGATTGTGAGGATTCCAGCATTCCAACGATTCTTCCTTTCGTAAACATGTCCAATTGGCGTCTTTGTGCCATCATTCACCTTGTTTGATGGTTAACAACGTTCCTTCGCACAGCAGTTGCACGAAACTTGTCGGAACTGCCTATGCTGCGGGAAACGGTTTCTCCGCGTTCCGACATGCGCCGGGGTTTCGCGCAGGACGTAGTCGACTGAAAAGTTTTGCATAAACCCAATGTTTCTTCTTCACCCAATTAATATCCACAAGAAATTTGGAATAATTTTTTTTTTGTTTTTCGCATTTTACGATTTATGCTTAACTTTTGGACATCAGTGTATTTTGTACATAATTTTGTATATGACAAGGCCATGGAAGTCACTAGTAATTATTAAGCTTGTTTTTAATTTAATATTGAGAAAGTACTTATCAAATACTTTTCACCTTACTGATACATTTATAAGTATTTCATATCAGTATGAATACGCATTTTTTTATTATGTCAGAATGCATTTTATTTTGCTTTCTTTCAGTAATTTGATAATTATTTTAAATGTTTTATTTTTGACTTTTCGATATTTTCTCCCTCCCCCTAATGTAAGGTTATCACGCCCCCTAGGGGGGGACGTACCCCACCGTTTGAGAAACGCTGTCTTAGAGTATTATTTTAGGAACTTATTCTTAAACTATTTTTTCCTCTTTTTAGTCCAGTTGTATAGGAAAATATAGAGGAAGGTTGTCTAATCTTAAAACTTAGTATCTGAGACTAAGAGTTTGCAATTATAATATTATGGCCATCTTATTTTGTGACCTATACTATCTTATTATATTTTCATTTATTGTTAAGCTTTAAACTTGATTTATGGAAAATTTAAAAGGTGATTAATGTTTAAATACATATGTAATAATTCCTTTTATTATCCTTTTAAATAACTTTTAATTCTTTAGTTCATGTTCAACACGTTAATTTTTATCTTAATCAAATAGTGACATTGCATCAAAAACTCGCTCCCGCCCGTTTCTGACCAATCGTGGATTCTATTAAAAGGGAGTCACACGACCTTCACAACCAAGAGCTCTTTGTTCCTCTCCCCTTCGTCTGTTTGCCTGCACCATGTAATCTTCACTGCTCGCTTTTGCGTTTTTTGATGTTAGGTTTTATGTGTACTGTTTGAAATGACTTCCTACATTAATGAAGAAAAGTAAAAAGTACCAAGTCTCCTCAAGTTTGCCACGACAAAATGAACACAAAATTTAATAATCAAGATAACATCAACTCGATGTAGGGCAGTTCATATATATAAAGAGAGAAAGAAGTAATTGTTTTTGTATTTCAAACTAAACAATTATCACTTAAAAATCTGTTAAATTCTTGATAAAAGAGAAAGAGATAGGCTTTTCACAACAGAGATCTCAAATTAGTAAAATGTTATGTTTAAGAATAAAGTGAAAACAACCGAGATAATATTTGATTAAATCATTTTCAGTTAATGGACAGTGAAACAGAATGATTTTAAGTGAATTTGTAAATACCCTTAAGCAAACGTTAATCTTATAAAATAATTACAGCCTGCTTTAATTTTACGCTCCAGGAATCAGAATTAATTTAAGGAAATTATTGTATTCGCTATGAATAGTACAGCACATTTTAACTACAGCTAAGATAATTCTTCATATAATATGAATGAGGTTATTAACCTTTATCATTTATTACATTTTAAATAATTTTTTGCTACTGTAATAAATGGTACTTTTCCTCCTGCAAGAAAAAATTAGTATTTATTTAAAATATATTCTGAATTGTAAATATTTATTATTCACAATTAACAGAACTGTAAATTTTTAATAAAAGTGATGCGTACTTAAATTTTTAATCCAGTAATACTTAAAAACAAGGTTAGTAAGGATTATTTATGCATGTAATATTTACTTAGTCAATCCTTAAATGTATTTATGCAATAAATATTTAATAATAACAGATATATAAATACTCACGTACATTTAACTAAAAGGAAGTAATAACTTGTAACAAACGTTTTATACAACTTACGCTATTTGCGTAATATATTTTCTTGATGCGATTATACGAAAATCTCTATGGTTCTTCTCATAACTAAAAAAATTCAATTGCAAGATCTAAAAATCTGGCAACAAAAGCAAATTTGTTCGAAATGTAATTAATTACAATTTCTTCCAAAAGTTATGGATTATTTAATAATATAAAAGTTTCTCTTTGGAACTTCACAATGATTTTACCAAGTAAATTTTATTAGAAAAATTTTCTAATAAAATCACTTCGATGATTGATAAAATTACTTACTTAAAGGTACTTTGATTCTTACAACAAAATGTTTTTAATTCTTTTTGTATTCAATACCTTTTTCAAAAGAAATTCTTATAAGCGCTGAAATTATATGATAATTCTGACATCAATTTTCCCAAACTGTGTTAAACAAGTAATAAAAAAATTTTTTTAAGTCAATTCCTACTTAGGTCAACCAAGAAAAATTTTATTTTAGTTACTTTTTAATTAATAGTTACAATTGATATAAATATGTATATACATATGACAGAATCCCAATATTAAGTGACAAAATAGAAAATGATTTTCCTTGCAATTTTCCATTATCCTTTCTATTTTTGGTGTTGTACTATTACTTTTGTTTGTTACTGTTTATTCATTAATTAAATTAATTATTTTAATAAAATAGTATAGTAAAAAAGAAATAACATTCTCAGAAATTCTGACTTCCCAGGTGGGATTCGGACCCTCGACATTTGGACTAGGAGTACAACGCGCTATCCATTGTGCTACAGGGACACAATGAACAATTTTCCTTTCTATATATGCTATTGGGCTATTATTTTTGCTTGTTACTATTTTTCCATTCTTTAATTTAATTATTTAATTAATGAATTAATTTTTGATATAACTGTATTAACATCAAGTGTCATCCTCTACAAGTTTAAAAAAATGTATTTGAACTTGAATGGATGAATAGAAAGTATTTTATTAATGATTGAAAATTTGAACAAGATATAAATATATATATATATATATATATATATATATATATATATATATATGTATGTATGTATGTATATATATATATATGTATGTATATATATATATATATATGTATATATATGTATATATATGTATATATATATATGTATATATATATTATATATATATATATATATATATATATATATATATATATATATATATAGGGAGAAAGTGAAATAATAGTAGAAATTTAAAAATGGCCATAACTGATGACTTGACCATCATTTTCTCACCTCTCTTCTGCCAATCATAATTTCGAAGTATAAATTGCATGGATTATACAAGTTTATTTTATATTCTTATGATACATGCAATGATTATTTTGAAAGAAGAAACTAAATTACTTCTTTTTATCTAAAAAAAAATGAAGTATGTGTTTAAAATCTTTCAAAAACAGCAGAAAGACATTAAACTTTGATGTTTTGAAGAAAGTTGTAGGTAGTTTGCAAATGGTGAGAAGGGAAGATAAGCATTTTTCCTGTTTTGCTTTTAGGATTCTTTAACATATTTATGTTGGCTTTACACACCATTAAAATATTCGAATACGCAAAAGCAAGATTTAAGAATCATTTAAAAAAAAGAAATTGCAATATCCCGATTCATTCTTTACATCCCATTATACCATTCCTTTCAGAAACACGCTATCTCCCATTTTTATGGTAGCTATCCCAGATTTTTTCCACACTATTATCCGTAATTTCTATTCATATAGTTCATTCCATATAAACTGGTTGACCTCTTAAAAAAGAATGGAAATGATCTAAGAGGAACAACAATGGAAGGAACGATTATAGCAGTCATCCGTCTCTCGCTGATCGTTCTTCTTATTTTTCGGGATAATGGAAGTGCATAGAAATTTCATCTCTAGCCCGAAAAATTCCGAATATTGATAAAAAAAAAAGAGAAGACCTTAAGAGGTGGGGTTGGATAATAAAAAGAGGAGAGCATTGGTGTAGACGAAGAGCAAAAGGGAAATTTGTGTGTTCCTTGGGGGAAAAAGACTTAAGATATTTTTAAAGAAAAGAAACGTGGTAAGGTAGTAAATGGCGATAAACACGTTTTCTGTGTTTTTGCATGCAAAAATAAATTTTGTTTGAAAAGAGGCAATGAGAAAGAAACGATGCTTATTGTATAAAGATGTTTATAACAATATAAATGTATCTTATTTTTCTACTGAAGTAAAGAGTGTTTTATTTCCAGGTATAGAAGTTTAAGTTGGCATTACTTTCCAAGATGGTGACCGATTTAACAGCTGTCAAATGATTTATTCTCAGTTTGGTTTGGCAATTCATCAAAACGATCATCAAACAAGGCGTAGATTCGTCGAATGGGCCCAAAACGAGATTGCCGTTGTTCCCGATTTTCATAAGCGAATTTTGTTTAGCGATGAAGCGCACTTCTGGTTTAATGGTTACGTCAACAAACAAAACTGCCGCATTTGGAGTGAAGCTAATCTACAAGTGTATGTCGAAACACCGTTACATCCAGAAAAACTGACTGTTTGGTGCGCTTTATGGGCTGGTGGAATCATTCTTCAAAAACGATGAAGGCCACAACGTTACAGTCAATGGTGATCGGTATAGAGCCATGATTACTAACTTTTTCATTCCTGAATTAAAAAATCATGATGTCCAGGAGCTGTGGTTCCAACATGACGGCGCAACATGTCACACGGCTCGTGCCACAATCGATTTATTGAAAGACACGTTTGGTGACCGCCTAATTTCACGTTTTGGACCAGTGAATCGACCTCCAAGATCTTGTGATTTAACACCGCTAGACTATTTTCTGTGGGGCTATGTAAAGTCATTGGTCTATGCGGATAAGCCACAAACGCTTGACCATTTGGAAGACAACATTCGTCGTTTTATTGCCGATATACGGCCACAAATGTTGGAAAAAGTCATCGAAAATTGGACGTCCAGATTGGACTAAATCCGAGCCAGCCGTGGCAGTCATATGCCAGAAATCATATTCAAAATGTAATTCCACAAGATTATCTTTCGAATAAAAGAAAATTCATGTCAATCGAATAATACATCGTTGTTTTATTTCAATTTAAAGTTCTATACCTCTAAAAAACACCCTTTATATGCAGAAAAAAATACATTGTTTTAGAGGTGTTGGGAAGCTAAAATGTTATTTTTTGACAATTTGACGTTTTGAAATTGTGTAGATTTTAACTTTTCTAAAAATACATTACTTTAATCTCTAAGGTAATTAGAAGACCTTAAAACCTATTTTTCAATTCCTACTAATAGCTCACACTCTCTATATATTTGTTTATCTCTGTGGAATTTTCAATCGTTAATAAAATACATTTTAAAGCGTTCCTTTTAGCTGAAATTTATATGCATGATTATTTTGGATGATTATACAAATGGGAAATACAAATTAAATACAAATTTGGATCATAATTAGTTATAAGTAATAAAAATTAATTGAACAAAACTAATTATTCAAAGAATTACAAATACAGCCACATTGGCATAAGTTTTGGCGACTTGTGTTAAAACTTGAAAAGATTTTTTTTCTCACATTTTAAAGCGCTCATTTGAGCTGAAATTTTCTATACACTATTGTTTTGGGTAAAAATACAATAATTTAATTATAATTAACTAAAATTAACTAACTGAAACTAATTATTTAAAGAATTACAGATACAGCCACGTTGGTTTCATTTTTAGCGACTTGGGTCAAAACTTTAAAATATTTCTTTTCTCACGTTTTAAAGTATTCAAATGAACTAAAATTTTATACATGATTGTTTGGATTACAATACAATACTTTAATAATAATTAATAAAAATTGATTATCACTTAATGCTGTGATTCTGTCATATGTATATAAATAGTTATATTAAATGTAACTATTTAATAAAAAGTAGCTAAAATAAAAGTTTTCTTTGTTGATCTAAGTAGGAATTTAGTTAAATTTTTTTTATATATTACGTGTTAAATAATCGTTGGAACTGGACCACGGCCATTTTTGCTTAAGAGTTGAACGTCTAATATAAACCAAAGCATGTATCTTTTATTGTAAATTGAGCTTCTTATTTTTTTATTTACTCACTGTATACATTAAAATCAATTAATCTCAAAATGTTAATTTTGATGTTCGATGTACTTTTTCTGAAAAACTACTATTCACAGGTGTGTAAGTTTTTTATGATGTATTTATTATGAAGGCTAATATATACTAAAATGAGCTTTTTGTAAAAAACTAAAAAATTTATTTTTACAAATTTTTTTATGTGAAAAATTTGGTCAAATTTCCCTATGTTCGATAAAATATTTTATAAATTATGAAAAAATTCAAAATTATAGCTAAAAGCTCATTTCAGTATAATGACAAATGTGTACTTTAATTGCATGAAAATTTTCAAACGTGTACATCTAACAGATTTTGAGAAAAGGTACATCGAAAACAGCCAATTTAACATTGTCGGTAGAGAGAGAGAGAGAGAGGTTTCCTACTTCTCTTAAAATAAAATAACTGTCAATAGAGAATGATAGCAAGGATGATACCTATTTTGTTTCCCCCCCCCCTAATGGGCTGCATATTGGCAACTATAAGCCATTGCAGACACGGCCCCAAATATGAGAGCCCTTTCATGGTAATAAATACTGAATGCGTGTGTGTGGTGTTATTAAAATAATTTTGTTGTCCAAGTATGTCTTTTCCTGGATTTATTGGTAACAATAATAAACTTAATAATCTTTAACAAATTAAATATCAAATTAAAATATTAGACTGAAATATTCGAGAGAAAAATCCTATAGTAAACAATAGCACACTTAGTCATGCCGAAGCAAAGATTCTGACTTAGGTAGAATCCGTACGTATGGTTTTTAACGAGATATACCACGTGGGGTTTGAGAGTGGTGACAGCTAAGCTCCATCTACTCAGATCACCAGATCCATATAATTCACAACACATGGTGGCACTATCTTGTAGCGATCCTTTCTACCAAATTTGGACGCTTGAATTAATTTTAATTCAAGGTTTTGTTTTGTGGGGGGGGCCAAATATTATCGGGATTTAATTTTGCCGAAAGTACCAGAGCCAAATTGATACTCAAGGGATCTTTTACATGCTACATAATCATTTGACATGTGTGCCCACAATTTTTGCATCCAGAAAACCTATCAACTCCAGCCGGGATCAAATCCCAAACCTTGGGCTTAAGAAGCAAGCACGCTACCTCTAAGCCACCGAGGCGACAGCTTATTTCAATTAAAGTATACTAGATACAAAATGTGATTCATAATTAAAAAAATAAGGGAAATTTATAATTTTTATAATTTTTATTGAAAAACAATTACTGAATTGTGGAGTAAAGTAAATATAACGTATTTTTCGATAAAGCATGTTTCAATGAATATTCTTTGAAGCATATTTCAATGAATATCCAGCCTGAAAATTAGAAAAAAGAGCAATAGATGTTTCGAAATTATGGTTTTATAACCCTTATATTTTAAACCTACATTTAAAATATCTCTAACGTTTTAATTTAAAAATAACATAAAGTCAAACAAATGGATGATATATGCTGTTTAAAAAACAATCAAGTTCTTAGTATGAAGTATTTAAAGCCTAAATTTTAAATGTAAAAAAAAAATAACGATCAATTTTAGATACCAAGTCAATTGATAAATTTTATCAGTATGATTGGTATCTTAAGCAGTGATATAAAACAGTTGTATCTTAGCAAATTCACATCTAAATTAAATAATTTTATAAAAACTATGAGATGAGTTTAAAAATTATATGTCTGTTTTAGTAGATTTTATTAAATTTCATAAAAAAATATCTAACATACTAATTAATAGTTCTGTTGTGTTTTTTATAGAAAAAAAAGTATAATTTTTTTTGTCTTAATACCTTTTTATCTTGACTTTTGACTTTTTAATGATAAAATTGGTTAAAAAAGGAGTCAACAAAGAAATATTTTAGCCATGTATCAAAAAACTTCAACAGTGCAAAATAAGCTACCATTTATTTACTGCTTCAAACTGTCCATATGAAACTGTTTATCATTTTCGTTCTTCATTTAACATGTAAAAAACTAAGCGAAAAAAAAACATTTTTTTTTGGCAAACAGTTTTGTATTTGCTTTTGTTTTTGCATCAGAGTGAAAAAAAATATTTTTATTATATCTCAGATCAGCGGGCAGAAAAAAAAGAGAAAGGGGTAATACATTAGTTTCTTTTATTTATATCAGAACTCTGACGAAAGATTCATACATTATTCATACACAATTATTTGTTTAAGTATTCATTCTATTATTTGCGCTATTAAATAACTCATACTTAATATTATATATTATTCATATGGTTTTAATATTATTAAATGCTTGGTTATATTATATTTGGTCTTAAATATGAAATTTCGCTATTTCCTTAAGTTAAAATTTAGCAAACGTTTTCATGCTCAAGATTTTTATTTTATTATAAGTGCTATTGAAGGCTTCTCCTTGTGAAATCATATTTTTTGTTTAATACAATGTACGTATGTATTTATAACATATTCATAAACTTTGTGTTCAATGTTCTCATTTCAAAAGAGAATGCACCCTTTCAAAGTTGAACTATTTTTCATTATTATATGATTTTTTAAAAATCTTCACAGCTGCAATTGTAAGTGAATTAGATAATTTAACTCAGAAATTAATTTATTACTATTTGGCTCTCACAAAAAACTTGTTTGCAAATAATGTTATTTTTAATCAGTTTCAAAGTCATATTTAGACCTTTTAAACCATATTATTTTAGTTTTCTTACATCCTTATGTAATCTTTATTTCTATATAAAGTATAACTACTTAGAATATTAGCTCCAGTATTCAAAAATAAAGTTTGTATAGATATTTTAATGATTAAAAAAATGCGTGAAAAAATTTCATAGTTTCTATATTGAAATGCAAGTAATTCCAAAACGTGCGGAACATGTTACATAGTGTAAATCTTGTTTTTAAATATTTGTTTTTGCTTGTAGATATTGTCCCCCAGTCTGTATATTAAACACATATTTAATACGTTTCATTTATTACATGAAAGGACGACATACTTGACTTAAAACAACTTGTTTTTTCTTTAACAGAAATTAGAATATGCAAATACGAGTTTTAATGTAAGCACAAAAGTCGTGAAGGGAAGTAACATCAAGAAATCGGGAATATGTGGGAAATTTTTATTTTGAAGCAAATGAATAGCTTTTTCTTTTGATTGGATTTTCTTTTGCGATGGATTTGTTGTGGATCATAAAAGAGAACACTATTTCACACTACTCATTAAAATACTGATAATTAATTTTAACATGCATGGGAACAAAATGAGTATCGTTATTGTAATTTGTTCAATTATTATTTTTATTTTTAAAATTAGATTTTCTCTCCTAAGGTTTAAAAATTTTTAAGGATAATTCTTGTAATTTATGACATTTACTCATTTACAATAACACTAATCTCGCGCACATAAAAAGAAAAATAGATCATGAACAAGAATAATGCGCTTCAATCTCCCTTTATGTATCAGCTTGACATCAAGGACCCCCAAGATTTTGAACACTTCTACATGACTCTATGGCTGTCTGATTAAAAAATTCATCAATAAGCTTAAGACTGCTTCTGCTACTTACATAGACATTTTTTACTGGAGTAAACAGCAAACATTTAATTAAAACATTACGAAATAATAATTTAATATTAATTGCTCAATATTCTCGATTTAAATACATGTTTTAGTAGAGTATTTTCACTGAATGAAATTAAGTGATCTAGTTTAGATTGGCACATCTTTTAATCTTCCCACGAGGCCTTTCAGAGTCTGTGAAAGAAGGAATCTTAACATTAAAAGAGAACCCACGGACCCCCTAAAAAGAGTTAGGGACCCCAGTTTTAGAGCCACTGGCTTAAAGTGTTAGGAGTTAATTATTAAAAATATTAAGTTCAGTACGTAATATTTTTTCAATTTTTGAAGATTTTTTTTATTTATGTGTACTTGCATTATACACACATATTCAACCTTTTTGGAATAATAAACATATTATTACACTCACATTTATGAAAATATATTTTTCATGATTATTATATCAAATCAATATATATATATATATATATATATATTGAATAGAAACTCATTCATGTAGAGGAATTTTATGATAATTCGAATTCAATTTATATGCGCAAATAGTCATTCGGGAATTTAAACGTACAAGTTGTAAAGGAAAATTAAATACTAGTTCGTCATGTATGAGATCATACATTTATACGAAATAACTGACAATGAGTGTTTAATTGCTACCATTATTTAAAACAAAAGCAAGTATTTTGTTTATGCTATGTTCAAAAAGTAAATTATAGCATTGAAAAAGAAAGATGCTCAAAATGCTTAAAAAATACACGCATCATGGAATAAATCATTTTTGATTACGGAAAACATGATTCAACGAAGAGAAACTTATGAGCTGAGACTCACATTATTTTAACTTAATAATATAATATTTGAAGTATATTTGGTTTAGGGAGATGCTTTTTCATTCATATTTTCTGTTACATTCTAGCGTCAGAGGATGCTTCCTCATTCATATTTTTTGTTTCATCCTTGCGTCAAAGTATAGCCTTGGCAAAAAATAACCTTTTCCCCCTTTTTGTATAAAAAATAGTGTTTTCAACGCGGCTCATATCTCTTTCATTTTTTGCTCGTATTTTCTCAGGTTTTCTGCTATCTCGCTGATGGTGCTGTAATAAATTCTGCTGAGTGACTACGTTGAAAAAGATACACCGGAGTGACAGCAATGAAAAGACATTTTCTTCGTTAATTTCCTTTCAGTAGCGTTCGTACGGGCGCTATTTTTTTCACAAAAGAATTTGGTGTTCCAATTAACTTATACGCCGTTTAGCCTTATAAAGAGTGTTTTTTTTCCAGGTATAGAAGTTTAAGTTGACATTACTTTCCAAGATGGCGACCGATTTAACAGCTGTCAAGTGATTTATTCTCAGTTTGGTTTGGCAATTCATCAAAACGATCATCAAGCAAGGCATAGATTCGTCGAATGGGCCCAAAACGAGATTGCCGTTGTTCCCGATTTTCATAAGCGAATTTTGTTTAGCGATGAAGCGCACTTCTGGTTGAATGGCTACGTGAACAAACAAAACTGCCGCATTTGGAGTGAAGCTAATCCACAAGTGTATGTCGAAACACCGTTACATCCAGAAAAACTGACTGTTTGGTGCGCTTTATGGGCTGGTGGAATCATTGATCCGTACTTCTTCAAAAACGATGAAGGCCACAACGTTACAGTCAATGGTGATCGGTATAGAGCCATGATTACTAACTTTTTCATTCCTGAATTGAACAATCATGATGTCCAGGAGCTGTGGTTCCAACAAGACGGCGCAACATGTCACACAGCTCGTGCCACAATCGATTTATTGAAAGACACGTTTGGTGACTGCATAATTTCACGTTTTGGACCTGTGAATTGGCCTCCAAGATCTCGTGATTTAACACCGCTAGACTATTTTCTGTGGGGCTATGTAAAGTCATTGGTCTATGCAGATAAGCCACAAACGCTTGATCATTTGGAAGACAACATTCGCCGTGTTATTGCCGATATACGGCCACATATGTTGGAAAAAGTCATCGAAAATTGGACGTCCAGATTGGACTACATCCGAGCCAGCCGTGGCAGTCATATGCCAGAAATCATATTTAAAATGTAATGCCACAAGATTATCTTTCGAATAAAAAAAATTCATGTCAATCGAATAATACATCGTTGTTTTATTGCAATTTAAAGTTTTATACCTCTAAAAAAACACCCTTTAGTATAGTTAAAATTGTTTAAAACGAAACTGAGGAGACTTAAATATGTATACGGTCGGACCTCTATATAACGAAGTTGCTAAATCCCGAAAACAAAGTTCTCTATATGGAAAATTCGTTATATAGAAGTTCATCTTTCAATCTTCATTATAATCCACACAAAACAAGTATTTTAAATTCATAAACATTATATATTTAAAAAAGTAATTATTCGCACCTTTTTATAAATTAATAATATTTTTTTTTTACATATTTTACCTATCAAAAAGAAAGAAAGAGAAGCTGCAAGAAAAGTTTCTTGGTGTCTTTATCCACCTCTTGAAAAATTAATTTTTTTCTTTGATGTTCTAGCACACGTTTTGACATTTTCGAGCTACAAAAAACGAAGTCACCAGCGCGACTGATCAACTCTACCAATGAACGGAAACTAGTTCTCAAAAACACGGGGACACGAGACATCTCCACTGAGGGGAAAAGGGGATATCGAAGATGTTTCCAGTGAACTTGACGATGGAGGTTAAAGGTTGCACTTTTTGGATGAAACACCCAGAATTTAATTGCTCTCGGCGAGCTTAGGAAAGAATAAGCTTGAAATGTTCAAAAATACATTAAAAAAGGGGAGAAAAAATTGAATCATAAGAGAAAAATTGCGTTTTATAGAAAATGCACTTCGCTATTGGGAGGTTATTTTACGAAGAAAATCGTGACATGTTCTTGGTTCCAGGAAAAAGTTCATTATATAGAAAAATTCGCAATATAGAGGTTCGTAATGTGGAGGTTCTACTGTATACATTTTGTTCAAAGAATTTCGTGTTAAAGGATATTGCAAGAGAATAAAAACATATATGTTTTTTTTCAACAAGATTCCAGTTAATTAGAATGTAGATAGTTAGATTCCGGTTAACTAGAATTCATAGATATGTATATATGCATGCATTTAATAAAAACTACTGAAACAAAGACATTCTCAAGAACTTAATGAAGTTTAATACAAAATTTACAAGTTTTTTTTGAAAAAAAAAAAAGCAAAACATTTATTGAGATTTTGGAAACTCATGATATTTTTCTTTGCGCTTTCTTTTTTAGCATCAAATTGTTCAATGTTGTCAATTTTTTATTCATTTCACCATTAGAAAGTGAGCCCAAACAACTGAGCACAATCTTCATGTTCCTCATTTCGACTCTCATGACGTGGGAACAATAGCTGCATTATTCATTTCATTTTCGTCATCTGAATCTACATCATCGATATTTTTTTAAATTTGAACACTCCAAAATGCCTTTGTCTGCCATAAAATTGGGGCTATACACACATTTTCAACAGGTATTACAACGAATTCTTCCGATGATACAGTACACGACATTCCAATAATACAGAAACTTTCGCATACATTTCAAAAGTTTCTGTTTGATCATTCCCATAAGGGAAATCTTTTCGTGTTAAGTGACTTTAGTTTCGTCTTAAGAGAAGAAAAATGCATGAAAATACACAGTAGTTTGTCGGGATCGTTGTATTATTTAGTTTTAACCGATATTTCGTCTTAACCGTTTTCGCGTTAAACGTATTTCACTGTTTATATAGCGCATTTCACTGTGTATTAAATATTTATTCAATACAGTAAACTTAATAGATAGTATATGATGCATCAAATAATATATAGTGTAGTAAATAACATATGATATATTAAATAATATGCAATGTTGTAAATAATATATGATGTAATAAAATATATACAATAAAGCATATACTGTATACGGTATATAAATAGAGAGAAAGAGAGAGAGATTTATGAATTACTGCAGATTTGTATATACAGTCCCCTATTTATATAGGTTTATGTATACAGTAAATCTATATATATAGGGGGAAACGATCACTCAAACACTCATTACGAGATCCCCAGAACTATTAGACCGATAACCTTGAAATTTGACTGGAATATTTCATATAATTAGATATCCGTTAAGAACGGGTTTTATGGAAACCAGCTCTCAAGGGGGGTTACGAGAGCGGTATAAAAAATTTACCATTTTTGAACAATTAGACTTACAGATTTGTATTTTATCAAACATGTTTCTTTTAATAAGCAGAGATTCCCTATAATGGTGGACAATAATGAGGGCGCTACAGGCGCGTAAATGATAAATATATTATATTATTTTAGAAATTCAAGTTCTATCCCTTTCAAATCAAGAAGCGAGGGCTATGAGAGTATTTTTCAATTAATCGAAGGATCGTTGCTGGACTTAGATAATAATAACCTAAAAATAATGCATATATAGTCGGATCTCTATATAACGAAGCCGCTAAATCTCGAAAAAAAAGTTCGTTATATAGAAAATTCCTAATATAGAGGTTCATCTTTAAATTTTCGTTATTAACAACATAAAAAACAAATTTTAAACTCATAAACATTATATATTAAAAAAGTAATTATTCACACATTTTGTTATAAATTAATATACATTTAATTTACATATATTATTTATCTAAAAAAAAGAAAGAAAAACTTCAAGAAAAGTTTCTTGCCACCTTTACCCACTTCCCGAAGAATTAAATTTTTTCTTTGATTCTCAAGCACTTATGTTTTGACGTTTCCGAGCCACAAGAAACGAAGTTACCAGTACGAATTATTAGTATTACAAATGAACACTGTTCAAGGATACGGGGACACAAGACATGTCCACTGAGGGTGTAAGGGTATATCGAAGATGTTTCTAGTGAACTGGACAATGTGGGTTAAAGGTTGTACTTCTTGGATGATAAGCCCAGAATTCTACTACTTTTGGGGAGCTATGTTCCTAATAAAACCAGTTCAAGATTTATGACCACCATAAAATGTGTTAACAGAGAGAATAACTTGAAATATCCGGGAATACTTCAAAAATAGAGAGGAAAAATGAATCCCAAGAGAAAAAGTTCATTATATAGAAAATGCACTTCGCTATAGGGAGATTATTCTACGAAGAAAATCGTGAAACGTTCTTGGTTCCAGGAAAAAGTTCGCTATATAGAAGTTCGTGATATGGAGGTTCGACTGTATTTTTACAATGTCGTTAAATATCCAGCAAAGAGAGAAATAGCGACTTTTAATACATTAAGTAGTAAATGTGTAGACATTTTAGTTCAAACAGAAATAAATTGTTACGGAATAAAAAAAAAACATGACTATTGTTTTCAGTGGCGTAACGGAGAACATTAGGCCTCCTGCAAAGTCAGGTTTGCGGCCCCCAAGTCGGATTTTACAAAAGGTACGTATTTGGCGTTAGTCGGGCTTTGGGCCTCCTAGAATCCTGGGCCACCCCGCAATGCGGGAGTTGTTTTTATGCACGTTACTCCACTGATTGTTTTATATTTAGAGTAACTCAAGATATTTATACCTGTATTAAAATTAAAAGCTTTATATGCTACGACTGTGAAGTTACTTTATCTTTGTGATATTTTTATTTTATATTCATCAAAAAATATCTCTATCGGTATTTTATTTAATTTGTGCTTTGATTTCGTAAAATAAAGTATAAGTAAAATACTTAACGTACTTTCAAATGAACCTTTATTTATTTTTTAAATTATGTATAATTTTGTAACAAATTTTAAAAAGTATAAGTTATCTGTTACTTGTAATAATATTTTAAAACTTGATGGACATTTTATCAGAAAAGGGAAATCTAGAGTATTTTTTTTCCATATTACCTTTTTTTCTTGTAGATAGATGAAACACATCGTGATCCACTTTTATGATGCTCTATCATTTCTCAGTGACAAAAGTATTAAAAAAACATAGTATAGCAATGAATTGATGATGGTTGAGACGAAAATTGATGATCCTTTCATTGCTAGTTTTTGACAAAAATGAAGAACTTCATCTAAATATTTTTTCCCCTCTCTTTTGAGTTTTAAGACATATTTTTTTAAAAAATTTTCTGAGCAAAGATGAGTTGATACTTTATAAAAAAATAGCTCAGATTTCTTTTTGAATAAAAGTATTTAAAGTTTTTGTGGTTAGTTACTTTCTTAGTGGATTTTTCTTAGTTTCTTATTTCCGTTTTTGGAAATTTAAATTTATGCTTTTGATTATTTTGAAATTTTATGAGGTTTCCTCCATTAATAATTTTTATCATGGGTGAAAACCCTTTAAAAGGACAAAAAATTAATTTGATATAAATAGTTTCTCATAACGTACAAATTATATAAAAATATTCCGATATATTTTTCAGAATTCAAATAATATAGTTCAAAGTTTTTTACGTATTTAATGCAACTTGAAATCGTGCCTATTTCTGATTTAAGAAAATATTTTGTCGCATTTAATGATATAAGATACCGATTTGTTAACTCTTGCCTAAACAATGTTGTGTGTGTGAAAATGATATATTTGAAGAAGTATAAAAATCATCATCATGATCGTGGGCTCAACAGCCTTGGGTGGACCTCTAGAACATGTTTGCAAGCAGTCACCAGTTTCTAGCAGTTCCATACCCGTATGGTCTTGAAATCAGTGTTAAGGGAATCCAGCTATTAAAGTCTTGGTCGTTCAATAAATCTACTACCTATAGGTTTATGTTTGAAGATCTTATATGTTGGCCTAGTAGTATCCAAGTGGTAAATATGCCCTGCAAACCTAATTTTACTTAATTTGGTGAATTTTATACATCAATGTAATAGATTTTGTAAATTTCAGCCCTTCGTCGGCCTAATTATCAGACTGCGTAACTCCACCGGCGTTACTGATTTTATATGGGAGTGAAACGCGCCAAGCGCTTTTCGGCGCGATTCCTTAATCCTTTTGTTTTGTCTACGCCATGCCTCAGTGCGCGCTCCGCTTTTAATTTATTCCTCGATCAGTACAATCACTACTTTTTTTTATTTCATAATAAAACTAGATTTCGAAGGGAGAGGTGGTGGCAAGATTTTAACATAAAATAAATACAACAGAAAGTAATATTAATGTATCACACTTCCAGATATAAATTACTTACACTATTTTAAGCGTTCATTACACAAAATTTGAACAATGTGTTACTTTTGCTGAGCAGAGATCCCGCGGAAAAAAAACAAAAACAGAAAACTAACACAAATATACGTTATCCCCATGGCAACCCCATTATCACGCGATAAAAATATCAAAGTAAGCCATATTGTAATATTATCGCCTATGTTGGCGAACATAAACAACAACTTGGCACCTAGCCTTACTGTATCAAATTAGCATACCAAATGGAGTTACGCAGTCTGATAATTAGACCGACGACTTGTTCTTTGCGATCTTGACCTCTTCTTTCTTTGAGAAGGTCCAAGTCTCAGAAGCATAAGACAGAACTGAACGTATAACAGTTTTGTATAATAGTAATTTTGCATTTCTCTTTATATTTGATGATCTAAAGAAGATTCGAAGATCTCGTTGAAACATGTATTTGTTGACAGTATTCACGTTTTAGCTTCAACATCAATATTATCAGCAGAGTCAATTATAGAACCCAGATTACAAAAAGCTTTGTACCATTCAGTAAAAAAATAATAGCGAATAATTTCAATTAAGATATCTGCCTATGTTTCTAAATAAATGTCTGACAGTAATTCAAAACGTTTTTTTTTTATCATTGCCATTTTATGTAGAAAAAATTTTAATCAGCCAGAAGGAAAAAAAATCATGAGATAAAGAACAAGGAATGTCCATGCTATAAAAGTAGTGAATTTTAAATATATAATATCAAGCATTATTTTAGTGAAATAAGAACCAAATCTTTAAGTGTCTTTTATGAAGATTGTTACTTTCTGATTGTTATGCTATTTAAAAACTGATATCTCAAATATTTATGAATGTATTTCTTTTATAGTTTGTATATATGATACTTAATGTATGATAAAGGCAATGAATTAAGGATTTAGCTCTAACACCAATAGTTTTTTTTTATTTTTAATAGTTTATTGTTGCAAACACCATGCATTTTATAAAATTTTCTGTAAGACAATATGAAATGATCCATAACTTTTTGGTAATTGTAAATATATTTTAGATTTTAGTTCATTGCTTTTATAACTGTGTTAAATGTGTTGTGTAAAAAATAATTTAAATATATGGCTTTGAATTCCAGGTGAAGTGTTCTGAAATTCAGTATAATTTCATCAAACTTTACTTAAAATACCTCATTTTAATAAATTTAAATTGTTATATAATTTACTGATTGTTCTTTTTCATTGTTATAAGCACAATAAAATAACGCAAAATTACGAATAGCATGGCATTTTAGAAAACTTATCTCCGAACGTAAGCACATACTTTAAGCTCAAGAGAGGTATGTCAAAATGTTTCAACAAATGGAATGTAGAAAAAAAAATTGTGACGAGCTCATCGCGCTTTCTATTAATTTTCCTCTTGGGTTCTTTGGGGCCAAAAAAGACAAACTCTTTCCAACCAAATCCAGAAGCGAAGCGTGATTATTCAAATTAGGAACCTTTTAAGTAGCAGAAGTTAAGCGTAAGCGGGGTGGTCTTTTGGAAGTGATTATGCTAGTCTGAGTTTAAACGCGTAAGCTGAAGCAAGCCAATATTCTAAAGTTCAAGTCAAGGTGGATACCATTCCACGCGAGATAAAGAAAAGGCATTGCGGATTTGAGAGTGTTGCTGCTACTTAAGATATAGAAGTAGGACTGATTTACTAAATATTAGGAACTGTGTATAAACAGAGGTTAGGAGTAAGCGGTAAAGTAATTATAGTGGTCAGGATCAGGCTTATTTGGTAATACGTATTGTGTGTTTTCTCACCTCAGATCCACTAAGTTAAAATATAAATATTATCATTGTATAGTGTTTAGGTTAAAATCTTAATAAAGAGTTATTAAGATTATGGCAACGCCTGGTTCTTTATTCACTCCCACATCCCTAGGTCACGAAGATAACTTAGAAGTAAGGCATCTCCCACAGACGAATGCTTTACAAAATGTTTAAAAAATATTCACTTCAATTACATTTTGATTCGAATTTTTTTAAATTTACATTTTTCTTATTTTTTTAAAAAATAAAAAGAAGAATGGAAAATTGAAGAAATTAAACTCCCCTAAAATGCTTTTATCTTCAAATAACAAAATCAATATTATTTTTTTTTTAAAAAAAGTAGCTCTACACACGAAAGTGAAGGATCAATATTTAAACTATTAGTAACCCAATATTTTCCAGACGGAGGGATAATTTTCTCTTATATCCTTCGCTAGGTGACGATCGACCGATCGAAAGTGAAAGTCAGATCTTTCTTTCCCGAAAAGGGGAAAAGTGTTTGGTAGACCACTGCGTGCATTTTTCAATAGGACAAAGCTAAGTTGGTCTGGTGTGACGTCTTTGTTTATACGTATTGCTCCCATGACAACAGCAGTAGACCATCGATGCCATTTCTGGATAAACTAAAAGGCATGATTTATATTGCCATTTCTCTCACGGCCTTCTTTTAGAAGAAGACATTTTATAGTTATTTATTAATGGTAAAAAGAAAATCATCAGAAGAAGAGTACCTTTAAAAATGGTTTTTATTTCTTCGGAGGGAAAAATATTTGTTTCTAGTATTCGAACATTCCTCTTCAGTATTTTGTATTATTTTTGGTATAGATTGGTAAGATCTAATAAATTCATCAAAAAAGAATAAAAATACAAACTTCCCTCTGTGTGTATATAAGTACATATTGTAAGTATTTAATAACATGTAATGGATTATTCAACGTTTCATTTCCCCCTTTAATCAAAGAACGAATTTTTATCGTTAGTAGATTTTGTGATCTAGTACCTCCACTCTTTACATATATGTTACCGTTAAAGCGCAAAATCCGTTATTTCATAGTATAACTAGGGATTTCATGAAATATAACTGGACGAGTCAGTTAAAGTATTTAAAATTATTGAATTCTACGATTTCACTAGATATTCTATAGAATAATGATTACTTGATTGTTAAAGTATGAAATATGGCAATCGACCGCTCTTTGAAGAGGTTCCAGCTGCTTTTAGTCAGTTTTGAACTGCTTATAGCTGCTTTGTAATGAAGTGTATGTGTATACCCTTCATTCCGTGCTTTTAAGTATAGTATTTAGACGGTGTATTTATGTTGGCGTTTTACATTTTGTATTATTGACAAATATTTTTGCAACCTGTTTTCAAGCAATGATTTCTGCAGAAATGGGAGACTAACCTGTGAATAACAAAGATTCAATGCAAGAGATTTGAATCTTTATTAAATAAACAATGGACAAAGGAAAAAATGCTGCACTTACTCTTGAAGTATTAGTAGAAGTAAAAAGTGCTAAAATAACACAGAAAAAATACCACGTGACTATTGGTTACTTCAGCATTGTGATACTCTTGAAGTTCAAGGAGTAGAAAAGTTAAATGTACCAGTAACTGATGTAAATTTTTTTCCCCTTTCTGTTTAACTAATGTTAGTGATATGAGTAATAATAAATTATATCATCTTGTGAGAACCCCCCTGGGTTCCACCCTGGACACTAACATTGAATTGAGGCAAAGAATTATACCAGACGCCATTTTTAGAATAACAAATTATATTTATTCAATTGATTCAATTGGCAACCTTCTAAATACAAATATTAAACGTCTACGTCAAAGGGATTTACCTTTAATATTAATTTAAATAACAAAATAAGATATTAATCAACTACTAAGCTCAATATCGAACGGGTTTACCGGAATAAGAGGACCGGAATACGCAACTTGAATTACTAACATTCATTAACTTTACACTAATTTTTTTATATATTAACTCTTGTGGTCAGATAAACTAAGTTTTAAATATCACCTGGCTATAATGTCGTTCTCTCCAGGTAGATCAATCCTTCTAATGGTATTTCACTGACTGATAACAGTAAGACTCTAATCACGCAATCAACTTGAATCTTCTTAACTTCGTCACTACTTCTTTTGGCTCAATAGCCTTCTATCTGCTAACTTACACCGCTCTCCTTAAATACCCTAATTCATTTGCATATCCCGTTTTCTCCTTTCAGAGCTGGTTGGAAATATACGCGAATTTACCTTCCCCAAAGACGCCTAAGAGTATTAGTGATAAGGTGCCGTATAGATTCGTCACAATCTGCTTTTTCTTATTATTTATCACTTAATCATCTGCTACAGCAGTGATACTCAACCTTCGGCCCTTTTTGAGTGGCCCAGTCATGGCCCATTGCATTAAGAAATTCTATCATTGGAGAACTATGTACAAAACATTTAACAGAAAATTCTATCAGTAAAGCAATCAAATGTGTTTTAATAGTAGAATGTAAGCAAGAGGCTTGGTCATAGATGAAAGAAAATAGAAATTATATCCCATAACTCAGTAAAAATTCATGAAAGTAAATTTGTGTGTGTGTGTTTGTTTTTGATCGAAAAGTTAATGCAATATTAAAATAAAAGCTAAAAATGAGTTTTAATATTTTGATCAATTTGTTTGTCAATGTTGCTTTGATCTTATAGTGTGCTTTTTTCACTATCCGAATGTTGCGACCCGCATGAAATAACTGTCATGGGTATGCGGCCCGCATTAAATACCTGTCATGTGAATGCGACCCGTGTGAAGGACCTAACATGCATATGCGGCCCGGTGCGAAAAAAGTTTGAGTACCCCTGCGTTATAGGAATAAAATATTTTTTTCGAGAGGTTTTAGCTATTTATAATCAATTAATTTATAAAAATAGCATTGAAATTATGTATTTTTCACTTTAACGGTCATTCATTAGTTATTTCATAGAATAACTTGGTAAAGTATGAAATTTTACATCTAGTATATACTTTAACTGACTGTTCTAGTTAATTCATGAAATACCTAGTTATTTTATGAAACAACTGAATTATACACTTTAACGGTAAAATATGCATATTATTCCATCCGTTATTTTTCAATAGAATTTCACTCAGTATTAACAGAAACATGGGAAGATTAGTTAGCCAGAAAACTTGTTAAACCCCACTTTTATAGAAATTATTTTATTTATAAGAGCTGTGTCTTGCCAGAAAAATATTTATAATAAAGCAGTATCTATATTTTTGAAATTCTGCTATCTTTCTTAAATTTTAATTTCTGTTTTTGTATGTTTCATTTATCTTTAGTGTTCTAATGATTTCTGTTTCTATAACACACACACACACACACACAAATAATAATTAATTCTCTCTCTCTATATATATGTAATAATTCTCTCTAATGTTCTTTAAGTAACTTTTTAATTTTTTGGTCCAGAACACGTGCTTAATTATTTTAACTTGTTCTCCCACATGGTCGGGATTTTAATCGTAATCGAATAGTAAGATTGCGTCAGAAACTGAAGTCTGCAAGTTTCTCACCAATCGTGGCTTCTGTTGGAAGGACTCATGGGACCTTCACTGCCCAGTATAAAAAGCGAAAGTTCTTTGTACTCTCTCTGTGATGTTGCCCGCCTCGGGTGACCATCTCTTTGATTATCAGCGTGAGCTAGAGGTGTAGGAATAAAGGAAGAACTAGGAGCCGTCATGATCTTAATATAACTTTATTAAGATCTTTAACTTAATCATCTAACAAATTAGACTAGGACCACTATCAACAACTGACTCGCCTAAACTCAATTCCAATACTATCACAGATCCTAATATTAAATAGTCGATCCTACATTGATATAGTCTGAAGTAGCGATCACAATAACCCCAGATGAAGTTGCGTATTTACTAGAGTGCAATGGTATGCACCTTGACTTAAAGGTTCTATATCACGTATAACTTCCGATAGCTGTCCCTTAATGTTTTCCAAAACCTCTTCACGCTTGAACCACGGATTACCTTTACATTCCTCAAATTGCTACACCTCTTACTCTGACTTCTGATATTTAAAAGCTTCCTAATTTGCATCTTTCATTCACGCTTCACTTCTTGGATTTGGTTGGAAAAGAGTTGCCATTAATTCTGGCCCCAAAGAACCCAAAGGACATGTTAAAGAAAAGACGCGTGAGCCCGTCACATCTCTCTTTGTCTTCGTCTTCAATGTGTGTTAATCTGCAGTAGCTAGTTTTGTGTCTTCGTGTTTGCTTCTTGTTATGTCAGAGCGCTATATATTTAATAGGCAATAAAACAGGATTTACAATTTCAAAGGACTGCCTCGTCAATGTCATCAAATATAAAACATCAAATTCTGAAGTGTTTTTCCTAACATCATATGACAACAAACAAAAATACCTGACCACCGGCTACTCTTATATATATGTATATATATAGATATTGAGTTTAAAGAGCGAATGTTTTCACACATTACTTCACAAGAATTTCTATACTGATGAAACAACTAGCTCGAATGTCTGCCATATGGACAAGATGAATACAGTTAAGTGTTGAAAAGAAGTAAGAGCAGAACATCCAATGAGCAGAATGAGCAGTGGCGTAACATTACACCCCCGCAACACCCGAGTCACGGGGGCATAAATGTTTTCCGTTACGCCACTGAGAATGAGTAAAATGAATGGGGGTTACTGTTTGCATAATTTCGCTTGGATTCATTGACTAACTTTTTAGTTGTAAGAATTGTTTAAAAATTTCCTCTAGTATAAAAACTTTTACGAATATCAAGTAATCCTTATTTATTTTTATTACAGTAACAAACTCAGATTTTACGAATAGTTTTTACATTTTCCTTTCAAAAATGATTTGAAGTTATTTTTATATCACAGCACCATAAAAGAAGCATTGTAATTGAAAGAAACGTAAAACTTGCAAGTAATGCAAAACGGTTATGCAAATGATTAGAATTACAAAACAATAAATCATATCTGAACCGAGAAATATCCTCCAAACTTTCGTGTAGTGTATAAAAAGCATTATAAAGATGCTTTGGAATATGTATATTGTTTGATTGCTGTGTTAATGGTTGTTCAGAGGTCTATAAGCCTCGGTAAAAATGTAGAGGACAATACAAGCAGGAAACGGAATTCGAACGACACCACTGAATCAGCCTCTATGAGATTGGGGGGGGATGAATTATGTGTTGAATATGTGGCGTATATTGCACATAGGGCTTAATAAAAGAAGCATAATCTATCATGTGCTTTGAAGAAGGTTTGTACATTACAACCAGGATGGATAGGCATTGTCTAGATAAAAGGAGCTCCAGGAATGCATTCCGGGGGAAGGAGAAGAACCTCAGAATTCTCAAATTTTCAGATAGTCAACTATTCAGGGTCTCCACAATTTAGAGTAGGAGGGACCCCCCAAAATAATAATAATGCCCTTAACCTAGTCCTAGGTTGTTCTGCTAAAATTAAACTTCTTGAATGAAACAAACCTTTAAATTGAATATTAAATAAACACACGAATTATTTATACACAGATAATTAAAAACATCGATTTTCTTTTTCTGTCTATTTGTAAATTCAATGTAACGAAATACACTCTCTCAAATAAATAGCAATTAGTTAGAAGATGAAAAAATCCTATAAGAACACATTGTTTCCGGAAAACATTTACATTAAGTTTCATTTTAATTATCCAGTAATTTACATTGAATCCTTTCTATAGAATCAATAGCTTACAGAGACCATAGGAAAGTTATAGATTTTTGTTGGCTGTTTATGGTAATATATAGATAGAATTGATTCATTGTTGTTGTTTGATTGAATCATGTTGTTAACATTATCAATAGTATCAATAATATATGGGTAAAATTAAAGTTATTGGTTTTATCTATAAATTTAGACATAAACAATTATGGAAATTGAAATTTCTAATAAAAAATTAAGGCATACATTTAGTTTATAAAACTGAGAATTGTTAAATGTAAACATTTCACTAGTGCGTTCTTCCAGTTATTAATACAATATTAGGACTGTTATACAGTTAACAATATTCTAGAATTAAATTAATCATACATTGTGTTTAAATTTAGTGAATTACTGTGATTATAAATTCTATTTTCCGTTTTCACGCTTTTTATCAATTAAAACTCGAAACAAAATGCTTTGAGAGCCCAAAGAAATGTTATTCAGATTTAACTTAATTTTGAAAATTCTAATTAAGTCGCAAGGGTGAGCTCAAGCTTCTCGGATTCAAACGAAATTGTAAAGCAATCATGTCTGGAGAGGAAATAATTATTATGTATAATAACACCAATGCCTTACAGCCTCATAAAGCAAATTTTCACGTAATTAGTATTCTAATTAGAATTTAAATGGAACTATGTGGCATGCCTTTGTTCCGAAACATTAGAATATTCTGATAAGAATAGAATGTTCGTAAACATTTTAATTTGCATGTGGTTCTGATCATTAAGAATTGTATAGTTTCATTACTAATTATGCGTAAGGTCTAATTAGGCAAAACGTGTTACCAAATGAAAAGTAGAATCTAAAATAGAAGACACATATAGGTATTTATAGTTAAAAAAATAAATAAAATACACCACAAAATGCGAACCACTTCCAGCTCAAAATTTTAACAGACCCATTGATATAACCCTAAAAAATGCATTTTTCTTATAGTTTACCTTTTTTTTGATATATTTATTCTAACTTTCAAGCTTTGAATATAACTTTTCTTATCTCTGATACGATAGAGTATTCAGATTATAGTACAAACACATGCATCTTAGTAAAAGTCTGAAATAATTATCTGAGCTATTAATAATTAAATGGAATAAAATTTAAACGAAATAATATACGTATATATATGTGTATGTGCACGCACAAACTTAAATAATTAAATGCAATTAGATAAAAAATAATTATTGAATGAATCTATGTATTTACTTAACCCCTTAAAAAGTCATTTTTTACACCAAAATGCTTAAAAAAATAGCACATTTTTTACTGTATATAACTAAACACTATACTAAAAACTCCCACCTTCAAAAATTTTTAGCACCATAGACGGATTGCATCAACTAGCACCATTAGGATTAAAAATACGGCCATATCAAAGACAGAAAGAAAATATTTGTTCCCGTACAGCAAGGGTGGCAAACTTTTATGGATCAACGTGCCATTTTTTCTAAAAGGGTTTAATTAGGTATAGACATGCTGTCAAATAGTTTTGACTTGTGATTATTGGGAAAATAATAAAACTAAATTCCAACAACTCAAAACTCTTTAATTACTACGAAAAAATACCTTTTGCACTGTATAGTTGTAAATGTTCTAGTTATACGTGTAATTCAAATTAAGGTATCAGACTACGTTCGGAACCATGATTTTGCAAAAGCGCATAAATGGACAATTTTCATGATATTTAGTGTCACTTAGATTAGAATATATGCATAAAATTGTTTTAAGCATATATACAAAAAATTGATTTAAATACAATATTTTGACAAAAAATTAACTTAGAATAATCTTTTTTCCAAATGTTCTCCTTTTGTGAAAAAGGCTTCTATTATAATAATATTTTGTCTGTATATAGCTCAGACCTCTCTACAGAGGCTCAACTAGAATTTTTGAAATATATAATTTAGAAGTGGGTTTATTCATATTTTACGACAATAGAAGGGAGCAATTTTAAGAAAAAAACGCCAATAATTATTTCAACTGGTTGTAACTCTGAAAATAATGTGAATTTTTCAAAACTTCTAGTTGAGCCTCTGTAGAGAGGTTTGAGCTATATATACAGGCAAAATATTATTATAATAGAAACATTTTTCACAAAAGGAGAACATTTGGAAAAAATATTATTCTAAGTTAATTTTTTGCCTAAATATTACATTTAAATGAATTTTTTTTGTCAAAATGTCCTTAAAACAATTTTATGCATGTATTCTAATCTGAGTGACACTAAATAACATGAAAATTATTCATTTATGCGCTTTTTTAAAATCACGGTTCCGAACGCAGTCGGATACCTTAAAGAAACATCAATGTGACTTCTGTTGTTGCAGATTGAATGACGAATAACTTATTTAGGATTGTGTAAGATGTTTCTTTTAGCAAATGCATGCTGAATTGGAGTCATTTGTCAAACAGTTTCTAAGTGAGTCTTTAATGTTATTTTCATTTCTGAAAATAATGACTCGCAGGCATAGGTGGCTGAGTGTATGGTCTTCTTCAAATAGTTAAATGAGTCTGGAATCGTACTCCGTGTTTCTAAAATTATGTTACAAGCATTTTTAGTTATATTACTTGTTAATCTTTCTGTTTCAATCAATTCCAACTTTTCATTTCTTTCAATAATTTTGTTTAATCCATATTGAACTAGATTGGAAATCAGTTAGAGAGTTACATTTCAAATTCTCAATCTCCAAGCAATTGAACTGGGACAAGTTCAGTTTATCAAATGAAATATTATCACATCAGGCTACATAATAAACTTGAGTGTTTTCAATAATTCTTGGAACTGATATAATCTAGCTAAAAATTCCATGATTGAAGAATCAAACACCGACCCGCGACCGATCACTCACGTTTGTTCGTAACACTTCTTCGTAAACTTAGTTATTTTGAACTAAAATGCAAACCGTTTTTATCGGTGCCGTGCCCAAAATATTGTGTCGCGGGCCATCGGTTCGACATCCATGCCATGCAGTGTAAGGGAAAATCGCTTAAGGGGTTAAATAAGAAAGCCATTCAGCAAGCACATATCAAAAATTGCAAATTCAATAATTATTTGATTCTATAATATTCAGTTAAGATTCATGAGATGTAAAATTACGTTTACTGATAATAAATGCAATATTCGTTAAAACGTTTGAATATTTTTTAAAAAAACTACCTTCAGTTTTTTTTAATAGTTCTGAACTGAATAGCTTATTGTAGAAGTATATAGAAGCACATTTTTTTAAAAAAATATCTTTTCGCGTGATCAGTTTCACAGTGATCTTTTGGAATTAATGAAGTATTATGTTATTCTCTTGTTTTATGTTTTTTTAAATGATTATTATTGTATTAAAATAGTTTCAAGAGAAAATTCACAGAGAATAAACCATTAATTAAAAAACAAAAAAAAACCAAAACATATTTTAACCAGAATGCACAATTTTCGTTTTCCAACTGCAAATAGATATTATGGTTAATCTTAGAATCAAGCAAACTCATTAGTACCTTTAATTAACTATTCAAACAACCTTTTATATCTAACCTTTCGTTAATTTTCAGACTGTATCGATTCACCAAATCACAGGATTCAAACTATTGCCATTTCAAATATTAGTGCTTGCGTTTTTCAGCCGAATTGTTTTATACGTACATCTCTACGGAAGACATACGTCTTCTAAACTGTATTTTCCGTTCCCTTTGTCCTATATACTTACTATTCAAGAGGCATTCGCGTGTTCTCTCATAAATTCCTCTCTCCTCAATGGTATCACAAGTTGAACGATAAAAGTTTCTGGATTTGAGCCAAAATCGTGTCCGGTGGTCGGCTCACGTAGGTATGATTAAAGCTAGATATCCGAGAGTCAAGATTGTTTTTCTCAGGAATCTCTTCCCTTTAACCTGAATTTTTGTTGGGTTTCCTTATGGAGAGATATTTTAAACAGTACTTTCAGAGAACGCCGGGTTTGGTTTCTACCTTTTCTGCTGATTTTTTTATATCAAGATAATGATTTAGACAACATCAAAACCTAGATTTTAATTTATGAATTTTTAATGGATAATAAGGAAATTTGCATAGCTTCTACTTTAATGGATTAAATCAGTGCTTCTCAAACTTTCATTACTTGCGACCCAATATTCAATCATAATTTTCATCGCCCCCTCCATTCAATAACAATGTATTGAGCTCGAAAATACGATACTTTGATGCTTATGTATAAGATACCTAATGACTTTAACCTCTTAAGTGTCACTGGCATGTATAAACGTCCCGTTCAGCCAGTGTGTAAATTGTCCGGACGTATACATACGTCATTCCAAAATACGATCTTTTCTGATCCCTCCTATCCATAAAACTATTTCGAACGTTTTGGAATGCAATAAAATGATCTTGGCAGTGTTTGCGAAGGATTGACTTATTTCATAGGATTTGTTTATTTATTCCCTTTCTCGTCCCCCCCCAAATACACCACATATGTCCGCATACGGGCAAAACAGTGGCATTGGGGAACAAATCACGTAACTTTTAATCGGCGATTAAGGAATTAATTATAAACTGTACAAATTATCAATATAAGTGTTAATTTTTGCATATAATTTTATATATGACAAGCCAATTGGGTCATTGGTAATTATTAAATTTGTTCTTAACCTAGTATTGCTAAATTAATGATAAAATACATTCTGCAGTACTAACACATTTATGTGTATAGTATATCAGTGTAAATGTTTTTTTAATTAATTTTTATTATGTCAGAATGTATTTTGTCTGTTTGCTTTCAATAAATTAATAATATTTTTAAATATTCTTTTGTTTTCGACTTTTCAATATACTCACGCTCCCTCCTAAAGTCACCACGCCCCCCTAGAGAGGTGCACCCCACAGTTTGAGAAGCACTGGATTAAATAATATGGATTTGTTATTTCTGTTTTTAAATTTTTAAAAGGGTATTAATATATGTGCATATATTCATATACACATTATATTATGTTTAAATCGATTTGTGCTATTTATAAAATTTATTGGAGTTCGAAAATAAAATATTGAACAAATGAATCTTCCAAATGAATTAAAAATGGCCTTAAATATTATCTAAAATTTATTCAAATAATTCATACTAAAACTTTATTAAAATAACCTAATTTAATGGATATTAATTTCTCCTTTTTCTCTGTTTTAAACATAATATCAATTTTCTAATGTTTGCCTGTATTATGTATTTATTACTTAAAAGAATTTCATAATTTTTAAAGTTTTGTTCGATAAAACTCTTAGATTTTTAACGAAGTATCGTTGAAATAAATACGTTTCCAAGGGAAAAGTATCCCTTATCTAACAATGATAAAAATATTTCATAAATAAAAGTTTAGAGATTCTTGAGAAAATAAATTAGTACGTTACTTAATTGAAGATTTAAAGCAGCTTTTCAACATTTCAACGTTTTGAGACAAAGTAAAAGAAATGAAGAACTTTTCTCTTCAATGAGGATAAAATGTCGAAAATCAAAAGTTTTTGATAGTTAAATTCTCAAATCAAAAAATTTAATTCGAATATAGTTAGTAAGTATACCGAATGCTAAAATAAATCTTTAAAAAATAATATAAAAATTTTTTTGGATCTCTTTTAAAAAATATTTAACGGCATTTGTTTTGAAGAACAACAATGTTTGTTCAACGGTAAAATAAGTTTGAGGGGAAAAACCCAAGAAGAGAGCTCTCACGTCTAATTTGTTGAGTAGATGCGACGAAGAATAGTCGAACTGAAGACATAATCATGATAAAATGTAATGTCACGTTAATGTTAAATTCTCCAATAACAGTTTTAACTGTGTTGTCATTTTAACTCATTCTCGAAAATAAAGTTAAAATCTGGTTTCACAGCAGGAAAATTTAAGATTTAGAAAGAAGACAATGCTGTATGGTAAATGTTTTTAAATCGCAAAACTAAAAAAAAGTAATGTTAAACTTTTTTTCACCCTACTTGTTTTTATTTTTAAATATATTTTCTATTTTTACATTTGCATGAAAAATGAAATTTAGTGCATATTCACATATCAATGATTTGGGCATTCATTGGACATTTCAGCTTCATACGCTTAGTATTATAAACAGAAAGAGAAGGCTGGCTAGCCACAAAAAACTGGTTAAGCCCCATTTTGATTTAAATTACTTTTATATATAAGATCAATTTTAAGTCAGCTATATTTATAATACTGCAGCATTCGTATTTTTTTAAAATTCCTATATCTGTTTTTTAAGGTATCCAACTACGTTCGGAACTGATATATTTTAAAAAAGCGTATAAATGGATAATATTTTGTGATATTTAGTGTCACTTAGATTAGAATACATATATAAAATTGTTTTAAGAACATTTTGAAATTTTTTTTTTAGTTAAATACAATATTTTGGCAAAAAAGTAACTTAGAAAACCTTTTTTCAAAATGTTCTCCTTTTGTGAAAAATACTTCGATTATAAAAATATTTTGTTTGTATATAGCTCAGACTTCTATACAGAGGCTCAACTAGAATTTTTGAAATATATAACTTAGAGGTGGGTTTATCCGTGTTTTACGACAACAGAGGGGAGAAATTGTAAGAAAAAAAAACACTGATAATTATTTCAATTGTTTGTAACTCTGAAAATAATGTGAATTATTCAAAACAAAAAGTCCAGACTCTGTACAGAGGTCTGAGCTATATACAGGCAAAATATTATTATAATATAAGCATTTTTCACAAAAGGAGAACATTTTTGAAAAAAGGTTATTCTAAGTTCATTTTGGGCCGAAATATTGTATTTAAATATTTTTTTGGTCACAATGTCCTTAAAACAATTTTATACATGTATTCTAATCTGAGTGACACTAAATATTATGAAAATTACCCGTTTATGCGCTTTTTTAAAATCACGGTTCCGAACGTAGTCGGATACCTTAAGTTTCATTTATCTTTAGTATTGTATTGATTTCTGGTTTACAATACATTTTTAATTTATTTAATTTTACTTTTTGAATAATAAATGCGTTTTTAATTTGTTTTTCTGAGCAAATTTTGGGTTAGTAATTTATGTTTTTAATTAATATAGTTATCATATTTAATTTAAGTCTGTATCCTTTTCATGACACACACACAAAGCTAGCAAATGGGCTTGTGTTAGTATAAACTTTCATGCGATATTTAAAAATGTTGATTTAATATTTAATAATAAATATTTGGGAAAAGAAGATATAATTTGAGACTCGATAAATGCATTTAAAAAAATGGAAGTAATTGCATAAATAAAATGGCCCATTGGTTTATAATAATTTTTATTAGAACTGTTAAAAATATGTAGAAATTTTTATAGAATATTTCATTTTAAATCAAAATGTTTTTCTTAAAACAGTTTAATGTAGCCATAATCAATTCACTGAATATATAACTAAAATGAACGACTTCTTAAGCTGTTCTTACATAAAACATATTTTCAAAACTGTTATAATTCAATAAGCGTGAAGAGAACTGTGTACTTTAAAATGAAACCCATCTATAAATAAAATTGTCTTTTAAATTAAATAAAACTACATAATCAGGCTAGAGGGGACTGAAATTGCAAAAGCAAGATCACAATGCCCTTTTTTAACAAGATTAAATTTCGAAAAAATGAAAGTAAAAATATAAATCGTCGTTTGTGTGAATATCATAAAAAAATAATTTTAACTACTTCCACATATTTCACAAAAATAAACACTTGTTTTCTCTGCAGTCGAGTTAAAAGAAGGCAATGAAAAAAAAAAACCTTCGGCATACATCATTTTTAGCATTCATTATCAAAAAAGCTGTCTGATTTTCTGGTGACTTTCCAAACCAAGGAAGTAAGTTGATGTTTTTATTAGATTCACTTCCGGCAATGACACCCCCACACTAAAGCGTGTGTCAGAAATGCGTAAAAATTACTGAACCATGTCTAAATGCAATAACACCAAACGCTGATTTCACACAACTCCAGGGAAGACTCTTTTTCCCCCACTTTAATTTGTTTCCCAACGATGCCGCCTTGTCTAGACTGAACAACAACGACGCAGAGATCCAATCCTGGCCCAACGCCAGCACTCTACTCACACTCTTGAACTGTATACATAATTAGACGCGCTCCCATTAAAAAGTCACTCGAAATACTTTCTGACTTCTTTTGCACTGAAATTAAAGGCTGTAAAAAATAGAATAGATAAAAAGTATCTTTCGTCTTGTTTCTGGAACATATGCGTTGAGTTCTTTAAATTAATTATTTCTAATTTTTTTTTAAATATTATTATTGTCTAAGGAATGGAATATTCATACCAAGATCATGTGATATTGCAACTATGTTTTGGCTATTGTCTCATAGCAAATGAAGATATTAAAGTAATGCCAAGAACATATTTCAAATGACTGAAAAAATATATTTGTCTGCGGCTGAGACACCTAAAATTAATGAAACAGATGACTAAGGAATGTCAAAATATTTTAAGTGATTTAAATTAAATATATATGAAACTTACCAGAATCTTTACAATGTACCGAATAACACAGGCAGAACAAATTAAAAACAAAAATATTCTAAAATTTTAACTTAGGTCTTATATAATTGTATTAGAGGCACTACTTAAGTATTTAATGAATTAATGTCAAGACAATGGTAAAGGACAAGTCGACTATCATTAAATTGTTTTCCAATTTTACTAATTTTTCCAATTAATTTGACAAGAGATCTATAATTTTGAATAAAAATAATCGCTTCCATTGTAATGATTTGGATGTTATTCAATATTTTGGGATAGAAAGAGAGAGATAGAGAAAGCACATCAAATGCAAAAAATATTTGAAAAATATAAAAGGAACAAAAAAATCTTTACAAAATAAAAATTCTGGACTATATATATTTTTAAAGCTTAGTTTGTATTTCATGGGATGAAATTTTTTCATTTTTTTTTTGTCATCAGCTGAATCAAGTACAATTACCATCATATCTGTTAAAAACTCGCCTTCTTCAACAAAACTATTATAACTATAAGTTAATTAAAATAATTTTGAAGCTATATAATTCATTAGAATTAAATATTTAATTACTGACATATTTTATTTTCCATATGTAATTTCAAAACGCGAGTTCTTACGAAAAGTATTTTATTACATTGGGTTTCTATAAAAGTAGAATAACTCTCAATTAATTTAAGTAGATGTTCGCGTTCGTGTTGAAAATAATTAACTCAAGCCAAAATTTGAGAAACTTATTAATTTATTGCATAAAAATTCAGTTTTGAACAAAGTATAGAATAAATGCATAATGAACGAAAAATAATTATTGGCAACATGAAACTTTGACGTTTGTGTAATTGATTCTATGAAAGTTTCTACGCATAAATATTGAAGTTAATTCATAGTTTTTAGTTGATAATTAAACTCTATTTAATCCTTACGGAAACATAAATTTAAGTTATTATATATGCAGGGAAAAGTTGCAAAAATAATATAAAGTGATTTTTTAAAATTATAAAATAATTGAATAACTAATATCTGTTTTATTCGTATTTATGCCTTTCTTTTGAGGTAAGTAATTAAGCATGTGTAATCGATGACGCAGGCGATCAATGGTAGTAAATTTTATGTACTATTATCGTGAGAGAGGGTACAGATAAATCGATTGAGAGGATAATATTTAAAAATATTTAAAGTAAAGGTCGTTCACACTTCATGGAAACGGTTCTGTAATTCATCTTCTAGTTGCATTTTGTGATAAAACTTCGGCAGCTTCAGAATAATCGTCTGATAAGGTTTTCTTTTGATTGGAATGTAAAATAAAAGATTTATTTTAAAAAGGGCTCCTGAAAACGATAAACATCTCAAAGATTACGTAATTATGCTTTCCAAGGAGAAATATTTTTATCAACAAATTAAAAAGAGGAGTAAAAATCTCAGTTTTTGCATTTCAATCACACAAAGGTAGTCATAATATATTCAATTTGAAAGGAAAGAAAGCGTCTAGCAGAAAGTAAAAATGAAAACATGATAACGAAACTTCATCCTTCATCCAAACGCAGGCAACTATCAAGAAAGGGAAGTCTCTGATCCTACAAGAAAATTCGCGGACTCAAAGATTCATTTCATCGAAATTAGAAAAGTCTTCCGAAACTGTATTTAAAATTATTCATAAGAATTTAAAGTTAAAACAGATATTTAAGCCTAAATTTTGTTTCTGTTTGAAAAACATATTGCCGAAAGAAAAGGTAATTGTAGAAATTTATATATATATATAAAAAGAAACAAGTCTTACAGTAGTCGCATATGATGTGTAACATCTGACATGTTATTGTGGTATAAATACTCAATATTAACTTTTTTCCTGAAAAAATATGAATCAGGTAAGATTGGAAATAATTTTCTATAGAATAATTATATCTTTAATGAAAATTGTATTCAATTATATAACAAAAGGAGTAAAAAATGCAATATTTTATCAAAAATAACTATTCTTGTTCAATTTGGGGAAGAGCGGAGACAATAGACTTATGATAACTAAAATATGACGCATACACTTGTGATTTCAAAGTATTTAAAAACCGTTGAAAAACAGCGTCAATAACAGTACCACTGTTAGCAGTCGAAACATTCTAATTTGTGTTCATTTCGAGCTTGAGTTCATCATTCATAAAAGCTATGAGTGGCTCAGACTTTGGTAAACTGAAGTTATAGTTAAAATCACCACTCAAAATCAAGGAAATCACTGTTTGTCCATTTTCAAATAAGCATTCTGCCGCACTTATGTCCCCCAATATCATGACTAACGGCTTTAGAGTCAAGAGCTCGAGTGCTTGATGGCTACTAGAGTTGGACCCACATGCAAGGGTAGCAAAAAGACACAGCCACGCACTCTCATTGGTCAAATCAAGTAGCGTGCGCTTACTTCACATCCTGTTACACATATCCGTCACTTTTCACGAAATCACTCACAACAAATATCCAGCAATTGAGAGGAAAGATTTTACACATCAAAAGCACCTAGCTGATGATAAATGGAAATTTGTGGTAATACTCGATGAGGCATGTGTACATTTAAGTGACTGTGATAAAAGAATATCAATTTTCTATTGCTCAACTGATGGGAATGACCTACGAAATGGCTTCGTCCATGTACAGTAAGGTTCTCAAAAGGATTCATGATAGTTGCAGTTTCTAACCACGGCAAATTATAAGTAAAAAAAGTCTCAAGTCAAGTTAAATTCAATTCACTCTACTATCAGCAGAATATTTTAGAACCAATTTTGAAAGAAGGATTTTCAGCCTTATCTGGAAAGTACATGGATAAAATTGAGCTTCATATGGACAAAGCTTCTAGTCACACGTCTAAGTTAACTGCCGCTTATTTAGCAAAGAAAGATTCAGAAACAATGCACCCCATTTGAGGAAATACGTAAAAAATCACCATAAGCATCTGCATTGGACTTTAATGCATTCGGTTTATTAAAACGAGCCTAAAAAAAAACGGCATCCAAGAACGCTGAATGGACTTTGGAAACGATTCAAGAGGAATGGACTAAAATTTGCATGGCAGTACTAAGAAAAAGTTTACTTTCAGGAAAAATTCGAATTAGAGTTCCTTAGAGTCAAGAATCCTGGTTGTGAGATAGAAAGACATTTTCACAAAAAATACTGTATTTTTTGATAAAAATTAGCTATAAAAATCTTTTCCATAAAGTGAGAACGACCTTTTGTAATATACGTTTGGACATTACAACATTGTTACTTTTAGTTGTGGAAAGTTATGGAACTCTTATAATTGAAAACTAGATTTGAACTGAAACATTTCTTAAATGCAGATTAAAGCACAACGTATGTTAAATATTTCCTTCTTAGTATAAATTAAATTCAAATCAATTTATGATATTTCACCCCAATCCTCTACGTTGAGCAATTCATATTCTAATCTTTATACGAAAAATGCTTTTATTTCATTTCGCTAAAAAGTTAAAGAACTACCCACTGTGTTACCATCTATATGAATTCAAATATTAGTCATTTAAAGTTTACTTATGCTAAAAATCGATAAAATCAGAAAAAATACCCACTGTCGAAACATTTACAATAACAGTATACTTGTTTTAAAAAACTTGTATCTTTTTTTTATATTCTCAATTTAAAAAAATTATTTTTAACTAAGAATTTTTAGGCCATTTAATTTTTCTCAACAGTGTATTCGACTTGAAATGCAGTCAAATACAGCTTTTGATATCAAATGATATTTTGCATACTTCTTTAATATTCATGCTTACAGCATTAATTTGTATGAAATTTTTTTCATAAATTCCCTACATTCCTAAACATTTTGTCACTGTGCAATTTCTGTTTTTTAATATCTATTCATTCAGATAAAAAAAAACCCAGTTGAATTTAATCGAAGTATTAGAAGAAAAATACGAAACACACTTTTATCACTATTTATGTATCATTATAGATTAATTTTAATATTATTAAAAGTAATCATGGTATGAACTGAGATTATTTTCAAGAAATCCTATGCGTTAACTATATGTATTTTTACAACTTAATACAATTTTTCGATGTGCAAACACACTGTGGACGTTTCTTCATATAATTGGAAAACTTGTAATGGAACTGCGTGGATCAATAAGCAAATGTACCTATATTTTAAAATTTTATCTCAATCAATAAATTTATAATTCAATTGAAGTGATTATTTTTGCATAATTTGTAACGGGTTTTCATCCTCATTTCCTTAAACTAACCTTTGGGGTTGCTTTATTACGGTGCTTGATATGAAAACTTTGTCTTGTGAAAAATTTATGATATACGCAAGTGAACATTGTTACGTAAGTGAAAATGTTGTGAATGTGCGATACAATGGATAGAAAAGAGATAAAAGTTTTTGTAGAAGTGATTATGAGACGTGTCAAAGCACTTCGGATTTAGTTTTCCTTTCACACCAATCAAACATTTCTTATTTTAAGCAAACTAAAACACACTGATTATAGACCCATCAAAACATTCCATGTGCAATATTATATTTCTGATTTTAATGGATCCAGATAGAAATAGCAACTCTTTGATTACATGGCAAATAACAAAACATTTTCCATCAACAACCAATTTCCCATCCATTCTTTCTACTCGGATCGAAGTAGCCTAGACCTATCTATCCGAATCGCGAAGTAAAAATATCTACGTTCGTTTTTTCCCCCAAACGTAATTTTAAGGGGTCATGGGCAATCCCTCCACATCGTAACAGAATGTGAGATAGGTTGGCACATGCTTTTTCTGGGCAGTATGAACTCTATCGATAGATGGTCACGTCCGACAGTAATACGGAGAACTCGGTTCAGGAAGAAAGAAGGAAACCTGACATTGGGGAAATCTCATCTGCTTGCTTTATCAGAATAAGATGGATCAAGGTGTGTGCTTTGCCGCCTTTTTATTTATTTATTTTGTGAAGAAACGCATGTTAGATAAAGGAAAAGTGACGGAAGAAATCGCTTGCTAAAGTGTCTCGGCTATATTTAACCAGTCTTTCCAGTTTTAGGTTTTTGTTATGACGAGACATATTGAAAATGGTAGTTTAACCGACTTTACGATAGTTAAATCAATTAGGTATGATAATTAAAGGGATTTTTATTTTATAAATTAACATTATAATTTGTTTTGAAAAGTGTGGAAGGAAAAAGGTACACAAATTAATATGAATTAACATTTTTCAATAATTAAAAACCTCATTTGTAAAAAAATTCAATTTAATCATTGGTATTTAAGTTGAATCCGTATAATTTTAATTTAAAAGCGAGTTTCATTTTCAATAAAAATGGATTCTTCAAAATTGTCCCATTATTGAAGAATTTAAGGGACAAAAATTTTGAGCATTATATATATATTCATCAGAAGTTATTGGTGAATTTATTTTATGACAAAACAAAATGATCAAATGTGTTGAAAAATATATATCATTAGGCTTATACTCATTTTAATGGATATAATCTATCTATATATTCTAACATTCAATTAATATTAACTTTTTAAACAAGAACTTTTTTCGAGGATGAATACAAAGTCTATGAGCAATACTTTTTATTTTTAGGAGTTGTATTTACATCACAATTATTTCAATATAAGAAAGGTCATATTCAAATAAACATTTAGTTCTATGCATTGAATTTTTTAAATTAAAAAAGAAAAAAAAACTTTAAAAAAACATGCAAAAATATTGCAATAAATGTATTTAATACACACTTTTTAAATCAAATAATAATTATTTCCCCCGCTTTATGCTATGTGGCCAAAATAATGTTACGCTGTCACATGTCATAAAATGAGAAAAATATTAAAGATTTAATTATAAGTTACATATTAAATATAAGTCATAATTTTCAACCACATTAAAAAATTCAAATTATTTTGCTCTGTTATTTTCAAAGATATAATAGGGAAAAACTTGCAATAAAAATTCCCCTAAATTTATTCTTCATAACGGAATGACTTGATATCATTTTTACGCGACTGTACACACATTACATATTTTAATAAATAGTAATGAAAGTACGAATACAATACTTATTAATAGTGTGTAGGGAAAATTTTTTAACTGACTGATATTTTCGAAGAGCACATGAAAAAACGGATGCTGCATAATTAATATACAATCAATTGAAAATGTATATATTATAGAATAATATTATACATTATTTCACACGAATATTCAATTGTTTTTTACATAGTTATTGTGTAAATGCTAAATCATGAATTTTCATACGTCATACGTGTTCTTTATGAATATATATCCCTTTTTTCAACGATTACACAATTCTCCACTTACAAATATGAGTTTCACTAAAATAAATAATAAAATTTAGAGAATGATTATCATGCACTTTTTAATTTAGCATGATTTACTCTCATAAGCTTGACCATCAATTTAAAGTTCTTGCAAGTGTATATAATTATAAATATACTGCTTCTAGTAGAGAATTTGAGAGCAAAATGTATTGTAATTTTTCAAAAATGCATTTATAATGCAGGGAAGAAGATAATAAAACTCACAAAAAGAATAAATAAACTCATTTAAATCATAAAGTAGGACTTTTATGATAAAATCAAAAAGGATTTCTAAAACTATTCATTTCCCAAGGCTACCATTTAAAATGCATAGAAAATCAAGTATTCATTGCAGCTCTACCAATTGCATGCAAATGCATAGTTTCGCTTAAATGAGTTAATTCAACATTTGTCTGAGTTAATTCTAACCGTAAAAGTATTTAAAGTGAAACTACATAATCCTTAATAAACTCATTTACTGGATTGTGAGCACAGTGTTAGTAAACTCATTTAAACTTAAATATGAAAACGTGATTTGAGAGATTGTGAATGAGTATTTTACACATGATTGTGGTGATTCAAATTCGCGAATGAGCTAATTTTCAACAATTTGTTATTAAGGATTGTATTTAGTTTCTAGATGTGCTTGTGAAATTGAAACTCAATTCAGCAATGTATGCTTTTAATTAAAATCTAAAGCAGTGTTTTTAGTGTACATATTAGTCAAATAAGCTTGAGCAAAATTATTCTTTATTTTATGTTTTATTTTAAAATTCATAATTTGGTTAATTATCTTTATTTTACCAGATAATATAAGACAGGGATGGCGAACCATTGGCACGCGTGCCATTGATGGCACGCAGCACAATATTTTAGACACTCCACCGATCAAAACGGTTTGCATTTTAGAAACTGTATTATTACAAGGAACCCCAAACTTGAAAAAACAATTTCAAAGATTAAAATGAACATGAGAAACCACAGACAAAAATATAGTCATTGAAGAATTTATTTCTATAATTGGTTCTTCAATCAAGGAATTTTCAGTGAGATTTTCTCAGTTCAAAAAATTGTCACACACAGAGAAACGCTTAAATTTATTATATACTCTGATGTGACATTGTTTGATAAACTGAACTTACCCCAATTCAATTGGTTGGAAATCGGAAAATTGGAAATGCAACTTATTAATTTCTAGTCTAGTTCAATATGGATTCAAAAATTTATTGAAACAAACAAAAAGTTGGAATTGATTGAAACAGAAAGATTAACAAGCAATATAAATAATACGCCAGTAACGAAATTTTGGAAACATGAAATTAGATTCCAGACACATTTAACTATTTGAAGAAGCTAGCTCGTGCTATTTTAACCATATTTACATCTACCTATGCCTGCGAGTGATTATTTTCAGAGAGAGATGAATAACATTAAAGAATCTCTAGAAACCGTTTGGCAGATGACTCAATTCAGCATGCATTCTGCTAAAAGTAACATTTTACAATCCAATATAAGTTATTTGTCATATATATAAATATAATCTGCAACAACATAAGTCGCACTTATATGTTGTTGCACTTAAATTTAATTACAAGTATAACTGAAACATTTACTACTATTCAGTGCAAAACGTATTTTTTCGTAGTAAATAAAGAATTTTTGGATATGTTAGTATTTAGTTTTATTATTTTCCCAATAATCACAAGTCAAAATTATTTGATGGCACGTCTATACCTCATTAAGTATTTCTTTAGAAAAAATGGCACGTTGATCCATAAGGGTTCCCCCTGGTATAAGATATAAAACCCCTCATTTTTTATAAAACTTATTCAAAATCACATCGAATGAATTTTGCTCCTTTCCCGTGTTCCGATCCCAAAATTGTCAAAGTCGAATGATTTATACCGCATTCCTTTCATTCCAACCTACATCTATGGCCTCGGTAACTTAATGGTTATGATTAAGGACTCATGACTGGTACAAAATGTGCCATGAGTTCGAGCTACAGTGCCACTCTTATACTTCTTATGTTATAATTATGTTTATTATATTTTCTTTGTATAATTGTATTACGTTCATGCACATGTATGCATATAGTGTAGTTACCTTTAAATTTGCATTCTGTTATTTTACTCTCTGCTAATGTTTATAAAATGTAAACTTTGATTTTTTTCAATAAAGTCTGGACGTGGGAGTGGTTGTTTCCCGAGGGATCGGTTTGCAGCTCTAACCCTTTTCGGGTGAGCTTGTTTCCTTTGGGAGAATTCCCTCCTCTTCACCTTGTAGAGGGGCTGAAGTACTTTAACCCCTTAACTGATTTGCCCGTTTCCCATACATGCTACTGAAAGCTAGCCGCAACCGGTTAAGTGTACGATGAACGGGCACTGATGTTTTCTCCTTTCTATATTTGATTTGCACATACTTTAAAATCTTATAGTGAGATTATTAGTGCTAGGGTTCTTAAGAGGTGTAGTTTGTCCATGCTATTGATATACTTCTAGTCCAGGATATTCTTTGTGGTGAAAGCAGGAATTCAGATTCTTGAAAATATTTGATAAAGAAATATGCAAGACAAGGTGCAATTTTTTTTGCTAGAGAAGAAATGAAAAAAGAAAGAATAAAAAAAAAAGCCGATATCACTGTTCCCTTTGCAATGTAAGACTTAGTATTACACCATGCTTAGAATTGTGTGTGCATATACATATGCACACACTCTAAATCCTCAACCATTTTAAAAAAGAGGTACATACATGAAATTTTTTTTTAAAGTATGAGAGAAATTTTTTGAGATATATATGAAACATTCTTCATAGCATGTGCAGAGTGTACTTATAAAAAAACAAATATTTTGGGGGGTTTGTGTTCGACAATTATAAAATAAAAAATGTGATTGTTTTTGGAGCATTTTGGACAAAAAAAAAAAATGATCGCTTAAGAGGTTAAATCTTTCGAGGCTCAAAGTCCACCTGTTCGTCAGTTGTGGAGATCAGGAGAGAGTGTGCCAGCTGAGGTGTCATCCTCGTCACTTGACCACGGCTCAAAGTTACAAAAACCATCACTAATAGCCTTAGTGTTGGTTCTAGTGCGACGTTAATAAACACCCACTCACCAACGTAGATCTTGTCTGTGCGCATCTCTAAATACATAATGATAAAAAGAAGTAGGACAAATGAATCATTTGCAGATTATTTTTCAATTCCTACTATTAACTCACACTATCTATTTATTTATTTATTTTGCCTTGGTGGAATTTTTAATCGTTAATAAAATAAATTTTAAAGCGCTCAATTGAGCTGAAATTTAATGTACATGATTATTTTGAATGACAATACAATAATTCAATTATAATTAATAAAAATTAATTGATTAAAAGTTATTATTTAAAAATTACAAATATAGCCACGTTGGCAACTTAGCGACCATTTTGGAGGTTGTTTTTCACGTTTTAAAGCATTCAGTTGAACTGAAAATTTTTTGTATGACAATACGATACTTTAATGATAATTAATAAAAATTAATTACCACTTAATGTTGTGATTCTGTCATATGTGTATACATATTTATATTAATTGTAACTAATTAATAAAAAATAGCTAAAATAAAATTTTTCTTTGTTGATTTAAGTAGGAATTGGCTTAAATTTTTTTTTATATTACTTGCTATAACTTATATTTTGATGACATAGGCTTAAATGTTTAATTATTTCGTTAACTCATATTGTTCTTAACCTCAAGTTTACACTTATTCTTTAAAACACATTGAAATTAGAGATGAATTATTATCATTTTGCGTTTAATGGCAGTCAGAGTAATTTTGTCTTATAATTTATTTAAGTGCTCAAGCCTCGTGATTTTTTCATTTTTCATTTAAATATTTTATTTTTGAGTGAGTAGATGATGAGACATGAGAGCAAACAACATAATTTAAGTATATGCTGAGAAACCTTTTTTTCTGTTCAAGCCACTTACATTTTTAAAATAATTATTTTAAATTGAAAATAATTTATTCTAATTAACAGAAATTAGAAAATTGCTTCAAAATACACTCAGCTAACCAAGCAATTGAAATATGGTAAGTAAGATAAGTGTTTTTTTGCGTTGACATGTAAAAATTACGTTTGGACGTGACAAGAACGTGTAATCATGGGTTTGTCACTAACTGTCGTGTAGGTAAAATATATTTGCATTCCTGATGAAATTTTTATAATGTTGGAAGAGCTCGTAAGTATGTTTTTAAGAAAAGTAATAATTAAAATTAATGGTGTTTTAAGTATTTATGGAACTCGGTTTTTGAAAGCTCAATTTATCAGTTATAAATATAACTAACTAAACATCAAATACTACTTCAAAAATGTACCAAAGCAATTAATTTAAGTTTGTAATGTACGCAAGTGTTATCTTTAATTTTAATACACTTTACATTAAATACGTTTTAAGGAACTAAACAGATTTAAAATAATAAATCGTAATAAGGATAATGAAACTAGTGCAATTAATCATTATCTATTTTTGGCATAAATTGAAGTGTTTTTTAATATTTTAAAGTAACTTATATATAAATCCTAAAAGTATTTGAATACATCGATTTTGAATGTATTAGTTTATTTTAGGGGATATTACGAAGTTCAAAAATTAAATATTTCTTACAAAGTAGAAATGCATAATAAAGTAGTTAATGATTTTCTGAATAATTAGATTTTCATTTTTTCTTTATTTGAATGCAAATCATGAAATATTTAAAATTTGAGAAGACAAAAATAACTGTATTTTTTAAATTATGTATTATTTTCAGAAAATATATGAAAAAAATTATGATAAATTATTTTCAACTCAATCGAGTAAAGCTTTAAACATTAACTTTGTTTTTCTTTTCCTATATCTACATCATAAAATGTTTGACTATTTTGATCTGTGTAATTATAAACTCTTTTGTACACTTGAAAATTTTTTTTCTTATAAGAATTTTAAATATTTTTCTCTTTATGACAAGGATTGAATTCAACATTCAATAAAATACATTAAAAACAATCAATTTGTAAATTAGAATCAATACAATCATTCAATATACCGTATTTACTTGAATCTAAGCCACACCATTTTTTCCAGTGTTTATGCAACTGAAAATCGGGAGTGGCTTTAAATCGAAAACAAAGAAAAAAATTGGAGGGGGAAAATTGAGTATCAACCCCTTTCAAAAGGAAGTATGTAACCGTCCTTTCTGGGCACTTATCTCATTGATTGATGACTTATCTCATTCCGCAGTTTCTTTCCAGTATTCAATCTATCCTAAACATCGTTGTCTTCTCGTGTATGGAAAATTTTTGTATACGCCTTCTTCGATCACCTGACCTTCAGAGGTTTCGGAAATACCGTTCAAGACAGGTTCACTATGACGCAAGTAAGAAAAGACAGGTAATTTTATATGCTGAAAAAAAACGGAAACATAGCAGCGGCACTGAAAATTTGACACAGATGAAACAAATATACGCCGATAGTGTAAGGAAAACTTATAAAATTTTCGCTGTAAATATTCAATAGTCTTTAGAAATTATTTTACATTCTTCTATAATACATTCTTTTAAAAAAATGTTGTGGATAATAAATGCTTTGAATGGTTTAGAAGTTGTAATGAAACATTTCTGCAACATACAAATGACGGTTAGAGTAATTATTTGTAGATGTACGTATTTAAAGTTTTTAGTCTTGGTAAAACAAAAAAAAATTATTAACTTCTTATTTCTCATTAAAACTTTTTTTAAATTTTTTTAAGTATCATATATCAATGAACCTTTTGTACAATTTTTTTACTTTTTCTCAAAAAAAACTAGTAGAGAACTGGGGGTGTGGCCTAGAACCGATGACAAAATTTTTTCATAAAAACAATTTGATAATCGATGGCGGCTTAGATTCGTGTAAATACAATATATATGCATCAGGATTTTTTTTCAAACTCGGTTAGTTGTTAAAAATATCTTCATATATAATAATTCTTGCCTTTTTTTAATCATTTTATTTCAGGTAATTTAATATTTAAATTCATTTTTACGGATTTAAATATTAAATTACCTGAAAGAACGAATATTTTTTTAAAAAAAATATGAAAACACACAGAGAGAGAGAGAGAGTTATTTTTATCTCAAGTTAAGCTTTATAGTTAAACTTGATGATAATTTGCAAATCACGTGCATAAATTTAAGTATTAACTATTCAAGTAAAAATCTCGAATATTAGCTGAAACAGTGAAGTACATTACTTGAAAGTAGTAGAAAAATCTAATTAAAGACTTCTATCTTTAATCTTAATGACCATAAGGTCATTAAAAACTCTACTAAAAATGCGAGAATAAAAATTTCATGAACCAAACCGAATCGAAGCAGTTTGTAACGCGTCCTTTGTTCTGAGTAACTAACAGTAAAAGATAATTAAAAATTGCAACCACAACAGACGGGTTCACCAAAGTGAACTTCATCATGCAAAAAGGCAATTCGAAGTTTTCTTTTATTGCTAGAGGCAGAACTAAAAGAAAGTAAAATGCTCACTACTGTTAAAAGGAAAAAGAATTTACTTTTTTACGGTTTGTTGCATCCTTTCTTAGGTTTTTTTAAAAAAATCTAAATGGGAAAAATAAACATAGCGTTTCTTTTAAATTCGACGAAGTAAACATGGGGGAATGAAATGGGAATAATAGCTTTCTGAAACGCGAAATGTCATTTGACTTACATAGGGAATAACATTTATTTGAAGTAAGAAAAAAAAGCATCAGCTTTAAGGGGAAATATATATTTATATTTATAAATATTTTAAAATTTTCTCTCCAAACTATGTATTTCGAAGACTAGTAAGAAGTAAATATTGGTTTGATGATTTTCCGAAAATACTTGAATTTTTGTACCAAAAAAGGGGACGTATAAAAATAAACGGAATATTACTTAAATTTAAAATCTCACCCTATTTTTATGTTTACGAAATTTTACTCTAAAAGAATTATTTTATATTACCTCATGAATAGCATTGATTTTTATTTTGGTATTCATATAATTTTTAACTTTAGCATAGTTCTTTAATTAATGTTTTACATAAAAATTATTTATGTTGAAATAGTTATCTTTACAAAGTTATATTTTGAATTTGTAGCTTCCATTGATTCCTTGAATTTTCATAAAAATTTTGAATTAAAATACTTGTTTTGTAATATTGATGTATGAGTTTTGTGTTTCTCTACAAAGGATTTGGAAAGTACTTTACCGTAAAATTATTGAGTTCCAGCCATTCTGAAAAGGAGAATTTAATACTGATCTCCATGGAATTTCTATGCGTCTCCTGAGATTTAAACAACGTAAAAATTAGAAATGTAACGGTGCATTATTTCATTACTGAGTTAAAAGTAAAAGTAATGAACAAAATTCCGGGGTAAAATAATACATTTAATAACATAAAGGTATTATAGTTACAAAGGACGGATCCTTAGACTTTATAAGGTAATTATAAGTAAAATTTAGAAGAACAGATCAAGCCAATTATCTTAAATATAATCCAGGATTGGACAGCGTGGTGGTAGGCTTCACTAATTGGAATTCAAACTCTCTCTGACGAGTAAAAGCAGTTTACGCTACTGTTATAAATCTGTCCATAACATGGCAGCATCTACATTCCAGTTTTGGAAGTATAGTGTGTGTTACAGAATGAAATAAATTTCTCCTAAGGAATGTATTAAATAACTGTTTCGGTTAGTTTATTTTTTCTATCTAATTTTAAAGATATTTTTAAAACTACTTCATTTATTCTCCTCTGTAGGGTAATAGGTATTTAAAAATGATACAATACTTTCTATTATTAATTGAAGCATGTAACCGTATACACATCTCTTAGTCTTACAGATATATCTTATAGCATTTGAATAAGAGCAATATTTTAAATTTTACTTCCCTTACCTCAAATTTGACTTTCTTAACCTTTCCTTTAAATTGACATTCTTTTAAGATAAATATATACAGTGAAATTCGTTTAACGCGAAAACGCTTAAGACAAAATATTGGTTAACACGAAATAATACAACAGCCCGAACAAACTACTATGGGTTCCATGCATTTTTTTCTGTAACATGAAAGATTTTCCTTCCGGGAATGAAAAAAATACGGAAAACTCCAGCCACGCAGGCGAGATGTAAGAGAGATGTGAAACGAAACAGGAAGTTTCGCATGTTTAGTTGAAAGGAGGCTAATTTGGCTTTGAAATACCCTTGGAATAGCTTATGACACGAGCCAGTTTTGTTTATCTAAGATACTTTCACCTTCCACCCCTACAAAAGCCATACGAATACATCCGAAATGACGCACATCATGAAAAAAAAACTAGACGCAGTTATTTAGACACACATTCCATTGATGAAAGGAATAACAAAAGGAGAAACATTGAAAATTTGTGGGTAATTTGATAGTAAAAAAGAAAATACAAAGAAAAATATCAGATTATTCTCTCCAAAAACTCAATAAATGTTTTGTTTTTCAAAAAAAAAAAAAAAAAACCTTGGAAAATTTTGTATTAAATTTCATAAAGTTCTAGTGAAGGATTTTGCTTCATTAATTTTTATTAAATAAATGCATGCATTAATATCTATGTAAATAAAATGTGCTCTAATAAACTTAATTTTTTTAATATATGGTTTTTTTACAATATCTTTTAACACGAAATTTTTTTTTAACACGAAAAAATATTTCAGTCCCTCTCAGTTTTGTGTTAGATGATTTTCACTGTATTTCAAAAATAGGAATATAAAAATAAAAAATTTTAGAAGAATTAAATCAAAGAAATAAAAATAGACATAAGATTTAAGATTAAAGAGTAAAATCGAAGTAAAAACATTCTGATAAAATGAAGAAACTTAATTTAATCGTATTCATTTTTTCCCTCGAGTTCACCGTGCCATATTTTAAACTGTAAGTCATAAGATAGACAAAAGAAAGAAACTAAATCTTTACATTTAAACAGCTTTAAAGGACAAAAGTTCCACAAAATTCAGATTTGCAGAATAAAAATGAGAAGTTCTTCGAAATATTTCGTGCAAAGAATCAAACCTAATACCGTTCAATCTTTTTTGTGTTTTTATGGATTAAAAGATATATCTCTTTCAAAGCTAAAAAAATCTAGAAATGTTCTTAGATTAATAAAGAACCTAAACCTATTTATGTATTTTTTTGAAACGTATTTTTAAAACGATATTAGAGTTGATCTCCTATCCTTTCTTCTTTTTTAAAAGATTTTAACAAGAAAGAATTTTTTTCGAAGAAGCACACTATCACGAGAACAGAACATCATTTATGTTAAGATCATCTTAAAAATTAAAAGAAACCGAATCTTGAAGCTTATATTTAGTATTTGATTTAAATTTAATAAAAAAAGAGAATTATTTATGTATTTCCTTTATATGTATTGCTGAGTACACATTCAGAAGAGATACAATTTATATTTAAATTTTATTTAATTATTTTTAATTAATTACCAGCTACTAAATTAATTTTAATTATTATAAACCTAATTATGATTTTTAAGTAAATATTTAAAAATGTGTGTGTGTGTAGCATTATATATCTTCAAATTTATACTTCAAATTTAAAATCTATGTAAATGTAAAACTAAACTATTAAGCTAATTTTTATAAATGTGTGATTGCTTAATATTACCTGTTTAACAAGGTGAAACATAAATGTTATTTCTCTCAATAGATAATATTTTATGTAAATTTTTATTTCGTTATATTTCCTTATATTTGAACATTGTAAAGGTTTTATTCATGCATGGTTATACACTTTTTCTGTCATATATTTGCTCTACTTTTATATTTCTCAAATATAAAATTATCCCAAAATATGTTTCTAAAGAGTGTTTTTTTTCCAGGTATAGAAGTTTAAGTTGGCATTACTTTCCAAGATTGGTGACCGATTTAACAGCTGTCAAGTGATTTATTCTCAGTTTGGTTTGGCAATTCATTAAAACGATCATCAAGCAAGGCGTAGATTCGTCGAACGGGTCCAAAACGAGATTGCCGTTGTTCCCGATTTTCATAAGCGAATTTTGTTTAGCGATGAAGCGCACTTCTGGTTGAAGGGCTACGTCAACAAACAAAACTGCCGCATTCGGAGTGAAGCTAATCCACAAGTGTATGTCGAAACACCGTTACATCCAGAAAAACTGACTGTTTGGTGCGCTTTATGGGCTGGTGGAATCCTTCTTCAAAAACAATGAAGGCCACAACGTTACAGTCAATGGTGATCGGTATAGAGCCATGATTACTAACTTTTTCATTCCTGAATTGAACAATCATGATGTCCAGGAGCTGTGGTTCCAACAAGACGGTGCAACATGTCACACAGCTCATGCCACAATGGATTTATTGAAAGACACGTTTGGTGATCGCCTAATTTCACGTTTTGGACCTGTGAAATGGCCTCCAAGATCTTGTGATTTAACACCGCTAGACTATTTTCTGTGGGGCTATGTAAAGTCATTCGTCTATGCGGATAAGCCCCAAACGCTTGACCATTTGGAAGACAACATTCGCCGTGTTATTACCGATATACGGCCTCAAATGTTGGAAAAAGTCATCAAAAATTGGATGTGCAGATTGGACTACATCCGAGCCAGCCGTGGCAGTCATATGCCAGAAATCATATTTAAAATGTAATGCCACAAGATTATCTTTCGAATAAAAAACATTCATGTCAATCGAATAATACATCGTTGTTTTATTGCAATTTAAAGTTCTATACCTCTAAAAAAACACCCTTTATATTCATAGAAACAATCAACTACTTTAACATTTATTAAACAGCTTAACACTTCATTTATTAGATACTTTATCTGGTTGAATTAAATATAAGTTTGTTAAATTTTCATTTGCTGAGTAAACTTGAAGTTCCAAAAATTAAAATCACATTTAAAAAATTCCACAGGTATAGTAATCCAGAACCTTAAAAAATAAACAATTGCTGACATTAAGTACATTCAAATAAGGCTATTGATCAGTCCGTTATGCTCAAAAGGTTTCCTTGTTGTAAATGATGTGAACATACTAAGTATCTTATAATCACAAATTTAAAATTTAAACATTTTTAACTCATTTTACATATTTTTGAATGTGTTTGCATTCTAAATTTAATATACAAAATAAACATATATTTGTATATAACATCCCAATTATTCCCAAATGAAATTTTTTTCTAGACTTAGACGAAAAGAATCAAAACATACAATATCAAACTTTCCACAAATACATAAAAAATTCCCAAGGGATGGAAATAGTAATTAAAAAAAAGTCAAAGCACAAAGACAATTCAGTGCCATATGAAAAATAACTCTAAAAATTTCAAGGTAGCCATGTTAAGAAAAAAAATAATACTAAGATCTTAAATGTAGTAAGTCACCGTTGTCTCAAATTTTGAAAAATTGTCTTCTATTTTCAATCTTTTTAAATTTCTGATTACCAACAATTAAAAATAATACATTAAATCTTAGCATAAACTAATCTTATTCGATTACTACTGTTAGTTAACAATCTCTCCTTTTATATATATATATATATATATATATATATATATATATATATATATATATATATATATATATATATATATATATATATATATATATATATATTATTCAAATCTTCAATCGTTAATAAAATATTTTCTATATTCATCCATTCAAGTTCAAACACAATTTTTAAAGCTTGTAGTGGATGACAGTTGATGTTAAATACAATTTTTTCAAATATCCATTCATTAGTTAAGCGTAATTAATGAATAAATAGCAACAAACAAAAATAATAGTTCAAAACCAAATATAAAATGGAAAATTGCAAGGAAAATCGCTTTCTCTTTTGCCACTTAATATTGTGATTCTGTCATATGTATATACATATTTATATTAATTGTAATTATTTATTAAAAAGTAACTAAAATAGAAATTTTCTTTGTTGACCTAATTCGGAATTGACTTAATAAAATTCTTTTATATTACTTGTTTTTGTGAAAGTTTTGATATAATTCAAAAAGAGCTTCAAGGTATAATTTTAGATAATTACCTTGAAATTTTAGAAAATTAAATTTATTGCTGGGGGAAGCTCGAATATGTGTGAACGCTGATACTAACAAAATGTGGTTTTTATTTACTAAATAAAACATGTAAACATTTTAAAATCAGTTAGTATACTAGCATGATTTTCTACGTGCATTAAACTTCTGATGAGCTAATGTTTGAATTTAAGTTTAAAATGGTCTTTAATTATTATTTCGGAAATTCATTCAACAGATATATATATATATATATATATATATATATATATATATATATATATATATATATATATATCGTAAGAATACTCAACTTTATGCATTTGTAATAGTAGATCGTTAATTTTATCCTCAAGAAAAGGGAAAACCAATCAGGGAAGCTTTATCTTATAAAGCTGACTTCCATTCAATCTTATCTAATGGTGATTTATTGTGACATGATTGATTTTATGGGATCTCAGGAGACATATAGCAACTTTCTTATCCCATACATTCTTCCTACATTCTCGTCAACAAATCTCAGGCTGTTGTGTACTATTAATTGCATCTTAACTGAGTGCTTGAGCGTAAAGCTGCAATGAAATTAACTATCAGAACTAATGTACAAGCACTAAGCATTTTTTTCTTTTAATTGCTTTTGATGCTGAAAATTTGAATAACCTATTTCAAAAACCTGTTCTTTAAAATTCATAGTTGCTTTGTAATCAAATTTCTTATATCTATGTATGTGTGTTCATGTGTCTGTGTGTACATTTAACATATATATCGCTTTTAATCTACGGCTTTTCTTTTCATACTAGCATAATAGATTTTTATTTCTATTCGCTATAAAGCAGATGAAAAATGAATAATAGCGAAGAGCACTAAACCGTTTTTATAAACATTGTAAATAAATCAATGCATTTTATGAAATAATATTTAGGTCTAATTTGTGTATATAAAGAGTGTTTTTTTTCCAGGTATAGAAGTTTAAGTTGGCATTACTTTCCAAGATGGCGACCGATTTAACAGCTGTCAAGTGATTTATTCTCAGTTTGGTTTGGCAATTCATCAAAACGATCATCAAGCAAGGCGTAGATTCGTCGAACGGGTCCAAAACCAGATTGCCGTTGTTCCCGATTTTCATAAGCGAATTTTGTTTAGCGATGAAGCGCATTTCTGGTTGAAGGGCTACGTCAACAAACAAAACTGCCACATTTGGAGTGAAGCTAATCCACAAGTGTATGTCGAAACACCGTTACATCCAGAAAAACTGACGGTTTGGTGCGCTTTATGGGCTGGTGGAATCCTTCTTCAAAAACGATGAAGGCCACAACATTAGAGTCAATGGTGATCGGTATAGAGCCATGATTACTAACTTTTTCATTCCTGAATTGAACAATCATGATGTCAAGGAGCAGTGGTTCCAACAAGACGGCGCAACATGTCACACAGCTCGTGCCACAATCGATTTATTGAAAGACACGTTTGATGATCGCCTAATTTCACGTTTTGGACCTGTGAATTGGCCTCCAAGATTTTGTGATTTAACACCGCTAGACTATTTTCTGTGGAGCTATGTAAAGTCATTGGTCTATGCGGATATGCCACAAACGCTTGACCATTTGGAAGACAACATTCTCCGTGTTATTGCCGATATACGGCCACAAATGTTGGGAAAAGTCATCGAAAATTGGACGTCCAGATTGGACTACATCCGAGCCAGCCGTGGCAGTCCTATGCCAGAAATCATATTTAAAATGTAATGCCACAAGATTATCTTTCGAATAAAAAACATTCATGTCAATCGAATAATACATCATTGTTTTATTGCAATTTAAAGTTCTATACCTCTAAAAAACACCCTTTATGTAACTGTTATTTATGAATATAGATTAAAACTAAATTATAATTCTTTTTTTATATCAAAATAAACTGGTCTCTTTAATACTTAAATTGCTTCGAATCCTTATGATTTGGATAAGTATTAAAACTTTAATAAGAGGCAGTCCTTTGAAGTTGAATTAAATATGTAGGGATTAATATTCAACCAGGATTTCCCAACGAAAGATTTTAATTAGTAAGAAATTAACTATAAATAGTATTTTAAAAATTTATTTCAGTCACATTTAGATTAAACTGTAACAAGCCATAGCTAAAAGAAAGTGGAATTACTAAGTTACCTTTTTAGGAGGTAACTCTATGAAATCATGATTCAATTGGCTATCTTTTGCTGATGCTTGTACGTACCATTAGCGACATTCACTACCATCGCTATAGACCAATTAGTTATTCTACCTACACGACGTTGACGTCATAACTTCTGGCATACTCATTTTGTAGCTTTACGTCATAGAAGGCACACGTTCAATAACACTCAGTGCTATGCACAACCTTCACTACTTGTGTACCAATTGTTCTGGGCACAACTCCTTTTGATACGTTCTTTATTTGCTTAAGTTTGATTTTCTGGAAGATGTATTTGACATATTACCATTGTTAAATTGCGATCACACACACACACACACACAAGGGATCAATACTTTTCATCTAAGCATTATCAGTTATATGTTGTTCAGAAAATAAATCGATATATATATATATATATATATATATATATATATATATATATATATATATATATATATATTGGTTTTCTTAGTTCAAATTTATACGTAGCCTTCTCATTTAAATTAGTGTGGATATATAATTTTTTTGAGAATTTAATGTTTTTTTTTGTATTATTGTAAAATTCAACATCTAAGTGTTTTATAAAAAAAATTGAATTATTTTAACTTTAGTAGAGAAAAGAACAAAGCAGCAACATAGCTAATTAAGTTGTATGAAGCATATGCTAATCGATAAAATATGTCGATCCTGATAGCTAATTGATTGTAATAAAAATACAATGAAATTCATAGTTAATTTCCTTGTTCTTCAATAAGAAAAAAAAAGATTTAAATATTTCCCTGGCTAGTTTTATTAACGGAAAAATGATTTATATTTTAAAATACCTGTGATTGCTGAACTAATCTAAACTAATTATATATTTTTTTCTTGAAATGCTAAATTATATATATGAAATGTATCGATGAGATGGCATTCATTTTGTGAATTGCAGTCGTGGCAGTAAATATAAGTTATAGTTAAAAAAAACTAAAAAAAAACACCCTTTTAGAGTTAATCGAACTAAGTTGTAATTTATCTTTTAGTCATCAAATCTGGAATTACTCGCCAAATCTAGAAATATGATCTGAAATTAGTCGCCAGATGCGGGATGGGATCTTAAAATGGGAAATCGTTAATCCTGATGATCCTGATCAGGATCAAAATTATTAAATTATTGTATTGTCATAGGTCCTGTACAAGTGAGCAAAATTTTGAATTAATCTGACCTGTTAAAGTGGGCAAAAATTGAGTTCAAAGATTCCGTTACATACAAGAAAAGCTTATAAAAGGGTGTTAATAAAAAGGCTGCTTGATATCACATCATCATTTATTTAATTTTAACATCAGGTGATTTATTTTGAGCATGGTCTTCGCTCAGGAGAAAAAATACAATAGTAGGAATTATTTGTTATCTAGGTTTAAATACATAAGGAAAAAAAATGAAGAAAATCGCTATATAAAAAAATATAATCACACGTTCAAGAGAAGGGAATTATTAATAATTCTTAGAAATTACGTCAGTTATTTTTTTCTTCGAATCGCGAGAAAAAGTGAGAGATCAGTCAAAAATTCAAGGTCTAATTTGACAAAAAGAATCATTATAAAACTATCAAAACATAGCCTTCAATCCTTTAATGAGTTATGAAATAAGACACGTTTCAAAATAGAGTATTGGGAATTATGATTTAGAGAAAAATATAAAAGATTAGAATTCTAAGTAAATATTAAGTTATTTCATATCTTTACTATCGATTAAACACATTAACAATTCTAAAGTTAAACACAGAAGAAAAGTTTTTGTACAGCAATTCATATAGTTCTTTGCTTTATATAAAGTTTTGATCTTGTAGAAATACTTTTTCACTGAAGAATAAAAACACAGCGTAAACGTTTATGCTGCAGACAGAGCAAACTTGTTTATGCTTTTTTTAAGAACATATGTTATCGTTGTTAAAATATTGGAAACAGCAACACAGAAACATTTCTTGAAAAGAACGTGCTGAACATTATTTTCTGTGGGGCAAAAAGACGAATTGTTCGACCTCCTCGGCGAGAAGTTAAAGAAAAAAACATTTTCCTTTCCCGGTTTCGACGACAAATATCTTTTAATGGAGGACAAGGAAAGTATCATTGCTCTATTGGGAGTTAAACTTTTAGTTTAGGAGAGAAATACTTTTTCACTCATTTCCTATAACTCCAAATCAAAGTTCTGTTCGAACTTATTTTAAATCTTCAGCTTATTTTTAATATCTTCACATAACTTGATTATATTTAGTTCATAGTAGTAGACTGAACATTACAAATATAGGTGTCCGGGCTTAAAGTATCCAAATTAATAGCTTATTATTACGGAACTACCCATCAGTATGTAATAAACCTTTCATCCATGGATTAGAAAACTCTCCGAGATTTTTTAGGCCTATTCTTATCGGCCGCATGTGCGCGCATTATTCGGCAATTGCAGACGATAAACTTTTTACACAACCTTTTTTGTTAAGATGTGGACGCCACAGCAAAAGGTGCAGTACGTACTTTGGTTAACGGAATTTAAATCAGTCACGTGTGTACAGCGACTTTTTCGAGTAGAATGGAATTTCGATCCCCCTATATCAAAATCTAACCACCAATGGGAAAGAACTTTAAAGAAGACGGGAACTTTGGTATCTCAAACTGGCAAGTATCCTTAAGTTTCCGTGATAAAAGACACTGCTGGTCTTGTGCGTGGTTCATTTTGTAGTAATCCTGAAAAGTCTATTAGACTAGCCAGTAACGACATTCAATTATGTTCGAACACATCGCTGTACACGCATAACTGATTTAAACAAATTTCGTTAACTAAAGCACGCAGTGCCCCTTTTGCAGTGGCTTCCACTTCTTTACTACTGAAGTCTGTGTTAAAAGTGTATCGTCTGCGATTGCCGAATAATGCGCGCACATGTGGATGATTAACCCAGACCCAAAAAATATCGGAGAGTTTTCCAATCCATGGATGAACAGGTTATTACATTCTGATGAGTAGTTCCGTAATAAAAAGCTATAAATTTTGGATACTTTGAGCCCGGACACCCTGTATTTTATTATAAATGCAATTATAAATACGGTTCCTATAATAGACGTGAAATATTTTATTAATTTAACACGAGATTATAAAGTGCGTACGATATGCAACTCCTTACGTATTTAAGGATAAAAATAGGAACCTTAAAATAAAACAAATAAATTCTATTCGTCATTAACATTTTTTTTAATTCTTAAAAAATAGAATAACTTCATTTCCTTTTTTTTCATCGTAATTTAAACATTATTTGTACAAGATCTGTAACTGTTTTGTTTTACATATTAAATTTTTAATTAAAAATCCTTTTAACTTAACCCAGAATAATGTTAATGGTATTGGAAAGATTCTAATCTTAGGATTTATTTGGCAGAATTTATCTGTATGTAAAATGTTCTTAAATAATTACATGATTTCATACGGGAGAAAACAAACTATTACTCATTATATCCAATTTATGTGAGAAAAATTCTTTTACATACCCCTTCTTGTAAGATTAATCTGTATTTCAAAATAGGTATACAAAAGTAAAGATTTTCGGAATAGTATTAACATTTGTTTTCAAATTAGAGAAATAGTAATACATTTTAAATTTGACTAAAAAGTACCTATATATATAACATACTGAGAAAGACAAGAATGTTAATTTAATAGTATTCATCTTTCCCTCAAGTTTATCGTGGGGTATTTTAAACTTTCAGTAATAAGATAGACAAAAAAAAAAAAAGAAAGAGAGGAAGAAAGAAAGAAAAAAAAGGAAGACATTTTAAATCTTTGCTCTCGAGAGTTTCAAAAAATAAAAATGCCACAAAATTCAGATTTGTACTATAAAAATGAGAAGCTGTTCAAAAGATTTCATGCAAAGAATGAAACAAAATACCGTTCAATCTTCTCTGTGTTTTTATGTATCAAAAGATATATCTCTTTCAAAGTTAAAAAAAATTCTAGAAATGTTCTTAGTTTAATAAAGGGCCTGAGCCTATTTATATATAGTTTTTGGAAACATTGTATTTTCAAAACCCCATTAAAGTGGATCTTTTTTTACTTCTTTTTCTGAAAGATTCTAATAAGGAAAGATTTTTCAAAGAAACATATTCTATCACGAAAGCAGGGCATCATCTTCGCAAGAATGAGCTTAAAAGCAATATAAAAAAGGCATTGAAATGAATTGTGAGGATTACTTTTAGGTTTGATTTAAATTTAACACAAAACAAGAGGATTCTGCCTTTCTGTGTGTTATCCTTACATTTATTATCAACATTTGAACACGATTATAAGGGATAAGAATTGTATATAATTTCATTTAACTATTAATTTTATAAATTATCCCCTAAAATCTTTATTTAATTATTATTTTTACATTAAGATTTCAAAAAACTAATCTTTAAATTCCAGCTTAAGTGTAAAATTTTTGCCAATAAAAAATTAAAATATTTAGGTAAAGTTTATGAATATTTTTTAAACATATTACTACTTTAACAAGTTGAAAATGTTATATCTCACAATAGTTAATATTTGATATAAACTTTTATTTTTCAATAATAATTTATGCAGTTTTTTTTGTTTGTTTGTTAAGTAGAGTCCCAAAAACTCGGCCTAATGGGAACTGAAAATGCTGGGTTGTCGAGAATGAGATTAAAAAAGAATAAGAACACAGTGTTTCCTCATGTATCGTTTTCTTGAGAATACAACAAAAAATTAACTGTCCAAATTCCCTTAAAAAAGGAAAGTACGTATTTTATGAAGGCATAGAGTATTTATTACATGAATATATAGTACACAGTAGTTTACCTGATCAAACACACATCAGAAATTCAGGAGGAGGCCTGTAACGAAAATTAAGCTGCAGAATTTGCAAAAACTGGGTTTTTTTTTCAATTCCTACTGTTAGCTTACAGTCTCTATACATTTAATCATTTATCTTGGTGAAATTTTCAATCGTTAATAAAATGCATTTTAAAGCGCTCAATTGAGCTGAAATTTTATATGCATGATTATTTTGTATGACGATACAATAATTTAATTATAATTAATAAAAATTAATTGATTAAATCTAATTATTTAAAGAATTACAAATACAGCACCGTTGGCATCATTTTTGGCGACTTGTGTCAAAACTTGAAAAGGTTTTTTGCTCACGTTTCAAAGCATTCAGTTGAACTGAAATTTTATATACATGATATTTTTGGAGGACAATACGATACTTTAATGATAATTAATAAAAATTAATTACCACTTAATGCTGTGATTCAGTCATATGTATATACATATTTATATTAATTGCAACTGTTTAATAAAAGTATCAAAAAAATTTTTTTCTTTGTTGATCTAAGTAGGAATTGACTTAAATTTTTTTTATATTACTTGTGTGTGTTTTAAATAAAATGCATTATTTGTGCACGTGACTTTTTTACGACACGCAAGGGCCTGGACGAGTTATCCAAAAGGCCGGTTTTTTGATTGCCGAGTTTTCAGGACTCTACTATATTTGCATATTGTGTAAAAGTTTTATTCACGTACAACTCTACATTTTTTGTCATATATTTACTCTAATTTTACATTTCAATAATATAGATTCATCTGATAATGTTTCTCATTCGCATGGAAAACTACAAAATCAATACTTTAATTCTTATTTAATGGTTTCATTTTGAAATTTTAAATACACTGGCCTCAAAAAGTTAAGGTACAACCGGGTTTTTGTGTCTAATTTGCAAATGAATGAATGTAAAAACAAAAAATTTGGAGGATATGTGCATTAAATAGTTTTTTATTGAATGCGTCATAGAAATTTGTATAAGTGTATTGCAAAAACGATTTATAACAAAAAAGCAATCTCTGCGGAAAAGTCCATTCTTGGAGAAAACAGCACATCACAGTGTTATGTGGTAAAATGGCATAAAAACAATACAAAAATGGGTTCTAATAAGGAATGTGTCCACCCCTAACTTGAATGCATTGGCGGCATCGATTTCCCATGCTGTTTATTAAGTTGTCGGACACCGGAATAGGAAGCGAAGACCAGACACAGAGTAAGCCTTGTTTCAGCTCATGTAACGACCTTGGAGGAGGATTTAAAGCAGCAACCTCTCTGCCAAGATAATCCCAAAGATGTTCTATCAGATTCAGGTCTGGAGATCGAGCTGGCCATCCCATTCGTTCCAAACCGTGATCCTCCAGATACTCCTCAACAATCCGAGCTCGGTGAGGTCGTGCATTATCATCCATCAGAATGAAGTCGTTACCAATAGCAGCAGCATATTGGCGGACATATGGATCAAGGATCTCATCCCGATATCTAAGACCAGTTACGGTTCCTCCATGGAACACATGCAGGTCAGTGTGGCCACCGAGCGAGATCCCTGCCCAAACCAGGATTCCACCACCTCTATAACTGTGTCTTTCAACAGTGTTGGGGATTGATGGTATCTAGTGCGCTGTTCCTTCCAGATCAGTAGACGCCCTGAATCACTCTCCATTGTAAATCTGGACTCGTCTGTGAACAGCACAAAAGCCCATTGTTGCTGCGTCCAAGAAACATGTTCTCTTGCCCAGCATAAGCGGTTCCTTCGCTGTCATCCGTTCGCTGTCGTCCACAACTGGTCTTCTTGCATACAGACCTGCATTGTGAAGACGATTTTGCACCGTAGTAGCGGAGATTCTTCTTCCTGATGCTTGAAAGTGGTCTGCAACGAGCTGCGGCACAGTAGTGGTTCTTCTCCTTCGTGCCGAAAGAGCTAGAAAACGGTCTTCTGCAGGTGTTGTAGCTCGTGGTCGGCCTGGAACAGGTCTTCTGGACACAGAATTTTCGGATTGGTATTGATCCCAAAGTCGCTGAACAACACTACGAGACACATTGAGACGTCTAGCAGCATCAGCCTGCGACAATCCCATTTCCATCCATCCAACTGCCCGCCACCTTAACGAATTGGGTAAACGACGTCTCTGAGACATTTTCTAAACTCTATTGACTATTGTCACCGAAACTGCCAACAACTGTTGAAAATCAACACAACTTACACACAAAAGTACGAAAGCTTGATATTTGCATATTTTTCTCTCACTCATAAATATACGTTCTTTTCTATAAAATAAAAGTTGTAGCAATCGTTTTTGCATTAATGTTTTTAAAGTTTGTTATTATCATTCATGTAAACTATGCATTTTATTGTTACTGCCATTTTTTTTATGGTGAGCTTCGAAAAACATGTTGTACCTTAACTTTTTGAGGCCAGTGTATTATGCTTGTGCTACTTAAAAATAAGTTTGTTAAATTTCCATTCTCCGTGTAAAAGGTTTTAGAATAAAAAAATATCCCTTTTTTTAAAAACCTTATTGACGCGCACTTTAAAAGCAGGCTTATCAATATTGATATGAAACTCTTTCACTTGAATATATAATTGTTTCCCTCCAGCTAGTGTATGAATAAAGAGAATTTTATCGAAGTCAACATTGAATAATAAAATGTTTAAAATTTATTTATTTTATGTCAGTGAAATGTTAACAGACTTAACCTTTGCAAACCCTGTTTATCGCGAAATAAATGCAAAAAATATTACTACTTAAAATTAACACTGATCTCCATTTCCTCTTATGAAATTTTAAAGAAAGAATTCTTTAAAATAAGACCATGGTACAATCATTCATGCTACGAATCGGGACGAGCGTGAATATTTTATAAATCTTCTTTCTACAAATAAATATTTTACATCGTTGTTACAATACATGCTTTAGGGGAAAACAAATTTGATTCTTCTAAATTTGAACAGAACAACAATTATTTCAGATCCTATTTATTTTGCATCATTCAAACAAAAGTATTCAATCTTATTCATCAATCCTATGGATTCAAGTAACGTTCCAATATATTTACTCCATGGATTTGATCCAGTTTTTGAATTCAGAAAGGAATATGCTATCAGAGTAAGAAATAGCCATTCTAGCTCATGTTAAGTGAGAGAAAATAAATAAAGATAAATGGCATTGACTCCATGACAAACTAGCGCGAGAAAAAATAAATATTTGCACTGGAAATGGATGGAGCTTTCAGTTAGAAGGTTCTTCAAACGTGCCAGGTTCTCTCATCTCTCACGTTTAACGATAAACAATGGGCGTAAAAGTAAACGAAGTGGAGATGGATGGAATAAATTGTCATATCCGATTCCAAATTTCAGTAAATAGATCTGATAACCCCAACAAATGTTTTGTTTTCTTTGAAACATTAATTAAAAATCTAAACATTTTTATTACGTAAAAAATAGCAGTTTAATGGGGTTTTTTTTAATAATTTTATATGCTACCAAACGTAGCTATATTTCTAACAGTTATATTCCAGTGTTCTAAATTCCGACTCGGCCAGAATTTTCCAGAAAAAATCCAACAATTATGTTGTTTCATTTGGAACGTACGAATTCTTAAATTAAGAGATAGAACCTTTTTTTTTTACAGAACTATTTTAAAATGAAGGGTAATTTTCCTTTCTTAAAAGATTAAAAATAGTTTACTTCAAATAAAGAAATACTTTCATTTTGCTAAAATATGTGTAAATAATATACAAATAATTATTAAACTTTCTAGTGATCAAATATACGAGAAATATTTTTCTTAAATAGAATGAGATTATTTTATGAGAATTCCCAAACATATAAAGCATAATAGAAAACGTTTTACATAATTTTTTAGAACGTCCATATTGTAATAAATACACTTTTAATCCGGGAGCGGTCACGCCGAGCACAGAGGGCACGAAATCGGCGATTCTGGCAAAACTGTTTAATTGTTACCAAAATGACCCTGACACTATTCTCCTGTTTGACAGTCTTACGTAAACTAAAATATATTTGTCAGATATCTCCCTCTTTTATGGGAGTGACAAACGTATTTTTACAATCTTAAGGTACTTGTTTTGACTGAGTTTCCGGTGTGATAACTTTTTTCCGAAATATTTTCTGTGTCCTGGAAAGTAGGTAAGTAAACTTTCTCTTAATTAAATTATTCACTGGATTAACGATTTGTATCGTGTACAATAAAATAATTATAAAAAAAAGATTGGGGTGACTCAATAACCTCACTCGACCGTATCGAGTGTGCGCCTGCTCCCAGGTTAAAACATGTTGAAGTCTTTTTGCTTTAAAAATATTAAAAATAATACAATTATTCTTCACCGGAATTTTATATTATTGTTCATTATTTAACATCAATTATAAATGCTAATTCTGTGAGGCTTAAAATTAAAATTCGCTTAAAACTAATTATAATTTCAGCAATCATTTTTAAAAAAACATTTTACATTTTTGTAAACATTGTCACGCACTTGGCTTTACTCTCCTTATAATACAGCTATTATATCAAGAATGTTTTTTTTTCTTATAAATGAACTCCTGCAAAGAGCGGCTACTTCGGCCGGTATAATTTTAATGTATCAGTGCTGCACAGAGTAATTTGTAACTAATTAATTAATACTAAATTAAGAACAAGTTTAATAAGTATTAACGACTTCCATGGGCTTGTCTTGCAAAGCAAAGTTTTTATAAGGAATGCTTATGATTAGAAATTGACCCTCTGAGTTATTTTTCTATATTTAGCAGATATCCATATTTTGTCCTCTAAGCAGTCACCGCATTTTGCAATATGTTCAATTTAAAAATTAGAGAAAGGAAAAATAACATAATAATTATCCTATTACTTAATTAATTTATTTTTTTGCTTAAAAGTAGTATTCAAAATTTAATACTTATGTTATTAATTTGTATGGTTTATAATTAAGATCTCGTATTGTAGCTTTAGCGTCAAAGTGCATTATTATTGCATTTAGTGCATTATTAATGTATAAGGGGGGTGCGATAAAAATTGTGATTGAAAAGGGGGGTGCCAGTATTGAAAGTTTGAGAAGCACTGAACTAGAGTCTTTATTATCATATATTTCTTAAGTACGAAAATCAATGCAGAACGGATAAGACTATTGAAAAGCCTAACATCTTAAAAAACAGCTACTTTAGAGTGTCAGAATATGAAACATGTATTTCTAACTTGTGATGATTCTGACTTTTCTTTAACAATTTTAAAAAGTTATTTCATGAAATAAATAAGTAAAGAGCGTACACATACTCACGAAGAAAAACAACGCAATGCAGGAAATATTTTTAGTAGTATTGAAGTAGATTTTTTTGTTTTTTTCACAGCATAAAGCATTTTCTAGATTATGTTGCGACGTAAGTAAAAAGTATCTTTTTTATAAAAGCTGTGTGAAGCCACACGTTTTAAATGTATTAGGGTTAACATTTTGTTTTAGAAGAAATAACCAACTGTAATCAGCTCCGTTTTAAGTGGTAAAGAAAATACTTTTTTTTTATTATTTAAAATATTTTATTTATAACAGTATTTCATTTCTTTAAAATTATTGTACGATTAAATAAAAATTTATTTTGCAACAATTACTCGATTCCTCCACAATTACCACAATATTCGGGATAAATCAACTCCTTATTAAGATTGAAAAACAGCTGCACACATAATTTAAAAAACAAGCCATTGTCCTCATTTTATATTTACTAAATTTCTTAAAATTAGTCTACTTTTTTTGTTAAAATATTTAATTTCAGTCAGTCGAAATGTGACTATTGCAAGTTTAACGATTTTATATATATATATATACATAGTCTAATTCTCTACAAACAAAAGATAAACATTCACATCAATCACATTCGAAAAAAACACAGAGACAGTAAAGAGAACATACAATGAAGGAAACTAGATTTAAAATTATAAAATGGATGCTGCAGTATTATAGACATTGCTGACTTAGGACAGCTAATATATTAAATAATTTATATAAAAGTGGGGTTGAACATGTTTCTTGGCCAGCCAACCTTCCCCCTTTATGTAAATAATACTGAGCAAAAACCTATTGAAAGTAATGGATAGGAATATCTAAATCCATTACAAAATAGAGGTAACTTACCTAAAAATTGTACTTGAAAATCTTAACCTGCGCTAAATCTGAGTGCAATAAATAAGTTATTGCCAGATTCTGGACCCTAATGCAGATTCAAAGCATTTGAATGGCTGAAACGTAGCATTTAACAAAAGTATAAAAAGAATAGGCACAAAAATTAATAAAAGAGTTACAAAAAACCATAACTTTAGTGACACTAGAGTATATATGAATTAAATAATAATAAGTAATTTTAACTAATAATAAAATTATACACACACACACACACACACACACACACATATATATATATATATATATATATATATATATATATATATATTATATATATATATTATTAAAAAAATAGATTTTTCACATAATGAAATTAGTAATCGTATTATTGGTTTTTATAAAAAATTAGGTTTTTGTGTTCCTAAAATTAAGTATCCATATATATTTTTAACACCAAAATTCCATAAAAGTCCTGTTAAATTTAGAACTGTGACAAATGGTTTGAATACATTTATTACTAATGCAGGCAAATTACTTCATAATATTATACAAAACTTTATTAATCAGCAATGTAATAAAGCTATAATTAAAAATAGTAAACATATTATAGATACAAAAATTTATATTTACAAAAATAAAAATATTTATTCAGTTCATAGTTATGACTTTGAAGATCTTTTCAATTCCATTCATATCAATGATATTATTAAAGTAATTTTAGAAAACCACAGTATTTATAATCTTAATATTAATTTTAACAAATTTATAACTCTCATAGATTTTGTCTTAAAAGAAAATTACATTAATTTTTTTAATGGTTCATTATATAAACAAAATAAAGGCCTGCCACAAGGAGGCCCAGCAAGCAATAGTTTGGCTAATTTATATTTACACTTTTATGAATATAATTATATTATTAATAATGACTATTACATTTTTAGGTATATTGATGATTTAATTATTTTTGGTAAAAAGGATAATTTAAATCCCAATATTAATTTTTATCTGGCTTATCTAAACTTAGTTAAAATTAATAATAATACAATTAAAACATATAACTTTGTATATTAAGGATTTGAAATTACATAGTAATATTTATGATAAAAGAGATGCCTTTAATTTTAACATTCTTAAAGTGCCTTACTGGAATTCAAATTTATCAATAACTATATATAGAAATATTATTTTTAACTATATTTAACGTAATAATGTTTTAGTTAGTGATAAAGCTAATATTTATTTTAACATTAATAACTTTATTAAACAATGAATATGACATGGATATCCTGCTAACTTTCTTTAAAATTATATTTCTAATAGTTCTTAATGATATACAATTTGTATTAATAACTTATTGACATTATGGTTTTTTAAACTAATTATTCAATTATTAAATAAATGGCGCCACATGTTTAATAATTCAATTATTATTTAAATATTTCCATGTTTCATTTATATTTCAGACTATAATATTTATATCAATATATATTTATGTTTTTTTAAAAGTACATATCTATATAAACTTTATATTATTCTATAATAATTTAACTTTATGCGGAACTGTTTTCCCTCTTGTATTTGGCGAGAATCATTACCAGTTGATACACTCCCGAAGTAAGTTTTACTATTTACATTTTGCATTGATTTTAAATATATAATGTGAATACTAGCAGGCTATAATTTTATAATTATATTTTATTAGTTTAGTGATTTCAGTATAAGGTTTAAATTCCTCCAAATGTTATTCTTTCCTTTCCTCTAGGTACGTAGTATGACAAACTACAGGTGAAGGTTGGCTAGCCCTAAAACTTGTTTAAACCTGCAATCTTGGCTCCTAAGGCCAGGAGTTTGTTATTGTACTACTGTGCCTATTTCTTCTTATTTAGTATAGTTATCTTAGGTTCTAACTATCTGTGTATTTTTATGTTTTGGATTATATATATATATATTATTAATGCAATTTCTTTTTCAAAAAATGAGTATACTACAACAAATTTGTGATTCTCAGAATTTATTATCAGGATGAAGAAAAAAAAGAGAAAATTTTAGAAAAATTTGAAAAATGAATAACTTTTTTAAAACATTTTAAGAAATTAAGTTCAGAACTGGGATATTTATAGTCACTCTCAGCTAATATTTAATAGTTATATTATTGATAAAAAATATGTTGTTTATATCAAGCTTATATGAAACTTGATGTCAAGTTCTCCTTTAAAACATTTTATAAAAAATGTTTAAAAATAAAGATTATAAAAAATACAGGAAAAAAATTACTAAGCATTTATATAATGCATGCTTTTTAGTGTTTATCATTTGAATACATTGTCATAGCTAATAAACTTCAAGGCACAAATGTACTTTAAATAATTAGAAAATGAACAAAATAATCAAAAGTCATATTTCAGAAAAAGGATAACACTTCCTAGGAATTGTATAATTTTTTCTTCGGAATTATGGGCATGAAACGTTTCACTATTAAAATAATTAAAATATTTGTCAGTGTGTAAGCTCTACCTTTGTATGACGCATGTTTTTATTCATTGCATTTTAATGCATTCATTGTAGAAAGAGCTATAAATTTTTCATAACGTACAGTAAAATGAACTTCAAAAAAAAAAAAATGCTGGCTGCGACACAAAACTCTTTTTCATTCTGGAAGCATTTACTTTTGGTGTAAAAGTAATGTTTCGATTGTTCAAATGAAAATAGATCTCTAAGAAGTGGTGTTTTTAGAGTATTTAATTAATTGTCTATATTGTTTGCAAATGCGATTTTTAAAGAGAAGTAGGAAATAGACCGAGTCTGGTCTTTTTTTTCTGCTGTTTCATTAAACAATGGCGTATGTGAAGCCAATGATTTATTTTAAAAACAACACCATTTCTAAAAAATTTACATATATATGAAATATTGAATTTAATTATACTTCAGATTGAGTTTTAGGTTACACCGTTGATCTGTTTTATTTAAACTAAACTTTTTTTGGAATTATTTTTAAAATTTTTTATTGTACTTGAGATTTTAGTCATCCTGTTGTTCTTAATTATATAATACGTCTGTTCAATAATTTTTTTAAAAAAAGCATTAAGAGGCTTATTATTGAATTCGATAAAATTGAAAATGTATTAATTCAGTTAAATTCATGAAATTGATAATTATTCTTATATAGATTTCCGTTAAGGAAAAATAAAATTTTCCAATTAATTGAAAACTTTTAAAAGCCTTAATTAAAAAGAGTTAAAAAGATCATAAAAATGTAAAATAAACTGAAATGGAAGATTAATGATTTATACTACTCTCAGACCAGTTTACTCAGAGCTTATAATAGTTGCAGGATTTGAATCGGGTTAAAATTATTTGCACTTAACTGAATAAATTATAGTTACAAAAACTAAAATACACCCTTTTACAGTTAATCGAATTAAGTTGTAACTTAATCTTTTAGTCGCCAAATCTGGAAATGGGATCCGAAATTAGTCGCCAGATGCGGGATAAAATCTGAAAATGTGAAATCGTTAATCCTGACGATCTTGACCAGGATAATGGAACAAAATTATTAAACTATTGTCTTGTCATCGTTTCTGGACAAGTGAGTAAAATTTCGAATTATTCTGACCTTTTAAAGTGAGTAAAAATGAGTTCAAAGATTCCGTTACATGCAGGTGAAGCTTATAAAAGTGTGTTAAAAACTATGCAAATTGTGTTTTCAAAACTAAAAAAAGCACGATAAGTTTTTTATTATCTGGAATAGCACATTTCCAACATTTATAATCGTCTCATTTATAATAGAAATTCAATCAAATGTAAATTTGTACCATTACAAAGAAAACATGTTTTCAAATATTAAGTGGATCAAATTTCTTTGTTTATGTATGTTTTATATGAATTTGAAAGGAACATTATAAAATTTAAAATAAATTCTGATTTTTAAATTTTTTTTAACTTATTTTTTTAAATCTTATATTATTTGCTATTATAAGCGATTCACACATACATACATACAAAAGCTCCTCCTAATCTCTTACCATGACATCAATTCTTCATCATTAATTGAAGTTACTACAGATATTTCATCGACATATTTATACCCATTTTGAGAGTGCCAGTATTTTATTCTTTTCTTAACATTCTCTTTCGTCATGTTGCTTTTGCTTAAATCACTGCGTTTTAATTTATTATTTTAGCAGAATATTAAGGTTACTGACTACGTTCAGAACCATAATTTTTCAAAAGTTTATAAATGAATATCTTTTTGGATAATTAGTGTCACTTGACTTAGAAAAGATACATAAAATTGTTTTAAAAAAATTTTTATAATAAAGAATTATTTAAAGGCATTTTTTTTTGGCAAAATTTTCAAAACATTCTCTTTTTATGGAAAATGCTTCTACAATAATAACAACTATTCCTTTATATCACTAAGACTTCTTTACAGAGCTTAAACTAAGAGATTTTAGACAAATTCACATTATTTTAGAATTAATCCCAATTGATAATCGTTATCTTAAAATATTTCACTACTTGATGCATAAAAATATGTTTAGATCCACTTCTAAATCATATATTTTAAAAATTCTAGTTAGGCAAAATACTTTTAATATAGAAGTATTTTCCATAAATGTATAATGTTTTAAAAATATGTCCTTTCTTCTTCATTTTTGCCCAAAAATTGCTTTTAAATAATTTTTTTGTTACAATAATATTCTTAAAACAATTTCAAATGACACTAAATATCAGAAAATTATTAATTTACACATTTTTTGCAATTTTATGTAGTCGGATACCTTAAACCTTCACCAAATTATGCAGATCATAAAAAAGTGAAAAATAAAACACCAATTAATAAAAAAAATATTTCATTATTTTTTGTCTACATAATATTATGTGACTTCATAAACACTTGAAAATCATATTCAAAAGAAACGGTAGAGTTTTCGATAGCTTTCTGGAACTCTTTAAGCAAGCACAGCAGATGGTATTTTCTCATGTATAGTCGCAAACGAGTACCACATAAAACACAAAGTAATTAATTCCTCTTAAATACGTGCAAAAGGTAGGTCACCTCAGTCTAAAGCATAAAGTTGCTGCTTAAGAACAAATGAATGCAGAACACGCAAGGAACACCCATTATCATATCCACCCTCTTATAGTAGAAAATAACACTTGGAAATTCAGAGCCTGAAAGTAAGTGAAACCAATCATTCTTTTGTCAACACGGTAACCCCAGTCACATGCATCGTAATATCCGGTCTAAGTCTGTTTGTCACCCTCACATATCAGATGGGGAAATGATAATCGAAAAAGGGAAGGAATCCACTACGTGTTTGAATTACGGTTTCATATCCGCATTTATCAACCATCGGTTGACTGTCAGAAGATACCTATGATCCTCATCGACAATTTTCCGACTCGAATAAAGTTTTATTTCTTGTAACAACCAGAATCTGATAAACCCGCGGAAAAGTTTGGGATTAAGAGGTGAAAAAGATATAGGAGAGGTGATATATTTTTTCTCTATTTCTTTTTTGTTGGAGCCTCAGGAAGAAGAAAACGTGAGAGGAAATGATTGTTTATGTAAGATGATTTCTGTTGTAGAGAGAAGGATATTGCGGTGCGTAGTTTTCATTTTTGGGTTTTCTTCGGAAATTGTTGCGGATAAATGTTCTGAATTCCATTATGGAATGGAATACAAATAGGGACTTGGAAAGCTTCATTATTGGTTTGATCTATATTTTTTTGCTCCGAGTTCTGAATAAATTGTACCAGATTGAACGTGCCATGAATAAAAATATAACAAGAAAGGAAACTAGAAATATATAAATGCATTTTCTGATACACAGAATAAAAGAACTTATCTAAATTTTTGCGATGTAAGAACTTGATATAACAAAAGCAGTTTTAAAAGTTATTTTCAACCCTTTAAATGTGACATATTTTTCAGAAAAATAAATTAAAAATGGAACATTTTTTTCGATTGTTTAACTTTGTTCCTTATGTTATTATAAAAAAGTTAGAAAATTATTTTTTTTATTGCAAAAATAAAATTTTAAATGCGATAACTACTATATTTATATATAATTATTTATATATAATTTTTAAATATACTTCAAAAAGTAATCGTTACATACACATCTTATTCAATTAGAGCAAATTAAACAAAAATTTTAAGCCAAAAATATAACATAACTATAATATAATAAAAAACACAACACAATATGATTTTCACAATACAAACATTTTACAAATATTTTACAGAATAGTCAGTGGCGTAACGGAGAACATTTGGGACCCCTAGTTGGATTTTACAAAGGGTTGGTACTTGGCGGCAGTCAGGCTTTGAGCCCCTCTAGAATCCTGCCCCCCGCAATGCTGGGGTTTCGGGGGTGTACGTTACGCCACTCAGTATGGTATGTCCCAAAACAGGGTACAACACACAAGCCCATATCGCACTCTTTGTAATTAACTTGTGTCTCACGTCTTATCACTAATGCCAACTATTAGCAAAATACTGATTTAAGTATCCTAAAGTAGAAACGCACTCAGCTGGGGCTTCCCAAATTAGAAACGTTAATTTTTCTCCTGCCCGAAGTCAGTTCAGGCATCACAAATATTGCACGTAATAGGTGCCCGAACTGTATTCGGGCGACACTGGCAAGAGGTTAAAACTTTTTAGTAATTGTTCAGTTATTTAAAGTTTTTAATAGAATATCAAAACACGTGCATTATAACAAATACTGATTTAAGTATCCTAAAGTAGAAACGCATTCAGCTTGAGCTTCACAAATTAGAAACATTAATTTTTCTCCTCCCCGAAGTTAGTTCAGGCATCACACACACACACACACACACACACACAAATACTGCTCGTAATAGTTGCCCGAACTGTATTCGGACGACCCTGGCAAGGGGTTAAAACTTTTTAGTAATTGTTCAGTTATTTAAAGTTTTTGATAGAATATCAGAACACGCGCATTATAACAAAATTTATAAAAATGAAAATTTAAGAGCAACTTTTTTAAATACACCCTCCCATTTGAGTAAATGAAATTAAAATATTTAGATATAGCAATGAAATCGATTTTTTTTTCATTAAATTTATTTTAAATTTAATTCAAAAAGCATTTATTAATCATATAAACATAAATAATTAAAAAATTATTTAAATTCAACTTTCTTTATAAAGGATTTATTCCTTCTTTTTTTGTTTTTTAAAACAGGTTATATATCGAAGGAAAAAGCAATTGGGACTCCTTAATCCAAGTATGAACTGGATAATTTACAGTTGGATAGTCAGGACTGGATAATCTCCAGTTGGATAATCACGCGCGATTAGATAATCTCCAGTTAGATAACATTAATGAAATACTAGTGAGTGGCATTTAAAAACAGTTGAAAGTGGCTCCTTATTATGTGGCTCATCATAACGTTATGCAAGTTTTAAAACCATTATCAGTATTCAGCCTAAAGCTCGTTTTAATTAATGCATTTAAATGATTTCAAGTTTGGTAAAACCGTTATACCTACCATTCATGCTATTTTTCCCATTTATGAAAGTCTTAATTAGTAACCGAAAATAATGATCAGTAGCATCATCTCTTTATTTTTTTATTGATTTGCATTCTTTTTAATATGAAGTATAATTTATTTTTAAGTCAATTATTTTTCCATAATTTATTTCCATTAAACTGAACATAGTTTCCTTGTTGCAACATTACTACGTATCAGAATAATGCATCATGAAGATCATTAAATTGAAAGGAAAGAGAAAAAAATCCATATGAAGAATAACAGCTGTTACAAAGTATTTTGCAGCTGTTACCAAATTATCGTTAACTCATTCACTATTAGAGATATTTTTAGAGCCTGATTTTCTTAAAAAGCATATCGTTTCTATAGAAATATCGCAATTTTTAAATAAAAGCCATATTTTAAGCATTTTTCCAAAAAAAATAACATTTCTACACGAAGAATATTAAACATTTGGTGCACATAACAGCAAGAAATCAACTTAAGAAACACTGAAAACGCATTTATTTGATAATTGGTGGAATACTATTTTTTAAATGTTTAAATATATAGCTAAGTATAACGCGTAAAATTTTTTGTAGTACTACTTTTACCAAAATTTCTAAGAAAACATATTATACTGATCATAAGTTTAAAAAACTACATCGTTAATACTATAAATACATAAAAAATGCTTGTGAATTACATCAAAAATATTGTTATGTAATGCAACTCCTTTTTTAAAAAGTAGCAGAATTAGTTTTGAGAAAAGGATTCATTTCTTAAAATTATTTCATTCAAAGAAACAATAAAAATATTGCTTCAAAATATTGATAATGTCTTTTGGAATTTTAATCAATTTAATATTTCTTAAAGCTATTAATTTTTTGTAAAAAATTATGATCTATTAAGTAAATTCTGCTAAACATATATACCATTTTAAATATATTCATATATGTTTAAAAAGATAAATATTTGGAAGGGATAGATTTAATATGAATATACTTATTTTAAAATTCATGAGAAGTATAAATCCTTTCCGTTACTCAGATCGACTTTTTTTGTATTCTTTTTATTTTAAAAGTAGAACTGGTTACAGAGATACTTTTTACTTTACATTACTTTGGGCAAAATTAAAATGTTTGCATTACTGAAAACATTCCCATTCATATAAAAGGACGCTAAGTTGTGTATCATATTTTACTTGATATGCTTGAAATGTAAGTATAAAAATTCCAACCATTACTTTTATTGCATGTATAAAGGAAATTAATTCTGGAAAATTATATTTGATTAAATTACAATCTACATCCTTAGATAAAACATGTAAAAAAATACATTTTTAGTTATTTAATTAGTAATTTAAAAAAAGAATTTTTTAAAAATTAAATAATTAAGAAGTATTTTATCTCGCTCTTTAAATTTCTTCTCTGATTAAGTATTATACGATTTTTAAGTCATTTTACATGTAAATGTCTTAAGTTTCGTATTTTGACATTGTTAAATATTTTATAAATCAATGTTATTTGTATGCATTTATGAATGTACAGTAATACTTCGACTTACGCGAACAGTGTATATAATTAATTTTATAGTTGAATGTCTTTAATTAATTAATTAACTCTAACTAATTAAATTTACCAAAGTTGAGTATTTTGTTTATGTATGTATATCCCTTAATTTTCAATGTAGTGATTCAGAAAACAATTTGCATGAAAAAAGCTGCAGTAAATCATAATGCGGTAGATAAAGGGTTAAACGGACTCCATTTACGCGGTTATCGCTCAGTCCCACCTATCCCGTAAGTTCGGGGTATTACTGTATTAAAATAGTTTAGTGTATAAGAATCAAGTCAATTATTGATCTGCTTGGGTGTTAATAATTATTCTAAAAATTCCCCACAATATTAATTCATTCTCCTCTTTTTCCCTTAAAATAGAAATCACGAGGGAAATAATTGATACTCAACCACAAATGAGACAGCTTTCGAGTTGTGATAATTCATACAGTTATCGTGGGGATTATATTAGCTCGTTTTAATCACTTGCCAATCCCCTCTGTCAGAGGAAGAGACATATTTCACCTTCAGCAACGGAACGGGATGACGAGTTTTTAATTCAAATTCCCGGATCTCTCTCTTTATGTCCGGAAGCGGCATTGTGTCTGCCGAGTCGGATACTTCTATTAACTGTCTCCATGGCTTAACTCCAAATTAGATCCGGATGGGAGAAATGAAATGTTTGCTGATAAACCGTGGGTACCGTTGTTACGGGCGAAAATGTCAAATGGTGAAACAGAGCTCGGTTGTTGGCTTTTCCTATCAAAACACCTCTCGCGACAGAATTGTTTTCTCTCTCATGCATTTAGAGTAAGCATTAGAGATTGTGGGTATTGATATTTCAGGTGTAATAATGATCTTGGATTTTAATTGCACGGAAATTAGTTTTTACTCCCGAAATGGATAATTCCTACTAATTTTACCTGTACTTTAAAATAATGTGTGTGTATTCATTAAATATGAATACTAATTATCTCCAACCCTTATTATTTTACAGGAGATTTAATAAAAGTTAATAACTTTCTTAAATCTATCTTTACTAAAGCCTCCTTCTAGTCGACTTGTTTTCTGTGTAACTTTATTTTATAAAAGACATATATAAATTGCAATATTTGCTCATTAAAAACGAATATTATTATCTCCAACTTTCATTATTTTTCAGATAATCTAACATAATAAAAACTAATACTTGTCTTAAATCTCTCTTTATTAATACCCCTTCTAGTCCTGACTAGTTTCCTGAGTAAAACTTATTTTAATACTGCATACACATAAATTGCAAAATTTGTTCATTAAATACCAATATTATTATCTTCAACCTTCATTACTTTAAATATTTAATAAAAATTTACAACTGTCTTAAATCTCTCATTACTAATGCTCCTTTGCTAGTCCTAATTTTTTGCCTAACTTTGTTTTAAAATGTAATTACAAATTACAATATTTGTTCATTAAAGACGATCTCCAATCTTCATTACTGCACAGGAGATCCAATGAAAACTTATACCTACTTTAAATCTCTTTTTTACTCATGCCTCTTTCAAGTCCGAACAATTTTTTTTGTATCTTTCCATTAAAATGGCTTGCATAAATTACCAATTTAGTTAAGGATTAACTACTTATTGATTTTGATTAAAAAATAAATGAATTAATATTTTTTAAACTTTTTATTGAAAAATATATCTATGTTTTAATTTTAAGTATCGAGGTAATCTTTTGAATATGAAATTCGAACGATATTATTTATTTATGAAATCCATGTAAACAGTTTTCGATAAAAAAATTAAAAACTCGGTTTCGTAATTACAACTTAAAGATTATGCTTAAAAAATTGGAGATTACTTTAAGGGAACTTACTTATTCAGCAAAAGGACAACACTATAGATATGTATATATAATAAATAGCTTTAAATCTAAAGAAGCATAGCAAACATCGAAGTATAACTAGACAATATACATCAAAAATAAGTTAGTCTTAGTAGTACATATCAAACTTTTAGCACTAGGAACTAAGATTGAAGGTTTAAATATATTTCAGGTCAGCCAACCTTTGCCTGTAATTTACCTATACCACCGAGCTGAAAGGAAAAGAAATAAGAGTAAGTAGAAACCATCTTTAATACTAAGGCAGCGTTTCTCAAACTGTGGGGCGCGACCCCCTTGGAGAGCGAGCATTTTGAAAAGTCGAAAACAAAAAGTTATTTATAAAATTATTAATTTACTGAAAGTAAACAAACAAAATACTTTCTGATATAATATGCATCAGTACTGTACAGTGTATATTTTAGTATTAATTTAACAATACTAAGTTAAGAACAAGTTTGATAATTATCAGTCACCCCCCATGGATTTTTTTTTATTAACACTTATCTTGATAATTTGCATGGTTTATAATTAATTCTTTATCTGCCGATTAAAAGTTACGCGATTCGCTCCCCACTACTTACCACGTAGACGAGCGTATTTTGATGTTTTTTTTGAAGGGGAGAAAAGAAATAAAAAAAGCAAATCCTCTGAAATAAATAAATTCTTCGCAAACATTATGAAGGTTCTTTTATAGCATTCCAAAGCCGTCGGAATAATTTTACGGATAGCACTGCACAGAAAAGATCGTACTTCGGAAAGACGTATATATACGTCCAGAAAATTAATGCTTTGGATGAGTGAGACGTTTATATACGTCGGTGACACATAAGAAGTTAAAGAAGTTTGAGAAGCCCTATACTAAGGATAACAATCGTGACATTGGAACAGTAATATGAAATATACTAATACTAAGTTACCGATGCTAATATCAAATAAATTTACCAAGAAATAAAACTTAATCCTTACCAAATGTAGAAATCAATTAATATACAGTACAGTCCCGCTAATCCGAACACGGCTAATCCGAACATCCGGTTAATCCGAACGGCTCCGCGGAAAATTTTTTATAATTTTAAGGACGAAAAAATCTGTGAATATTTCAATATAAAACAGTATAAACCTTAATTCAAAACAGTTCTTTATTTAATATTCACGCACTGTACATCAAGTTATGGTACAAATTTTAAAATGGAATAAACTACAGAACAGAACCACTAATGTTTAGTATGAAAAATTGTACAACATAACCCGTACTCCCAGTTCAAATAGTGATTTCGCTGTTACTCCGGCTAATCCGAACAATCACGTAATCCGAACAGGGGTCGGTCCGATATTGTTCGGATTATCGGGACTGTACTGTATATGAATATATATCACTTTTAAAATAATATCATCACATCATTTCGTTATCTGAAATTCTCGCCAACAAGGGCTATCACAGAAATATACATACGTATATGTAGTAAAACCTTGTTAATCAGGAATAGTTAGGAATCTAAGTCATATAAATTAATGACTGTAAATCACATTTCGCATTTCACAAATTGCTCCTTTCCAGCTCTTTATTTCAATTTTTTAATGGAATTTACAAGAATTATAAGACAATTTTAAGTATTCTTCTTTCTTCATACTTAACGTACTTATTTTCTATAACATTTCTTTTCGTTGTCTTAAGGTATAAGAATGGCTTTAGTTTCTTCATGAAATTCTTGTTTCTCTTTTCTTGAAAAAAGGAAGTATAAACACATAAGAGATGCTATAACAATGGGAATGACAGGTGAAAAAAACCACTAAGGAAGATAAATCGAAACGTCGAAGTATTGAAGATGAAATAAAATATTGAAAAGAAAATAAGGAATCAAGTTTTCTTTTCCTTGGTAATAGTTGAAAGAAGATATAATTAATAAGTTATTGAAAATGAGGAAAAAGATTTTTGAACACCCCAGCACAAATATACGCTGTTAATATTGCCTTTTAAAAATTATTTTGAACCATACTGGAGGAAAAGGGTCGAATAAATTTAAAATACGTTACACTACGAAAGTAGAAAGAGAAAGAAAGAAATTGACCATTTATTTTCTTAGAAAAATATAGAATATAACAAGTAATATAAAAAAAAATTAAGGCAATTCCTACTTGGGTCAACAAAGAAAAATTTTATTTTAGCTACTTTTTATTAAACAGTTACAATTAGTATAAATGAGTATATACGTATGACAGAATCACAATATTAAGTGGCAAAATAGAAAGCGATTTTCCTGCATTTTCCCATTTTCTTCTCTATTTATGGTGTTGGAATATTTTTTTTGTTTCTTACTGTTTATTCATTAAATAAATTTAATTATTCTAATAAAATAGTACAGTAAAAAAGAAAGCACATTCTCAGAAATCAGGCCATCCCAGGAAGGATTCAAACTCACGACCTTTAGATTAGAAGACCAACGTGCTATCCATTGTACTGCAGGCACACGACAAATGATTTTCCTTTCTATATATGCTGCTGGACTATTATTTTGGTTTGTTACTATTTATTCATTTTTTAATTTATTTAATGAATTAATATTTGGAAAACCTGTATTAACATCAAGTGTCATCCACTGCAAGTTTAAAAAATATATTTGAACTTGAATGGATGAATAAATAGTATACTTTATTACCGATTGAAAACTTGAACAATATATATATATATATATATATATATATATATATATATATATATATATATATATATATATATATATATATATATATACATATATATAGGGAGAGAGTGAACTAATAGTAGGAATTGAAAAGTATCAGAATTAGACAATGAGGTAACAAGCTTTTCGTGTTAGGTTTATTAATTAAGGAAAATACAATTTGCTTATTAAATATTCTTTTTAAATCTAAAACGGAGGTCATTCAGATGACTTACAATGCTCTAACAGAGATGTTTCAAAGACACAAAGAAAAGTAGAGTTAAAATTACGATGTTTTTTCAAAGAGAAGGTTTAACGAAGGACGTGAAAAGAAATTGAGCGAATCGTGCCAAAAAGTGACAGTTAGGATATAAAGCAAAGGTGAAGGACACAAACTAGACTCTCTTTTACGTATGATAAACATTCTAAAATGATATTTTTTTTAAGATTCAAGCGAAAAATAATTAACTGAAAATTCCCTCTCTTAAAGTACTAAAATTTTTGTTGCTTATAAAACGAAAGCTAGACGATTGCGAGAAGATAAGCGATTTTTATCTTATTATGACATTATCTAAAAAAATACGAAATGGTGAATCAACTAATTAGTTTTAGAATCAAACTAAATTGCTAAGAAGAATCTTTATAAAAGTAAAATGAAAAATTATTTAAAAAAAATTAAATCAGAACATTTTATTACTGTTATGAACATTTACACTCTGAATGAAGTATAATATGCTATTAAATTTAAGCGCATGAGTATTATATCTAGTTAATTAAAAAAATCTAAACTTGTTAGTAATTAATAATTTATTAACTTATGTTAGCGAATATTACAGAAGATCAAGTTGTATTTAAACCTGACTATGCTAGTTCAATGAGATATTTTTTAAAAATCTTTATAGTTACATTGGCACGTCAAATTGGGTCAAACTCCAGTAATAGAAACTCTGTGTAATAGAAATGTATATAGCATTGCATAAAAAATTAATACATCTTTTTTCAAACAAAAAAAATATATGGCTAATGAAAAAAATTGGTGAATGTGTGAAAGAGAAATTAAATTAATATTTTTAAGAATGAAATCATACTTATTATAAGTGTAACAAAATTTTAATTTCGAATTGTTAATACATTAAAAACAAGAAACTATTTCTTCTTACTTGGAATGTGAATAGCTGATATACAATATTTCTGTAACTTAACATTGAATTATATAAATATTTCTCAGTTTTGCGAGAGATGAGGAATTTGATAAAAATTATTGAAACTTAATACACCGACATATAATTTTCTGAGCTCAAGAGACATGAAACTTGATTAAAAAAATTGATTCAAGATTTAAATAATTGTTTTTGTCATCAAAATACATAACGGTGCATCAGATTTATGATAAGTTTTATGATCTAGCACCATAATGAATAATGCAATATACTTCGTTGAGTTGATTAAGTACCAAAAGATTTTGAAATATCTTCAATTCCACTCATTTGATACCTTAAGGTATCCGACTGCCCTAAAATTGTGAATTTTGCCAAAAATTGCCAATTTTTTTATGATTTTATTTTATTGACCATCTAATTAAATTTATAAAAATATACCACGTTTATTATTTTCCATTCACTAGAACAAAAACTACAGGTGTTTTAGCAAAAGAAAATGCCACTACTTTATTGTGTCATATTTAAAATGCATTTTACACGAAATGTGTTTTTTTAAATGCTCAAACAAGGAAAGCGATGGCTCAAAAAGTTTTGGAAATAATTAACAAACTTTTTGTGTATATCCTGTATAACAGTAGAAGTGTTTTAACCTTCCGACTTATCAATCACTGTTTTATTACAAAATTTGCAGTTCCCTATGAGAATACAATCAGTGTTATTTTAAGCAATTTCATATAATAACTAATATAAATTGCACTAGTTTTTGTAAAAATTTAAATATCTCTTATCCTGAAGGTCATTAAAAAATGAATAACAAAGCAACACATCGAAATTGAAAAATCGAAAATTTGTTCATCAATTTTTTATACAGAATGGGCCTCTTTTATGTAATATTTTGTAAATTTTTACCAATTTTTTCCTATTTTAATACTAACAATTTCCTTTTCTCTTCTTACTTTTAGCATATTTTTCTTAAAATGTACTAAATAAATCTAAAAATTACCAAAACTCCACATATCTTCGTTTATTTGAAAAAAAAGTTGTCGCAAGTATTCGGATACCTTAAGCATTAAAAATACTGAAATTGTTTCCCCAAACGACTATGACCTTTAATAAAGAGTTTGTGAGAAACTAAAAATGATTTAGAATGGTGAAATTAAGTATTTATGAATATTGAATAAATTAAATAACACATATTATTTATTGCACTGCATGTTTAATTAATAAAGCGTAGAGAAATCATAACGAATTTTAAATATACAAGCCTGATTCTCATAACATAAATTACATGTTCAACTTCTGAATTTTTCATGGCCTTTGTCTTTAAGTATACTTAGAAGAATATATTTTTTAGCAATAGTAAGTAATTATACACAATGCAATGGAGGAAATTTTGCACATTGGAACCCATTGCTTTTGAAAATGGCATAAGAATTTGAGCACTTAATGCCTCTTAAGAAAAAATCAGTGCCAGAATGACGACTATTCTCATTTCTGTGATTCTGTTGCTTTGTATAATATTGATGCGTCAAAAGATTTATTAGTATATATTACTTATTAAGAAAGAAAATCTTTGCAAGGTAAATATTAATACACTTTTATAAATATTAATACATATAATTGCTAAGGACGGATCACAAATTTCTATGTAGCATAACATTAAGCGAGGCATGAGGCCTAGTAGGATAAAATATAGTTGCCACACTGTTCAGTTATTAGAATAAAGAATATTTATTGTTCTGGAAAGTACAAAAGCTGTGAAACATCTGAAAGAAAAAAAAATGTTCATTTGATCTGCGTACGGAGAAATGGAACAATGCATCTAAAGTCAGCAGGCACCTTAAAAGAAAGGTATCAGTACGAGATATGTATACCGTGGAGTGTGATGCAACATTCCACACGTCGTACCATACTTTGCACAACATTATCCAGCAGCTGTTGAGGCAATTTATCCCATTCCTCTGTGAGTGCACGGATGAGGGTGTTCTTGTTTGTCGGAAGATAGTTTCGACCAGCAACTTGCCTCCCCAAAGCATCCCACACATTTTCAATGGGGTTTAGATATGGAGAACGCGCTGGCCATACGAGACGTTGAATACCCTCGCTGTCTAGACAATCCTGAACAGCGAGTGTTCTATGACATGTTGCGTTGTCGTCCATAAAAACAATTTTATCACCGACAGCACCACGGAAAAGGCGAACATGAGGAAGTAGAACTTCATCAATGTATCGTTAGCCCGTCATATTCCCATTCGCAACCACATGTAGGAGCGTGCGGTCATTGATCATGATGCCGGCCCACACCATGATACTGCATGTCGGATATCGGTCCTTTTCCTGGATATTTTTTGGACGATAAGCAGTACCACTCTCGCGCCAGATCAGTTGGCGTCTACAATCCGATGACAGACTGAACCTACTCTCATCTGAGAATAGTACGCATGCCCAGTCATGTTCAGTCCAATTGTGATGCTCACGACATCATTGCAAACGGGCAGTACGGTGCTATCTGGTCAATGGGACACACACAACAGGTCTGCGTGCGTATAGTCCTCCTCCCCTCAAACGTCTGGCAACAGTTTTTCGGGAGATCTGCTTTCCTGAGGCAGCAAGAAACTGATTTGCCACCTGCTAAGCTGTGGTGCGCCTGTTCTTTTTGCTGATAGGACGATATATCTGTGTTCTGCAGGCGTCGTACTTCTAACACATCCTCCCCGTGCCGTCTACTACACATTCCAGTAGTTTTAAATGACTTCCACAGCCGTGAAACAACGCTGTGAGCGATGTCGAACTCCCTGGCAACATCTGTTATTTTTCGCCCTTCTTCGATCTTTCCAATAATTCGGCCACGCATAAAATCATCTATGTGATGTCGGGAAGACATGCCAAAAATTTTAAGTTCGTCTATTAAATCTTTCCTGTAAAACTTTGACTTGAAACAACAACTGTCCACACGCGTCAAAACCTTTAAAGCTCTTATGAACGCTATCACGTGATGAACAGACGTGGAAAAAAAATTTGCATACTCATACTTCTTCTTACTAATATCCCGCACTTATTCTAATTTTCCACATTTTGTGGTTGCTATGGATGATAGTGTTATCTGTCCTTAGCAATTGTCCTGCAGTGTATAAGAAATATCAATTTTCAGTAAAGCAATTGTTACTTTAGAAATTATTCAACTATTCAGCTAATTTGCTATTCTTGGTAATAAATGAAAATCGGGGGGGGGAGGGGTAAGCGTTTCATAAATTACATAAGGTCATATGACTTAAAAAATCAAAAATTGAAAAATTGTAAGAAATTTTATGATTGTGTTGAGTAAATATTTTATAACTATTATTTTTGTTTGAAGAAACTTTCAAAATGATATTTTTGAAAGGAAATGATACTTTTGAAAATTATTATTTTTTTATATTTTTATATTTATTTTGAGGAATTAATAGATTCCAAAATATACAAAAAAAGGAAGAGGTTAATTTCTCTTAAAACTCATTCATAGACAATATTTATATGCACTTTATTTTAGGACAAAATGATATTTTAATTTTTAAATTCAAATGGTGTTAATTACAATAGATACCATGGAGAGGAAATATAATTCTTTGGGTTGAAAAACACAAAGATGAGAGTTAAAAAAAATATTGAAGGAATTTAAAAAATGATCGCGTCAAGCTGTGAAATAACTATACAATCCTTAGAATCCGAGGGCCATTATGTGATTAGTGCAAAGTTTTTCAAGCCGAAAAATAACTGTCAATTATTAAGAACTAATGAAAACACTTCTGCTCATTTATCAGCAGTCAGAATGATGCTTGCTCCAGGCAATGTATATTTCCTCTTTTTCTACTATGAAGGTCTGTTATTAATGACATAAAAGGAAATATCAGATTATAGGATCCATTAAATGCTTGTGAGAGTCATCAAAGAAAGTAAATTTTCTAACATAATGAACAACTACTATGTGTTTCATTAAATTTTGAAAAGATCGGGTGAGTTAAAAGATTCAATTATTACTGCAGTCATAGCATTAAATTCTTTAATTTACTATTTGCAAGTTAACTTCTTATTATCTAAGAAAAATTGCATGTCTTTCCTTGGGTTTATTTTGTTTTATTGATGCAAGATAAAATTCTTTTTTAAGTTTATTTGACATTTGCTAAAATTATATGCCTCAATTTGGTAATGGTGAAAAAGATAGTTACAACTAAAAATATTAGCAAACGTTTTTAATTTGATGTAATTTGGGTAGTTAAATATTTTAATATTTGAAATAATTTTATGTGTTCTCCATAATTATTGTTTTAGCATGGTAATGGTTCAAGCATATCAATTTTAAAATATTGTCTTTAAGAAATTTTAAACTAAAAATTCAAACCTTGAGTTAATTTGTAAAAATATAAATGATATTTGTTAGAAATTACGTTTTTAAGTATATCTTCATGTAATTTTTTTTCATAACATATTTTTTTATTTAGGTTCAACTACTTGAGATTACGTTCTTTTAGATTAATTAAAGAGAATAAGTTCTAATTAAAAATTAAGTAATAGATGTAAAATAAATTAGTGAGCATATATTTTAATTGAAAAAAATTCTATTTAATAATGTTACTATAAAAAAGCAATATTTGTGACTGTATTTTTAATCGGACATTTTTCCGAGTCTGATCTAGGTTGTGTATGAATGAGTTTAAAATTACATATAAAAATCTCATTGGTAAACTCAGTGATTTTATACTGAAAACGATTTTTAAAAAATTTGAAAAAATTCAAATTGAAAGAGAACTTAAAATGATAAATTTAAATAATAGATAATTGCATCTTGGTTATACAATTATACTACAAATAATTTAATAAGTTACATTATATTTCATATAACTAAATTTTTCAGACACATTTTTCAAGCAACTTTGTTTTAAAACTCTGCTTACAGAATATTTATTTCAAAGATAGTTTGAGAAAATTCATGATAATATAGTATTCAAAGGTTTTATTTCACTTTCAAACAGTTTTTAAGCAAATATATATGTTCAAATAAAGTAACTATTATAAATACACTTAAATAAACAAAAAAGTTAAATACATAAACAAAGTACACACAAAAGGAAACTTTTCTCTTTCGCCGGTGCAAACGATAAAATCGTCAAACAGAATATTCCAGCTGGCAACTTTTTACCACCACTTTTTCAACACAAGTCACGGTCTTTTCAAATCAGTAACGTCTTTTTCATAATACATAAAAAATACATGAAAAATTAATTAACTTAATTACATTATTTATAACATTGCTATGAGTATATTGTTTGTTGTCGCCAATAAAGCCTGTTTGGCGAGATTTGCACTGGCGAAAATGAAAAGTACACATATAAGATACATAGATAGGACTTATATATTTAAATAAAATAATAATATTGAGGAATGGAATTTCTCCAAATTATAATGAGAAAATACATCATTAATTTCTTTTGCATACTTTTAAAATTGGATTTTAATATGCTTTTTCATTTAAATTATTTCTAATTTCGTATTGTCGCATTAATCCCCAGTTATATATAGAGAGAAAAGAAATTGTAAACTTTTAATTTTTATCCAATATATATATAATCTATCATTGAAAATATAACCAGATTAATCAGATTGAGTTGTTCAAGAGTTGTCCTTCAAGAATTTCAGTTTTTTCCTCTAAGTTTTCATGAAGTGCAATTCATTCTCACAAAATGATTACTGTGAACAAAGAAATGATTCAAACAAGATTAATTTTGAGAAATTAGAAAACAAAGCCTCTTGACAAGTTAATGAAAGAAATGTTTGTAGAGCTGATTAAAGAAAACAGTTTTTATTCAAAGGAAAGAATTTCAAGATGTTCAATCTTTCTCTACTCATGTATTTTAATTATATTATACGGAATTCTCATTTCGAGTATTCTACGAGAACAAAAATTATACTAAAATTGAAACAATTCTTCAGAATTAACTTTTTTCAAATTGTTTTCTTAGGCAATGAATTTTAAAAGAAAGGGGAAATACAAACAAATAAAAGTATTAATATTTACATCTAAAAGCAATTAAGATTGATTAACTTAGAAAATAAAAATGTACGGCAGCATACTCGAACTATTTTAACTAAAGATTAATCAAAATAATTAACTAAAATCAAGAGTTAAAATTATAGATTAATTTATTTCTAATTGGTCAAAATCATCTTTTTTCTCTATTATTTTAATACTAGTGCTCATCAAATTGAATTTGCTGTTTCAGTTGAATTTCTTAAAAAATGTTGAGTGGAAGAAAAACCAATACCTGCAAAAAAAGACGCAATTTTTTAGTGTCGATTGTGTAAGCAGAAAATGCGGGCTATGTAAATACTTAGTTTAAAATGCTTTGTAAGACTGCCTTCCAGTTTCGGAACTTCTTTTGTTTCGCATTTGGAGAAATTCGTAAATCATTTTCGAAAAATTGGATGAAATTCATAAGCAAAGAATTAAAACGAATAAGCACTTTTTGGGGGGTGATGAAAGGAGATGAGAAAACATCAAAATACTTGAAACAAAATAATATTATATTCAGGTTGTTTGATACTTTAATGCAATGGTGTTCAACCTTTTTCAACTCATGGAACCCTTAGGTGTTTTCGTGGAACCCCATTCTCCCCACCCCTCCTAAAGGAATATATATTAAAATAACATTTAAAGTAGATGAACATATTACAGGTACTTGATGTAAAGGCAATTAAAAAAATGTTGTATTTGTTATTAAAAATTGAAATTTATTTCAAATGTAATTTACTCATTAATAACATTAATTTGTGGTCCAAGTTTTCACTACCTATGCATTATATTTATTAACTGGGAAATGTGCCTGCATTTTTTACACAAACTATTAAAGTCTAGGTCTATTTAAATTATCTGTTGATGCATTTCATATTCTGCTTTTAATTTCTTTTATAAATTGCTTTTCTAGCCACTCACGTTTAAAAATAGTTTTCATTTAAATACGTTGTTCTGAACGGCATTAAAATTTTTATAGCTATGCGTGAAATTCTTTGTACTTAGGATGAATTTGCAACCTAAACTTTAAGAGCTGCTCTTGCTTATATTTTAACATCGAATCTGTTAATAAATCGATAGGTTGATTCCTCTCTTTCATAATAGATGTGTTTTTCTACACAAATAAAAAAAAGGTGCATTTTTCATTAGAAACTGATTTAGTTCCATTGTAAACATTCAGCCCTGTAATTTCAGCAAAACATCGTACTAACGAATATAAAATTATTTTGTGGAACCCGGGACAGTAAACAATAGATCATTCATAATATAGTCAATAGTACATATAAAGAAAAAACGTTTTAATATTCTTTAATTATATAATAATAATAACTTAAAAAGTGTTGCCCAATGTAAAAAAATTATGAGTAAATCAAAGTTTCATACACACACCCAGTTTCTTAATGACTGGGACACGCTTTAGATATCTATGGTTACACAAACTTCCTACACAACAGGAATCCATTTTGAATATGCAATTACAATTATATTTTCAATTTTTGTATTGTGACTCGTGGAACCCCAGGGTTCTGTGGAACACAATTTGAATACCGCTGCTTTAATGTAATGCCCATGGTTTTGTGAAACGTATTCGAACAACAAAATAAGACCGGATAAGCACAGAGAAAGCCAGAAAATGTCCTTCAAGCGCAAATCTTTTAATGAAAGTCAATAATTTTCATAGTGAATGTTAACAGGAGGGCAGCAGCTTCTAATCTGTCTCGAGAATTTAATGTGGCGATAGGAACCCAAATTTCGATGATTACATTTTTCCAGAAGACTATTCGAGAGAGATTTATTTGTACGAAGAGGCTGTTAGTGCCTTTCTCATTCTACGCAAAGAGATCATTTACCTTGGTGACGGGAACATTGACACTGGAGAAGAGATCAGAAGGAGAGAAAGATCCAGATTCAGCCAAACACTGATTCTAGGTGTACCTTCATTTAAAGAGAACTAAGGATTCACTATCTGTCAACATCCAAAAAAAATACAATATAGCAATGAATGCTGAATGGTCAAGAAAATCATCGAGCTGGATGGACACACAAACCTTTAAAACAGTTCTTCTCAAACTGTCTATATGTGCGACCCAATATTCAATAATAATTTTCATCGCGTCCCCGCTATACAAATAACAATCTATTCAATTCAATAACACTATACTGTGACGCTTAAGTTACAATACGACTTTAATCTCTTAAGTGCCAAAGGCGTATATATACGTCTCGCTCAACCTATGCATTAAATGCCCGACGTATATACACGTCTTTCCAAACTACGATTTTCTCTGTGCACTGCTATCCATAAAAATTACTCCGAAGGCTTTGGAATGAAATAAAAGGACTTTGGTAGTGTTTGCGAAGGATTTATTTTTTATATCAGAGAGGATTTCCTAATTTATTCCTTTTCTCTCCCCCCCCCCAATACATCACATACGAGCACCTACGTGGTAAAAGGAGGCATTGGGGAGCGAATCGCTTAACTTTTAATCATCAGTGAAGGGATTATTTATAAATCGTACAAAGTGTTAATTTTTGTATAAAATTTTATATGTGACAAGCGCATGCACTGGTAATTATTAAATTTTTTCTTAACTTAGTATTGTTAAATTAATTATAAGATAAATTGTGCAGTACTGATACATTCATAAGTGTATTATATCAGTGTAAATGTTAATTTTATTTTTTTTTATATCTGAATGTATTTTGTTTACTTTCAGTAAATTAAATTAAATTTATTTCAGTAAATTTCGATTTTTCAATATGCTCACGCCGCACAGTTTGAGAAACGCTGTTTTAAAAAGAAGCTGTGAATATGTTATACATAGAGGGGAAACTCTAGGGTTTTATGTTATCACCTAGCGACAATATTCTAGAAATAAGAATACTCGTTGATGGATTCACAGAACATATCTAGGTAACATTTGGGAGGGCAATTATATATATGTATAATATGTGTCATCCTCCTCCTCTAAAAGCATGCAACACTTAAAAAAACTGTTGTTGGAAGAGCGGAAACAGCTACCATAAGGACTCATAAAGTGTCTTATTTAAAAAATGAATTCACATCATAAAACCAGTAAATCTGTAAAAAGGGCCTGTACTCATCATTAATAAATTTTTTGTTCAATAATATAGTCTTTTTTCCACTATCCTGCTGCGTTGAGAAACTATGTATATGGTCATGTGTGTATTTCATTACTGCCGAATGATACATTTTGGTATGATATCACCCTATTTAGATACATCATTATTCTTGGGATAATTAATCAAAAGTAAAAGTTATCTGGTTTTTATGAAAGCAGCTGAAAAAATGTTGAAAAAAGAAAAATAGTTAGGCATGTTGAATGTTGAGTAATGATAATTAATTTAAGCGTGTTTTTAACTTTAATAATTAAGTTAATATTTTATTTCTCGAGAAATAACACGATTATTTTGTATTTCAAAAATGTGTATGTAAAATAAAAATTATTTACGTAGTATGTCGTTGATCAATTTTGCCACATCAAGAGATGTCGCCAATTCGAAAAATATCGCCAAAGGGCATCATTGTTATTATTATTGTATTCGAATATGAGTGGGAACGAGAGAGATTTCCACCACTGGCCACAACTGTAGCATTTGGCGACGTGTTTTGATTTGACAAAATTGTTCGACGGTATAATAAGTTAAGTACCGGAAAGTTTATGTTATTATGAATTAAATACTTTTGTAACAATAGTATTAAAAAACTTAACCGAAAAAAATGAACAACAAGCATTTAATTTATTTTAAAAATATAACATCAGAATATATACATGTTTGTTCAATTTAATTTATATTCAATATAATGAATATAGGTCCACTTTGTATTGTTTTTTATTGTCATTAAATATTTATAAAGATACATTTAAATGCCAATTGCCAGTAGAAAATTTCTTAGAGATTATTTTGCAACAAGAGAATTGGATCTCATAAATAAATAATAATGTAAAATTTATAATAAAAGGGAGGAAAATTTATTTTGCTTTTAATATTTATATTCATATGATGGTTATACAAAATCATAATATCAAAGGTAGTTTAACGTTAAAAATTTAAACGTTCATATAAGGTACTTATAAAGTTAAATTCAAGGGAAATAGTTTGCTCGTGCATTTTTGCAAACGGAACAGTAAAAAAAAAATAACAGATTTTATAATAGATATTCTGTTTAAGTAATAAAAAAATTACTTATCTACAAAGAAAATTAATTTATAAATTCATTTACGTCCATTCTCAAGCTTTGATAAAATATGATTGATTAAATTATGCTATGCATAAATTTTTTAACCTGTTCTAAGAAAATGGAATAAATGCGTTTAAATAAATTTTGTTTCTGATTTGGTACGTGAAAAGATATAACTAAAAATAAATTCAACAGATTTTTTTTCATTAAAGGAATGGAAATCCTAAGAAGGATTAGCGAACGTTTTATGGGCTCGTACATTCATTTTCACCCGGAAAGAAAATTTCAACTACTAAAAAAGAACAAAAAATATTTTAAGAACGCTTATAATGCTAGGATTATTCAAATATATGAAGTGCGCAGAAATACTTGAAAAAAAAAGTATTACAAAGTGAAAAAACATTTTAAGCATTCTGTATTACTAGAGAAATAAAATAAGCAACTTTTGTTAGAGAGAAACTTTTTAAAATAAGAAAAACTTATATTGAAGCTTTTCCATTGTGAATTTTCTTACTCTTTCATTCATACATAATAACATATTTAAGAGTATTTAAATCTTTAATTCGTCCACATTTTCGGCCCAAACGCTCAAGTGCATATATACTTATTTCAAAAAAGTAATAGCAATTAGCAATCAGTTTTTTAAAAATTTTACTAAGGATATTCCCTTATGATGTTACATAGGAAATGTTTAAATGAATTAAGGTGTTTAATATCGCTTGTTCTTGTTTTTATCAAGTCTATAGCATTAAAAAGATCAAGCATAAAAATAGTCAAACTATCATGCACAAATGATGAATTAATATTGTTAATAAATATATAAAAATATGCTTTCCAAATATAATGCTCTTAAAAAAAATTTGAACGAGTTAGTAGATTTATAAAAATGCTTTTCTTATAATTATTTGATAATAATGCGTTTTCTATATTTTCGAATTTTTAAATTAATCTTTAAATGTAGTTTTTTACGCCAAGTGTATGATACAATTATATGACCATGTCATAATTGATAGCAATTGATGATAAATTAGACAGCTTAAAATAAAAGCATTTTATATTATTTTTATGCTTGAGAAACTATATTAAAGGTCATGGTTTTTAGAATAAAAATAAGAATTCAGATATAAAATAATGTTTAACAGTAATTGCTTTCATTTTTTTTCTGAAATATAAAAATGAAAATATTAAAATTTTATAAATAATTGAGTTATTTGTTGGAACATGATAAATTTTCTGTTTTAAGCTAAATGTTTATAACTTTTATTTTGTTGATTATTCAATTTAGTTTCTGAGGTTGTCAAATTTATTTCGCTTGTATTTGTGTTGAAGAATAAATTTAAAAGAAAAGTATGTTGAAATCATTTTCTAGTTATAACTAAAATATTATTTAAACAAAAATAGTTTCCAAATCATAAATTTAATTTTTCAGAAGTAGAATAAAGATTTCGAAATGTCTGGTATTAAACCGTTACTCTCAAACTTAGGTGAAATCTATACGTTTGGTTTTAATATTCATTATTAGGAACTAAAACAATTGCAGTATAAATCAATGCAATTCTTTTTGTTGTTCCATTTGAAAAGTATGTACACATATAGAAGTTATCCAAAAGCACAATACGAAAGGAGAGAGAGTAATCTATATTCAAGTATGAGAAAGGTTTTTTTTTTCTAGCTTAAAACTACTGAAAATTATATTTATTTTGTAATACACGGATTCATTTATTATAATTACACTGTAAGTTAAGAAAAAAGAAAGACAAAATTATTCATCTTAGCAAAATTATTGGCAGTTATTCAACATTCACCGAATATATCTTTCAAACTGCAACAACATCAGAAAGAATACATATCATTATTCTTCCTCTAATATCCCAATCTAATTACTTGAACCAAAAAAACCTATACAAATAGTTATTAGTAAGAATCTATTCCTTTTTAAAGAGTTTTTGTCTAGAGAATTTCAGCAAATTTCAATTAAAAACCTGATAAACTTCTTTAAATGAGTAAATTCTCTTTTGTAAATATGCGAATTTGATCTTCTTTATTCCAGCTCCTAACACACTTCTCCATTTCATGTCAAATGACTAAGAAGGGGGTATGAAGAACAGCAAAGGGCGCAATTTAATGGAGAATGAAAAAAAATTCCATTGAATTAGCGCCTCGCTTTCTGGGAATGACCCGGATGTATATGCGTGTGTTCTTCATTTGTTTTCATCGCTATCGGAGATTGGAAAGAATTTGTTCGCCTTGCTCTTTTACTTGCCGATTTAATTTGTGAGTCCCTTTTCTGACTAATCTTTTAGTACAGTTCAGTGAGGTAGAAATCTTCGCCCAGATTTAGCTCGCTTTAAACCAACTGTAGCTAATTAGCTTCAACGTCGTTTTTTAGCCATGGGAAAACTACGTTTGGTTCGATTTTATATGTACAAGGAAAGAATGTTTAAAATAATATTTATTACAAATTCCCTCTTTATTATCCCGAAAAAATTATTATAGGAAAATGAACTTAATTCAATTTGTGAATATATAATTAACAAGTGTAGATTATGCACTAAAACGACTAAATGTGCTTGTGAATCCATTTAACATTAAAAGCTTAAAAAGATCGAAGATCTGACATACCGTAAAATCCGGCGTATAACGCACACTTTTAACACAAAAAATACGATTGAAATTTACGGATGCGCGTTATACGCCGGGTGTAAAAACGAGAGATTTAAAAAAGAAAAAAAATGAGCACACAGAAAAAAAAATTAGACTTCTACATAGATGGAAAAACTATTTATTTAAAAGAAATGACTTTCCTTATGAACGTAAAGAGCTATAGTTCTAGAAGTATACTATTTTTTTCTAAAGCTTGGGATGGTATCTCGAATGAATGACTTCAAAACGTAAGAACACAGTGCAGGTATATTTCAGGTTTCTGCGTAAAAAAGGGAGTGCGCGTTATACGGCGAATATACCTAAAAACCAAAAATTGCAGCTTGAAAGTATGGGTGTGCGTTTTACGCCCGATTGTACGATATGTCAGATCAGCTCCAGAAGATTGTTGACCTCACAAAAAATCTACAATAATAAGGGAATCAGATGTTGTCTCCCTTAGAAAGTCCCATGCAACCCAGAATGTGATCCAGTTAAGCTGGATGGTCCAGCATTTTTTGCAAGAGGGGTAGATTTTTCTACCATTATCAAAGGAAGAGCATTTAAGGTGGCTACTTATTATGTTAACCAGAGAAGTCTGGGAGCCACGGTGTGTCACACTTGATTTCGAGCATAAAGCCAAGTGACGTTTGCGTGTATCATGGGCGTGAAGGTGGAATACGCCATATTAAACTGAATTTAGATTTCTCACTTGAGCATAGCTCTCGAGTAGTAAGTGAAAAACGAGATGCCATTTCATTCTCACTACACTCTTTGGTCAGTCTATCAGCGACTTCATTACTACTAATGTTAACATGTGATGGGATCCATTGGAAATGAACGTCGTGGGTCTCAGAGATCTTCCTGAGTTTGAGCAGAATAGAAACGCTGGTTTTATCGTTTGTGGAGAACCATCTACACTGAGATGTTGTAGTGCGCTGCGGCTGCTCGATAAAATTCGTAGCTCCCCCAATTCATAACTATAAGACATGGTAGCATCAAGTTTTACCTTAATCGCAATTAACTCGCTCCTTATGTTTTGTTGTGTTTAAAATAAAATACATCTTATTACCTTTTATTATCCCGAAAAAATTATTTTAGAAGTTCAAGCTTAAGCATGATATTTAGCGTCACTTACATTAGAATACGTGTACAAAATTTTTTAAGGACATTCTGACAAAAAATTATTTAAATACAATATTTCGGCAAAAAATTAACTTAGAATAACCTTTTTTCAAAATGCTCTCCTTTTGTGAAAAACGCTTCTATTATAATAATATTTTGCCTGTATATAGCTCATACCTCTGTACAAAGGCTCAACTCTGAATTTTGAAAAATTCATATTATTTTCAGAGTTACAATCAATTGAAATAATTTTATCGGCGTTTTTTTCTTAAAATTTCTCCCCTTGTCGTAAAACATGGATATACCCTCTTCTAAGGTATATAATTCAAAAATTCTAGTTGAGCCTCTGTACAGAGGTCTGAGCTATATACAGGCAAAATATTATTATAATAGAAACATTTTTCACAAAAGGAGAATATTTTGAAAATGGGTCATCCTTTGTTCATTTTTTGTCAAAATATTCTACTTAAATAATTTTTTATGGTAATACTATTCTTAAAACAATTTTATATACATTTTCTAATCTAAGTTACACTAAATATCATAAATATTATCCATTTATACGCTTTTGCAAAATCACGTTTCCGAACGTAGTTGGATACCTTAATTCAAATTATGACTATATCATTAGTAAATGTATACTAAGTATTAAAATGACTAAATGTGTTTGCAAATCAGTTAAATATTAAAAACTTAAAGGCTGGTCAACCTTTAAAGAAAAGTATTATAATTAAATACATTCTATATTAGAGAGAGAGAGAGAGAGAAGTGTTAAAATCACTACACACTTGTATTTACTTAAAATTGTAAATCAATTTGATTGGAAACATTGTAATTGAAGTGACGGATAAATTATTTATTAACGTTGTTCTAGGAAGTAACACGAACACTACATTAATTTACGACATAAACGCATGGAAAAAAGAAATATGCAGAAATAAATTACTCGTAGAATTGGAATAGAATAGTTTTATACTTGATCGCAGAAGATTGAGAAACGGTGAAGAAGAAAACGATGATAAAATGACTCTTAATGATACTTTTTTGTGTTTTTGTAATGGAAATTGCTTTTATCACGTAAAGAGTTTGCCTGTGCAAAAGAAGTCTCATGAAAAGAAGATCTTCAGGTTGATTGCTTCTGGGGAAAATCTTATGAATTTAGATTAAAATATCACAGGCATACATTTATAAAAAATATATGTAAACTTGAATATCTAAGGAATAGTAATTGATAACATGAGTCTTCCTAAAATATTGGTTATAGGAAAAAGACCAATATTTACGGTACATAAGCCCCAGACATTTTAAACATGCAGTTGGCGACATTTGATGACAATATTCAAATCAATGCTTGAATATTAGTAATGTATAAGCAATTTCCTAATTGTTTAGTCATCAGTTAAATTTCTGAATGATACATGTATTTAATAAAATTATATAAATTGGATTGTTTCATTCTTTTGGAGATTGTTATCTTTATCAGCAAATACAATGAGATTTAAGTGTTTAAACCATTAAGTGGTCAATATTCTTGTCCAAGATGTTCCAAAAAAGGGGATATTTTTTATTGCATGTAATTAAGTATATTACTTAATAGAAAGTGAAAATAGAAGAATTTTGTTTTGATTTTCAATTTTAAAAAATTCACATTGTTTTTTATTTTATAATTATGGAACAAAATAAATTCTAAATGTGCATTTGCTTTTTATAAGTACACTTTGCATGCTATGAAGATTGTTACATATATCCTAAAAGAATTTCTTTCATATCTCTCTGTCATGACCGTACCACTTTTTCAAATGATGGATGATTTTGTGTGTGTGTGCATATATATATGCACACACAATTAGAAGCATGGTGTAATACTGTCTTATATTGTAATGGGGACAGAGATAATATCGACTTTTTTGGATTATCTTTCCATTTTTATTTCTTCTCAAGCAACAAAGTGCATATTGCCTTGCCAATCCATGTTCTTTATCGAATACTTTCAAGATTCTAAATTCCTGCATTGAATGAAAAAATCCCGCCTTTACCTCAAAGAAAATCTCAGACCAAAACTGTTTCAGTACCATGGACAAACTGCATTTTTCGAAAACTCTCAAGCACTAATAATTCCACTATAAGTATTAAAAATATGTGTGAATCAAAGATAGAAAGAAGAAAATATCAGTGTCTGTTCAGCGTACGGCACTGATATTTCTTTCGTTTCTTTTTTTATGTTAGACATGGTAAATAAAAGACATGTGTTCACAAATGAAAGCTTTGGTATTCAGTAGTTAATGAAATTTTGTATCTTTACTGTGTGTGCATGCATTTAAAAGTTTAAATAAGAAATTTTTTTCGTTTAAGTAAATAATTTTCCAGATGATTACAAGTGCAAAGCAAAAATGTTCGAATTACATACATTGGATAGAAAATTAGCAAAATCACACAGAAAGAGGTCTCAACTAGTTCACAAGATTTTTCTTATATATTTATATGCAAAACATTAGCTTTTTATAAAAAAGAAAAATTATAAGTGTCATATTATGGTTATACACGACTTTTTCTCTCATTTTCTCTTTCTCTCCCTCTCACACATGTACTAGTCTTTTTAAGAAAATAATAAATAAATTTAATATTTCGAATGGGCTCTTTCACTTTTTAAGTCGCTATTTTAATCATTTGGTGAAAATATGATCTTAACATAAACCAGGTAGGTAGATACTCACTTGGTTTAGTCGTTAGGTATGAAGGCTTTATCATAAAGGGTTGTTGACCTTGAACGGATTAATTTACAGCCTCGTTGACGATAATTTACATTTACGGCAAAGTCTGGAATACGTAATTAAAATGCATTTTCTCGTGTTTAACCATGATTTCAACGCATGCTGTCAAAATTTTATTCACAGGCATAATTTATTGCTATTTATACAATGATAGTGAATATTTGAAGTCAGGTGGGATGAAGAATATCTTCAGTTAACAATGGAGTCTGCGGAATGAGAATGAATAATTATGTAGAATATTAAGGAAATCTTAAAAGGTATTTTTAAACGCACACACATACGCACGCACACACACACACACACACACACACACACACATATATATATATATATATATATATATATATATATATATATATATATATAATGTATTGTAGTAGCGAGGCCGGTATTGGTTGTTGTCATGTTTGATTTATTGAAGACATCTTCAGAATGCTTTTTGCTCCTTTAGTATGAAGTTCAGATCCCACACACAGCAGATTAAAACACAGTTGCGGTACATTTTCACATCTATTTGTTAGAACACGTAAGCAGACACATATAAGAGAAGCGACATCTTGACGGACACAACACAAAGACACAGAGAGCTGCAGTTATTTACATTCTTATATGATGAAGGAAAGCAGACAAAAGAGAGTGGTTACACCAGATTTTTGCTTTTATATCAACAGTGTTTATTACGTAATAATAGTTCTGATTGGCTAGAATGGGCGGCACAGGGATTTTGAAATAGCCGATTACGATTAAGATTACAATGTTAATTTTAAACCAAAGTTAAAGTTTTTTTTAAAATATTAGTACAAAGAGTTAATAAAAAGGATACTAGAGGGAACTATTATATATATAATTTGCTTTGCTTACTATACTTTGAATATCCTATTTCAAAATACATCACATAATTTACAGCCAGTGTAATTTGGTTTTCATACAATGTTGTTGTTTCTTAATTTTTTTTGTTATAATCATTTATCTAGATATAGGTCTTAAAAATGCGTAATAATATTTATCAACTACTAAGATATCAGCCCTAAAAAAGCAAATTTAGGTTAGTGTTAACTAGAGAAATGAGAACTAACCTTAAAAAATATTTCCACATTCATTTGTTTATGTGTCCTCCAATTAGTATTCGAACGAATTTTTAATTACATTTTACAGGTTTAAGACTGGAAATTTAATCACATTATTGTTATTTAAAAGTGCACATTATTCTAAAAATACCAGTTAGCTGCGCGTTATATCGGTTATTTAAAACACACATGCGAATATGTAATGAATTCAAAATGTCTGATAATTTTATTATGTTGCTGAAACCAGTGTTTCTATACCTTTTTTATTAATATGCTTTCGCAAAATTCTTTAGTTTTTTAATTAATTGTATTTATTCTTAAATATATTTGAATTGATATATTTAGATCACGATTAAATTGCTTAAGAATCCTTTAAATATGGCTCTTTTATAATGAGATAAACTTTTTTTCCAATGTGCAAAAATGTTGAAGTGAAAGTGAAATCACTTCCGAGGTTAAAAGGCGTTAGATGTTAAAAAAATTTACGATGAGGATATTTTTTCAGTTGTTATGCTTTTAATAATGGTTTAAAACTGAATTTTAGAATTTGTCTTTTTCCCATTTGACGTTCGCTTATCTTCTTTTCAATTTTTTACACTATGTCAAACAAAACATCTAGTTTACTCTTTGTATCTCGGAGAAATATAAAATTCTGAAATACCTGTATACTGGAAAACATTTAAGTAATACATTTACCTTTATGTAATGAAATTCACATTGACATTGTAAAAGTGTATATATATGTAATTATAGTTTATTCATTAGAAGAGCGGTCGGCAACCTATGGCATGCGTGCCACATGTGGCACGTGTAAAAACTATGAGGGGTACTCTGCATTACTCTTCAAATTTATCAATATTTGAGTGGATAAAAGTTGAGACATTTGTACTGGGCTTTATTTGATAAACATCTTCAGAATTATGAACATTTACGGAATTACGAAAAAATCTGTAAAATAACCCCAAAAGATAAATTTACTGTTATTTTATAAATTATTGAATGTCGTTGCTTGAGAGATTTAATTGTTTGATGAGAGAAAATTGCATGTACTCTGCTTTCCGCTTTTGGTTCTACATATCAGAGTAAAAATTCATTCTTTCCTTACATGAAAAATACTTCAAATCTGCAAAGAAATTGTTTAACGACTGAATGCTCAGAATCATGTCAAATTGAAAATCACACTTTATAACCCTGATTTTGCGATATGAAAATAAAACGGTGCAAGCATTAGGCTCGCATTAGAACTTTTATTTATCTTTTTATTTAACTGTAATGAAGGGAAGTACTCATATTTTATGTTGTTTATTTCTTATTTTAATAAATATGCTTAAAAGTACTTAAATTATGTACAATTTTAATTTTTAAAAATTTTTGCTGAATTAATAACTATATTTTATATTATGTTGAGAAATATAGTTAAATGATTCAAAATTAATGTATAAGAAAACTGTAATATCTATATTATTGACCCCTATTCTCTAACTTTGCATGGATTATCACGAGAATCGACATGTTTCGAACATATACTACTGTGTTGCACGCTAATTCATATTGGTAGATTGATTTGGCACACCAGAGCTAAGAGGTTGCCGACCCTGCATTACAATGATAAAATGCTCTAATGTAAGTATACCCAATGTAATCCTTCAAACATTTTAGAATCAAAGAATATGTACTTTGCAGTTTGAAAAAAGTCAGGTATAATTCCAATCAATAAATAAATTCTCCATGTAACACCATAATACTCATAATTGTGATAGAAAAAAGATAAATGAAGATTTCACAGGTTATTTGCTGTAGAAATAATCCCACTTCTTGTCAAAAATAAATTTCTATTCACAACACCCCTAGGGCACGTGTATCTACTCTGAAAGCCAGTAGTGAATGTTATTAAGGAAAAAAAACTGCATTAAGACATGAAAATTCAAACACATAAAATGAAAAGGAAAACAAATATAACTTTTTTTAAAGACAGCAGGATTCCTTCAGGCTTCATTATTCGAAGAAAGCACGAAAAGATGTTATGCACACTTCCCATAACGATTGCTCCAGAGAGCATCTGAAGCTACGGAAAAAATGGCTTAATGTTTTATAACACTACATTTACATTTTCTTTCTTTATCAAATTCATAGATTTTTCACGTTGTGTAAACAACTGTTAGAAAGTGTAGAATTTCTGAAAAAAATTACTTTCACTGTAAGAAGGAACGTTATTATCTTAACCTTGTTTGCTCATGCTATTATTTTAAGCTCACTACTCATTATTAGTTCTTCATACTTTATACTATGTATTCATTAAAATTTAATAACGAAGAAGTGACAAATATTAGTGTCATTATGATGAAAGCAATTACTTTTTTCTAAAATGTACAAAAAAAAATGTTATTTGATATTTTTAACAGAAAAATACATATTAGAATCAGAATTAAATAAAAATCTTGCAAGCGTCATTACAATTATAAGAAGTTTTGGTATTCATAACAAAAAAAAAGTTAACACATCCTTCAGTAGTTGATAACGGTTGTTGTTTGTTCCCGTTCTAAAGTTTTGAAAGTGCATAGTAGTTATGTATTTTTATTAAAACATATCTATATCAGAAATGATGGTACACATTGTTAATCTATTTTATATTGTTTGTTTTCAGATTGATAAAACAACATTTAATATCTATTTAATATGCTTAATAATGGTATCAAATAGTGTTAGTTCTTAAAGTTTTCTTGTTCTTTTTATGTATAAAACACGAATTTATTTCTTGAATATCACTTGTTACTTACAAATGAATGAAAGAATTTTGTTTAATCGATTTAAGGGAAGTTCTCTTATATAACGTTCTTATTATAATTATTATATTATTTATCCCTAATAACACTTCTTTGTTTTTTATTGGAAGATTTTAATAAATTTTATTTTGTGATTAAATAGTCTTTAAAGATTAATAACTGAATCTATTAAACTTGAAGCATTTTAAAACTATTTATAAAGAAAATTAATCAATATGAAAATACTTTTTTCCAAACAAACTTAAATCATAATAATAAAAATGTAAGAAGTAAACCAAAAGTTATATGAAGTAAAGTATTTTGATTATTAACCAAGTAATTATTCTAATAATTAATATATCATGAATTTTTACATTGCTTAAAATTACAGATCCCTCCGTATTATTTGTGGAAAGTAATAAACAAAGTTCTTAAGAATAACTTTATCGTAAAAAGTTCACTGTTCTCCAGATTTTATCATTGAAAATTCTTGCAAAGTATTACTGAAGTCATAAATTATTCATTCAATTAATTTTTTCTCATTAAAATTATGATACAATATCTTTCTCACTAATTTTTCTCTAGCGATTTAATCTCGGACGGTATTGATATTGATTTAGAAATAGATAAGCCATGTTCTGTTGTTTATAAAATATTTGTAAAATAGAGAGCTTTAAAACTTTTTATCTTTCTTTCTTGTTAAACATTATCTCATTTACGTCATGTAACTTTTCCATTTTTAATTCATCAAGATAATGTAATTTCTTAATGTTTAGATTTTTTGTAAGATAAAAATTGGTAGAGCTTTGGTTTGGCAATGTTTTGGTGTTATATATGATATGTTTGTCTTGATATTTTTTCCAGAACTAATTGATAAATGTTAAACAAACATTTTTATATCCCTCAGATACAAAGTTTATAAACATTAGTATATATTATTATTAGTATATATTATTAGTATACATTCAATTGTATACCTTTTGCTCATTATGTGAGAAGTTTTCACCATAATTTCAGAATCCTAAATGTATTTGCTTTTTATATTTGTAAATAATTTAGACTAAACCAAGTATATTTTAGAGTATTTTTCTCTTCATTGTATCGAATGCGATGCTCTTGTACATGATATGCAAAAACTAATATCTGTAGTCTTACTTTTTCCTTTACATCATTGAAAAGAGAAAAGCCATTTGTAAAATATGCAATCTTTTAAAGTTAAATGATAAGAAAATATTATCTTCAATAACTTTTATAAGCTAAATAATGCAATTTGTATAACAAAAACCAAAATAACTATAAAGTTAGTGAAAATTATGTAATTGTTCCTGTTTTTAAAACAAAGCAAATTTTAAAAAAGTACATAGATATAAAGTTGAAATAAAAAAAAAATCAGTATATTGTATATTTCTATCCATCACAAAATTTCAGAGTTTATTTTATTTTTTCGACATAAAGTTTATGAATCTTCATTACAGTCAATCTTACTGAATTGATTTAGAACTTACGATATATTTCAACAGTTTATTTTAATCAACAGTTATCAATAGCAATAAATATATATGAAGATATCTAACATTGATTCTTTATAAATGTCATTTTTAGTATTTTTACCTCTGAAATTATGTATATATTTATTTTAACAACTATATTGGTATTCTTTTTCTCATATATTTAGTATTTTAAAATAACATGCATAATATACTTATTTGATTTACATTTGAGATAAAAAGAAAAAAAACCTCATTTCAGTAGTACAGAAAATTAAAATAAAATCTTACCTGTCTTAATTAATTTAAAGTTGACAGAATTGTGCTCTTGTAATATTCCATTAAGTCCTGGAGCTGATAAATGTCTAATTGACAAGTCTGAGGTGGCAATCAAGTGTTCACTGTTTGATATGGAAGGTCTCAGGCTCGCAGAGGCTTGAGGCTTATGCCGGTGGTTTTTGGATTCCATTTTAAATTCTGCTAAGGTGCTATTATTCATATAAAGCTAATCTCTCACAAACATCAAGATTTGGATATATTTTTTAATAATTTGTTCTTCATTTCATTTAAAAATATATCTGAAATCTTTCAAAATATGATTTTTTTTATTTAATATTCATCTTCGAGAAGGTTGCAGAATTTAAAAAAAAAATCTTTTTTTGTATTTAAGTTTGGAGAAAATGCTTTGGAATTATTATTTATATATTTTAGATATATTATTTAGTGCAAATCATAGTTTTTAATGTTGTTTATTTAAATTAAAGGACAGTGTTTGTTTTAAAATAATAATTGTTTTATAAAATACCATCACAAGCGATGTTTACAAAAATCTTATTTTATATAATCATCAAGTTCAAAGTAAAAAACAGGAATGTTATTCCTACTTATGGCGACATTAAATTTATGTAATTACAATAAGGAAAACAGAATATATAAAAGAAGGTGTTCTATAAAGATATAATTTTATAAAAAAAACCTTTGTGTTATTAAGATCTGAGAGCAATAAATAACAAATATTCTTTTTTTGTCTGTGAGTGAATGTTATTTATTTGAATCTTTGTAAAATTCATTAACATAAAAGTGATTATATGTACTTTAGAAAGATTGGAACTTTATGTTAATTGTTGAATGTATTTTATTAATTTAAAAATTAATATCTATTTGAAATTTCTTGATATTTATATTTCAATTCTATTCTTTTGCACAGTGCTCGAAATTTATCCTTATTTCTTTACTAGCTAAAAATTTTATAACAATCATATTTTTACAACAGTTTAGAGGAGTAATATTTTTAAATTAATGTTAATTTATCGGAATAAATTTAGCATTTCATCTTTAAAAGAAAATATACCTAAAACATATCGATATAAAACTTATTTTAAGGAAGGAATTATTTTATAACTTTGCAAATAAAACCTAACATCAACCAAAAATACCGTTTTAAAACATGTGAGTGGTGTTAGATCTTTTTTTCTTGATCAAATTTATTGAATCATGAAATTTGCAGGTAAACTTTTTGACAAATGTGGATTTGTAATATTCAAAACGTAAGAGATCAATCTGAACAAAAATGTTCAAATAACAGAGATTATTCGACACGTCTGTGAGAAATATTCAAAGAATTCAATAATTCATAAAATGTTTAAATAATAGCACCTTAAATAATGTTATATTTTTTAAGATTGCAATGCATGAAAAAAAAAACGATCCAACTGAAATGTGCTTTGGACCTTTCAGCAATGTTTACATTCACTGATACAGAACTTAACAGGATGAAAAGAGCAGAATAATCCCACGTAACACATGCACACACACAAAACACACTTTTTCGGCCACACTGCAGTATTTTATATCGGCTTGTAGACGAAATAACTAAAAAGGGAACACCTCACACTTCCACAGAAAAGAGTCTATGAACACAAAATCCACTGGCAGAACAGAGATCGTTCTATTTTCAGGTACTCTCTCGAAAAGTGGGGAAATCAGAAAAAGAAAATAAAAAGAAGCAGAAGAGGACGAAATCAAAGCATGAAGAAGAAGGGCAAGTCCTTTATTTATGTTGTTCTTCTTTCGCTTGTTCGTTCTTTGATATTTTCGTCGCGAAGCCCTAACTATCGCGCCTTGTCAGCTACTATGCACCGGGGCTTAGACTGGCTGGTGGGAAGAGAGGGAAAATTGGCATGGTTTTTTGGGGGCCGTAGACAGCGCCCCTCAGCGGTGGGTTTGGGTAACGGTTTGAACGGAACCTCGGCTCATAAACTGGGAACATCCCCTCTCGCAGAACCTCTTCATCAACAGGTGCAGTGGCTTCGATTTCGTTTCTTCAAAACAAAGTTTGGCCCAGGTCCCAGATAGAGGAACTTGTCTTAATGAAAATTACAGATCGTCGACATTGTGAGTTAAAAATAATGCAACATAACTTGTTGAAAGATTCAATGCAAATTTTTATCTGATTATGATCACTCAGCTTCAAGTTTAAATACATGCAGCTAAAGATTTTATATATATACAGGAACTTTAAATAAATAGGGAATAAAAAATCAAATTTGATGATACATGATGTTAAATTCTCTACGAATTCCGATTCAGAGAAATAAAATTAAAATGATGTAAAGATATTGAGCGTTAATGACAAATAAATCATAATACAATTATTGATTTAATATCACCAAAAAAATAAAAGATAAAAACAAATTATAAATTTAGTTAACAAAAACCAATTAAATAAGAATTTAAAATCGGTTCTTTTTAAAAGTTAATGAAGGATTCTGTTTTTGTAAATTTATGATCAAAATAGGAATCAAAGTAATACTTTATGTAATAAATTTTTTATACGAATCACAAAATCGATTATTATACTCCTCTGCAGTAAAACAGAATAAATGGATTTCGAATTCACTTTAGAAGAACTGCGAGTAATTTTTAAAATTAAGTACAGACTATTTTCAAAATAAATACAAAATCATATTGTACTATAAGCATTTTACAATGAAAAGTTTTAATTTCAGAAAAAAGTAAATATAGTTAATTTTCTATGAACAAATGTCATAAAGGAGTTTATTTTGATACAATCAAGACAACAAAACATATCTAATTTTCAGTGGCGTTAGGTACACCCCCAACCCTGCATTATGGGGGGAGGCAGGGACTCTAGGGGCTAAAAGCCTAACTGACATCAAGTACATATTTGAGATTGAGGGTCCCAAACCTGACTTTGTCTAGGAGCTCTAATATTCATCATTACGCCAATGCAAATTTTATAATATAGAATACAGAAAACCGAATCTCCATCAGTAATACATTCAGCATAACATAACATAGTAAATTATTATACTAATTTATGCTTAACCCAATTTGGTTCACCTGTGGGAGACAAATTTTAACGTTCTATAAGACAAATTCTCTATTTTTTTATATTTTTTCCTTTTCATGACTTAAAAATTTTTGAAAAATAAGGAAGTGTCTTAGTAATTTTTTGATAGTTGCTGCAATTAATTTAATACTTTTTACTAACTTTTCGTTCCAATTAAATTACTGTAATATTTTTCATATGTCAATGCGAGTTAATCAGCTAATTATGATGAATATAAAGCAATTCACAATCAAAAAGTAATATAAAACATTGAAAAAGAAAACAATTATTTCCCGAGAATAAAATAAAAAGAAATACACTTTCATTAATTAAGCGGAGGATTAGAAATCTTAGTATTTTAATGTTGACTGCAAAATTTTACGATGGAAATCATTCATTTACTTTTTTATTTGTAATAATCCTTTAATATTCGCAGTTAACTCACATAGTCTAATTTTCAAATAATATGAAATTCTAGTAAAATATGTCTTTTTATAATGCCTTGTATTCAGTGGCGTAACGTACACCCCTGCAACCCCCGCGTCGTAGGGAGGAGGGGCAGGAGCTGTAGAGGGCCCAAAGCCTGACTGACACCAAGTACACAACCCTTTATAGGATAGGCTTGGGGCCCTAAATCTCATTTTGCACGGGAGGGGGCATAATATTATACGTTACGCCACTGCTTGTATTCCATATAAGTTTAATTTTTTCAATCTCTATGTTAATATTAAAAAAAATAACGCGAAAACGAGTTTTGCTCTAAAATGAGTTGTTAAATTTTAAAATCATTTCCCCCCTTTTTTAAAAAATATAACGAAAAGTGAAATAAAAAACATTCATCTTTAGTTAATTCGTATGTTTAATGAAAATTACAAAATGTAAAATTTATTTTAAATGCATTAAAAAATTTATATCATGATAACTACGCGAGAGTATTTAGCTCCATTTAAAAAATATAACTTATTTTTATGCATTATAACATTTTATACTAATAAGTAATAATCATTTCAAAAACAAGTTTAATTGTTATAACAAAAATTTATTTAACCTTAAATAAATTTCATATTAAAAAAGTTAAGTTAAACATTTTTGTATTGATATTAAATTGTTATAACTTCAAATTGAAGCGCAATTTAGCTATGAATTTGAAACTATTTTTACAGAGACTTCTGAAATATGATTCTAAATTGTAAATCGTATTTGAAGTTACAAGATATTTCTATAAATTACAGTATAACTTTAACCCATCAAAATTTGGAGAATTCGAAACAAATGAGAGTATTAATGAATTCTGAAAATATAGTGCATACAACAAATTTCAAAAGAATAAAGCTGAGTAAGAATTTTATAAATTAACTTGTTTTGTAAAATTTAAAGAAATTTTTTTTTAGTTTAGAGGCAAGCAAAAAGTATTTCTTCCTTATAAATAGAAAGACTTAAAGATGAAAGAGAAATCTAATAAAAATATATCACGTAAAACAACATGCATTTAATTTTCAGGGTTCCTGTTCAAAGAGAAAGCAAAAACCAATTAAGATGAAATTGCATTACTTTTATTTAAAAAGCAACCAGTATAAAATAATTAAAAAGATATAGCTAACAAAGCTATGTATATATAAAAATAATAATTAATTCGAAATTATTTAGCAAAAATTTAGTTTTTCCAGGGGAATGTAAACTAAGTCATTAAATGAGAAAACTAATGAATATTTCGAATGGGAAATAAAATTTTATAAAAAACTTTTTTTTACATAAAAATTTTACTTTAAAAAAATTTACTTTCATTAAAATATTTTACACAATTTACAATTACTTATTAACAAGAAAATATTTTTTCGATTAATAACTACAATCCAAGGTAATGAATATGAATAAATAAATGAATTATAAGAATAAATCTGAAAATAAACCGTTTAAAAATGCTTTGAAATTCTCATCCTATTATTTGCTTCATTAAATATAGCTCTTCTTAGAATCACAAACATGTTTCATTTTAAAAATACTGGAACATTAAAAAGAAAAAAGTATTACAAAGTTTAGTTACTTCACCCTTATAAAAAAAAGTATAGATTACATTTCAACATTATTTCAAGTACACTTTATCCAACAGTTACTAAGCAAAGCCTTGTCATCTTATGCATAATTGATTAAAAGATCGATTAAATGTGATTTATTTCGTATTAGAGTTCCATCAAGAGATACTAGTGAATAAATCTAGAAGAAATTTACGAGGAGGTAGTTAAGAGTTTCGATCTTTTAAGTGGAATCATTTTTACCGTTAATCTTCTATTACAAGTCTCGGAATTGTCTTATAAATTTATTTAAGCTAATCATATTTTTGTTATCTTTTAAGAAAACTATTGGTGCCACATTTGTTTTTCAATTTTGTTAAGGAACGTTAATTTTAATGGATTTTAAGAGGTAGTTAACTTAAAGTAATAATTTTTGTTTATTGTTTTCTGACAAACTGTTTTTAATCTAAAAGAAATCTCTTTCAAACACTGCAGGAGTTTTAATTTAGGAAGAGGTTTAAGAACGACATTTTAAAAAAATGCATTCATTAAACTATAAATATTTAATTGAAATTATGTGAAAAAACGTAAGTGGGAAAGGTATATTTTTCTCACAAGAACGTCCGTTGGTAACGATTGGACAAGGTAACCTGGTTAATTTGTTCTCTTTTCCGAATTTTTCCAGGAATTTTGAAAATTTTTCTCATCTGTTAATCATTTTTCAAGATGATTGCACAGCAAATGTTTTTGGTTCTAGGTTAATTAGGAGAACTTTCACAACTAAATATACCTAGAATGTCTGCTGGTGCCGTTTCGACACCAAGGCAATTTCTCGCGTCGTTTAAGAAAATATAGTTCACTAAGTAGATACCATTAGTATAACGAACTTCTGGAAGTAATATCGCATATTTATTTGACCTTGAATGCAGTGTTATTGGGTTCACTACGTAAATGTGTCAGTTATACTAAAATCGCTGTGTCTCGTTAGATAGCATTTGCTTATCTACTATTACGTTCAAATTAAGTAAGTGCAAGAAATTTGAAAAATTAGGCAACTACTGAATTTATAAAGAAATTACAAACTGACTAAAACTCAAAAAATGAGGAATTAAAGATGTAATAGAAATGCAATTAAAAAAATTGGAGTATTTTATAAAAAATGGTGTGCGGAAAATGTACAGGAAAAACTGAATATCCCTGTGTTCATTGCAAATGAAATACGTACAAAACATTATGCATAAAAACAATAAATAATGATTAAAAAACTCACATTCTTTCAAAAATTACGATTTTGCTTATTATACTAATACTTATTAATATTATTGTTTTATCTCATTTTACAAGATTAAGTAATTTATTTCGTTACATTTTTTTATGATATAAAGGATCACAATATATGATAATTACGTGAAATAATATTAAAAAGTTTTTTGAAGCTAAACCCTATTGAACAATTGTCCAGCAATTATTTAGTTATTTGAATTATTTTATATAGTATATATATATCACTATATCGAAACGACACCAGTGTACGTTTAAGTGTTAAAAATAAGAATGAAACTCAAACTCATCTTAGATCAGGAAACTTATTCATAAAACGAGAAAGGCTGTATACTTTTGACAATTTACAATATACTGTTTTAAAAATATGGTGAATTATGCCAAGATTTTGCCAAAATAATTGGTATGTTTTATAATTTGGATAGAGTTAATTCAATTACGTATTATTTCAATTTTTTAGAAATGTTTTTTTTTTTATTAAATATATTCGTTGTGTTTTTATTTGTTGCTTAGTTTATATTAAAATTGTACTAAAAAATCGATGAGAATTTTATTTGCGTTTGCATCGCTTAAGCATCATGAAGACCATTGGCGACAAACATCTTAATTTTGAACCATACTTTATAACAAAGATAACATTTTAGCTAACTCCTAATCCCTGACTTCTAAGCTAATGTATTGTACGAGGACATTGAGTTCTATTTAATTTGTAAAATTCCAAATATTCCAACATTCTGCATTAAGATGCTGGGTAGAACTACTATTCAGACAGTTAAAACAATTACTACAGATCGGGTAGATGACTGATATATGTAGACGCAAGCACTAGTACATCCAACTCTTTTTTTCACAGGGTAAATACGTTCGTTAAAAAACGTGCAAAAAAATCGTGTAAAATGAAAAATATAAAAAAAAATCCCCCCCCAAAATGCATAACTGAAATTAGGAATAAAACTACTAACTAACGACAATTTTGCTACTTGATAACAGGCGTGCACGTTTATTACGAACTGGATCAAAAATGCTATCATTAGTAGACGTGTCAGATATGTTTAGCACATTGTCGGTTTGGATTCAGATGAAGAATTTCGTTCGTTATTAACAGCTTCTTTTTTTTAATTATAAAATCTTATTAGTGGGTGTCTTTTTGGTTTCTCAAGCTGATTAAATAAATATTGATATTATATAATTGTTGATACACAAGATTACGTAGAAATATTTTAATGCACTCTCTATGTCAAGAGCAAAATGTAACTACATACTCGTAGCAAATTTCAAGCCCTCGCGAGTTAAATCAGCACTTAATAACTGAACTTGACCTTTGACTTCGCTAGTATCGACTTCTTTAATATCATAAACTGTCATAAACTCGTTCAAATCATCCTCATCCAAAGAACACCTGTCCCCAAAAACATTTGTGTAAAAAAATCGAAAAAAACCAAAAGCTTTGGGTTCCAAACCAAAAGCTTTTCCTATTCTTTGAAAAATGTAAGCCAGAAATTAGGGGAAGGAGGGAGGAATTTCTCCTATAACATGAAGTAACAAATAACTTTCTAAATAAAGCACTTTTAATTACGATCATTCTTCACTGCGACTGGAATGGGTTCGTCCAAAGCTCCACTCTCCTTCTCAAGCACTCTTGCAAAATGATCTAAAAACAAATCGTCGTTGAGTGAGAAGAGGGACAGGGAATGAAAGCTAAAGCAGAAGATAACCAAGGGATACAACTGCGGTCGAAGAACGATAAGAAAAAGTTTACTTTTTCTTTACTGCAAACGATTTTCTTAGCTCTGGCTCGGGGCCAGCCTGCTGGGGTGCGAGCCATAAAGAATGCGCATTGTGAATGAAAGAGAGGTTCCCAAAAACAATAGGAAAGGGTCGCATCTGATCTGAATTTCTGCTGGCGCCACCTGAAGGTTATCCGTCGTCTCTTACAATGGTAATTTCGTGTTAATGGAGTGTGTTATTACAGTTTTTGATGGGATATTTAAACAAGTGGCGCCATCACAGGAGGTGAACAGTCAAAAGATTCTTAATTAGCATTTGATCGAGTGTCTAAGGAAATGGCATGGCGTAGGCTCTAACTTTTTACATTTGCGATTTTGTTATGCGTTAAATTGTTCGCAAACTGTTGGAGCAAGTATTACAATTCTTCCCGAGAGCCTGTATTCTTCATAAAGTCGTATAATTTTTAACTACTCATTTACATGTGATCAAAAACAAACAAATAAGAAACGGAAGAATAAAGTACAGTATTGAACTGCGTTTATTCATTCGAGAAGGCCCATTCACTTTCAACAAATATTTTGAATACAGTTACTTCCCTTGTTTACTTTTGGTAAAAGTATATCCAAAGAAATTCAGAAAAACATTTATTACTTTTACATCCTTTATCACAAAAAGCATAATAGAAAAAGTTATAGTTTAGATTCTATATAAAATTCTATAGCCTAGCGCTTTAACAATAACCTTTCATTTTTAGCAAAAAATACTCTATACTATAAAATTGGATAATAATTCTATTTTTAAGACATTTTTATTGATGAAATCAATGGCGTAGCGGAGAATATTAGGGCCCCCTGCTAAGTCAAGTTTTGGGCTCCAAGTTGGATCTTACAGAGGATTGCAAAACTAATTGGGGAATCCTGCCCCCACTCCACGATGCAGAGGTGACGAGGGTATACGTTACGCCACTGAATGATACAATTATATGTATTTATTTTTCTAAAGAGCCTTTTTATGCATATACCAGGTTTTGATTAAACCAATTCTCGGATTTCCCCGAGCTGAGTTCGGGCAGACGAAACATACCAACCTAGCCCATCCCGATTGTAGCTCGGACTACGTGAAAATTTACACTGCACAATTGGTCTTCCCCTAATTATTTCACATGTGCTTTTGTGCTTTTTATGGTTGCGAAATCTTTTGTTTGCTTTTCAAGGTAAGCATAAAAAAACTGAAATTCTTTTTATCAATAATTCCGAAATAAAATGAGCCTGGAAAGTGTTAAGGTAGTATGTGACAACGTTCGAAACTATGATTTTGTAAGAGAGTGTATGATTTTTTTTTATATTTACTATCACACGGATCAGAGTATATGAGTAAAATGGTTTTAAGGAAAAAAATATTATTGCAATATAATTTAATTTATCCTTTTTTTGGCAATAAATGAAGAAAAAGTGACATTTTACAAAACATTCTTCTTTATAGAAAATTTGTTTATAATATTAATATTGTGCCTATATATAACTAAGATTTCTGTACAAAGCCTAAACTAGGATTTTTTAAATACATTAGAAGTGGATTTGTTCATATTTTAATACATCATTGCAGATAATTTTTTATAAAAAACACCGGTTATTAATTTAATTGACAGCAACTCTGAAAGTAATACAAAATTTTCAAAAAAAAACTCTAGTTCAGATTATGTAGAAATGTCTTAGATGTATATAGGGCTGCGGTAGCCCAGTGGTTAAGGTATCCAACCATGGCAGGCATGTCATGAGTTCGATCCAAGTACCACTAAAGACCCGCCGTGTAGGGCAGCGATGCACGTTAAATCTGTCGAGAGCTGAAACGTCCTCCCGTTGGTGTGGTGTGGTAGTTAGGAGAGGGGGTGCCAGCTCAGGTGTCGTCCACGTCACTTGACCATGGTTCAAAATTACGTGGTCCGTCGCCAAAAGCCCTCGTGTGTAGCTGAACAGTGCGACGTTAATATTAACTCAACTCAACTTAGATGTATATATAGGAAAATATTATCATTATAGAACAATATTCACTAAAAGGGGAATGTTTTGAAAATATGTCATTTTTACTTCATTTTTTGCCAAAAAATTGCATTTAAGTTACTTTTATTGTATAATAATATTCTAAAAAAATTTATATGATTATTCTAATTCAAGTAACACTAAATATAAAAAAAAGCATCCTTTAAAATACTTTTTCAAAATTATGATTCCGAGCATAGTAGTCTGATTGCTAACGCAGCAACAACTATGTGTTGCTGCGTTGTGTTAAAACGCAGCAACAACCTTGTGTTGAAAACGTATCCATCCACGAAAAATATGGTAATTTATGGAAACTATAGAGTTGTTAGTATTCAACAAAGAATAAAGTTATCAGTAATTTTTTAAATTCATGTTACAATTTAAGTAAAATAATATGATCCCTTTCTTAAGGTATTTGTCTACGTTCAGAACCGAGATTTTGCAAAAGCATATACATGGATAATATTTATGATATTTAGTGTCGCTTGGATTAGAAAATGTATATAAAATTGTTTTAAGAATAATATTATTTTAATAAAATATTATTTAAGTACAATATTTTGACAAAGAAATGAACATGGAATGACCAATTTCCAAAATACTCTCCTTTTGGGAAAAAAGCTTCTATTATAATAATATTTTGCGCGTATATAGCTCAGACCTCTCTACAGAGGCTCAACTAGAATTTTTGAAACATATAACTTCGAAGTGGGTTTATCCATATTTTACGACAACAGAGGGGAGCAATTTTAAGATAAAAAACGCCGATAATTATTTCATTTGGTGGTAACTCTGAAAATAATGTGAATTTTTCAAAAAATCTAGTTCAGACTCTCCGAAGAAGTCTTTACTTTATATAAGCGAAATATTATTATTTTAGAAGCATTTTTTATAACAGAAGAACATTTTGAAAAAAGGTTATTAAAAGTTAATTTTTTGCCAAAATATTGTATTTAAATAAATTTTTTGTCAAAATATCCTTAAAACAATTTTATACATTTATTCTAATCTAAGTGACACTAAATATCATGAAAATTATCCATTTATGCGCCTTTTTAAAATCACGATTCCGAACGTAGTCGGATATCATAAATAATAATAATAATAAATAGGTTTTGCAGCATGTGTAATGTTGCTTATGTAGCAATATTGGGAGTGTTACGGAGCAGATATTGTTTAAATGCAGTAAAAGCTGTCATTGAAATGGATCCCCAAACTAAAATTATAAATGAAGCTTTTAATATGTTGGAAAAATATTCTTATAAAAAAAACTAGTTCTTTTTAAATTAAACGAATTGAAATCTTTTTAACTTCAAAATTATTAAAATACTTATTCATAAAATAAAACTTGGAGCTTCCTGGTGACTAAAAAAGAAAAAAATACCGTAATCCTGTCTTACAAAACTTTTCGTGCATTTAGTACAGAATTTCTTTACCTTACATAAAAGATATATTAAATCGCATTTAAACTGCCGTATTAATCATTTCGTAATTGACAAAGCTTGCTTTTTTCATTTTATGAATTTATTTTATACTTTTTGAAAAAAAAAGATACTCTTCTTTCCCTTTTTTGTAAAGATTTTAACACAATGTGCTAGCACAAGTTTTTTTTTTTTAATTTTTTCCTTTATGATTTTACCATAAAGAGAGAGATAGAGAAAGAGAGTTTGCACGTACAGTTTAGATTTATCTTCTAATTTTTCCAGCAGAACATTTTTCCATTTGTATCACTAAATTTGGAAATATGCATAAAAAGCGAGAACTAATAAACACATATAAAAATGGGGGGAAAAGTTCAATAATACTTAATAAAAAGAATAACTTTATATAAAAGGGATGAGGTTATATAAAAAATTTTAAATAACATTTATGGGACAAGTTGTAAGCGGTATAGAAGGGGAGACGACGGGGCAAGATGACGAATGTCTTAATTTTTCCGTTTCCTACTAAGTAGCAGCATCAACCGGACACTACTGGCTCTCCTATTGGTCGTTCGTCAACCAATAGTATAGAGACGCTGTTATCGCTATTTTTATGTTAGCTGTGATGCTTTGACTGTTTAACGCTGCCTCGTTGTAACTTTTATGCATGTGTAAATAAGCTCTGCTACAGATACAGGTAAGATATATCTCTTTAATATTTATAAGTAACTTAGTTTAAATACTACCTGAGATACCACGAATAAACGTCAATTAATCGACTTCTTTCATGGCAATGGAAGCGAATATTTTTAAACAGGCAGTCCGGGGCAAGATGACGAGCTCGTCATCTTACCCCGTGTTTCGGAATTTATTAAGCTATGTTGTCCATTCTGTTGAATCCTGTAAGCGCTTGTTTGTCTGTGTGTTTGTCTGCGCGACCTTGAGCTTCCATCTCCTCTGGGGCTAAGAGGCACCTCGGAATGGGGAGGTGTCGTTCGAAAGGGGGCGACCAGAGGAAGACATTTTTGCCATCCGCTAACAACGTTATGGTCACTCATCCAGGGCAAACTATCACAGACAAAAATATTGGAGAGCTTTTGAGCACCTCTTACTTCAAAGCAGATGCAGTTGGGAATGCCGTTAAAGAGTTTAAAAAATGTGGGATTGAGCCTCATAATCCTCTTTTGTTTAGCGAGCATGACTTCGCTGCTTCAAAAACTACTGACCATGATGTTGGCGATGAAACTGAGAAAAATAGTGTTAATCCTCTAATCCTGGTATAGTAAGGAACCAACTTATAAAATCCTCCAGAAGAAACAGAACTTACGGCAAATGCTGATTCCTATGCACCAAAAAAGCCTTTTAGTGTTTTTGGTTTCACACCATTGCCTAAAACAACACAATGTGAGATAAAAGAAAAAGCAAAAAACTGAGCTCAAGTGTTCTTACAAGCACACACATCAAAGAAATATTAGAAGGAAGGGAAAAGCAGAAGGAAGAACATGAAGTGTGTTTTAAAAAATAGAGAAAAGAAGCTCGTAAAGCTAAAAATTATAGTTTAACAAAACTAAAAAACACGTTTTTATGGTTACTCGAACTAAAAAGTAAAAAAATAAATCTTAATATAAGAATAAAATGATTTACGAGGAAATTAATGTCATGTGGGTAAAAGCGTGTGGTTCTCAATATCAATTGTTATAATTTCTTACTAATTCTATTCCGAAATGTTAGTGTAAAAATTTAGTACAAAGCACACATACACATCCCCAAGCTTTTATCATAATTACATTAATTTCCTCGTAAAACATTTTAATCTTATATAAAGAATTATTTTTTTACTTTTTAGTTCAATTAACCATCAAAGCGTGTTTTTTTGTATTTTTAAACTATAATTTATTTTTCATTTTATTAGTTCGATCTACAGTAAAAGCATGCATTTTAATTTTTTTTTAACTATCATTCATTCCCACACTTTTTTTTTAGTTATTGCCCTCGACCGAAAAAGTTTGCCCATCCCTGAGTTAGAACAAATGATTTTTTTTCATATGCACGAGTATTTTTCTTTTTATTTCCATCTTCGGAAAGAATGGACAATTATGATAAGAAATTGCTGACGCAAAAACAGTTTTCACTTTTAGGGTTACTTTTAATCTTTTAGTCACCAAATCTGAAAATGGGTTCTCGAATTAGTCATCTAATCTAAAAATGGTATATAGAATTAGTCGCGAAATCTGCAATGGCACATGGAATTAGTCGCCAAGTCTGGAAATGGTATAATGAATTAGTCACCGAATCTAGATTATCCTGTCTCCTGATTATCCTGTTCAGGACAATGGAACAAAATTATGAAATTATTGTATTGTCATCGGTTCTTGACAAGTGTGCAAAATTACGAATTAATCGGACCTTTTAAGGTGGGTAAAAATCGAGTTCAAAGATTACGTTACATACAAGTGAAACTTATAAAAGCGTGTTAAAAAGGGAGTAAACGAACTCAAATTAAGTTCCTGTAGACCTAAGTCTATAAAATCCTGGCCAAACAGTCCAGTTGCATCAGCTTTAAAGGATGGTGGTGTAAGATGTTCTGCTTGTGAAGAGGAATATATTGTGTCCCTCCAACAGAAGAATGGATCGAGTACTGTAAATGCCAAGAATGGTGCCTGAGGAATGTTCCAATTATGAAAATAGCATTTTTATTTGTGACTATTGCTAGCTGCACAACTAATTACTTAATTAATTAATTAAAAACTCTAAAATTAGGCATAAAAAAGGCTATTGTACAGTTCAATGTGAGTCATGTAGAAAGATTAATGATCTTAAAGCAATATGATAGTGAACCAAGTTATAATTGTGTGTCATGCTTCAAAAAATCAAATGTGTGTAGGATTCGTGTTGCCCAATGAAAGCATCTCGAAATCCCCCCCCCAAAAGAGCAAAATTGTTAAAAATAATGGAAAAAAAGAACGAAAATTAGAAGAGTTCTTTGTAGGCGCAGAGGGTAAAGAAAATGCTTCGTATATGCTTCTAGAAAGTACTAAAAAAGTAAATGATCAACAAATTACAAATTTTTACTTTAAAGACTGTTTTCTCAAAATGTAATATTTTTCACTTTATGTGTACCATTTTCTCAAAAACTACTCAAAATATAATCCTCAAACTTTCAGTGAGCAGACCTTTAACATGTTCACACATTTTAATGGAGGGAATTAGATATATGTGGCTAACGTTATTAGATAAGGCTTTTTTAAACTAAATTTTATGGAATAAAATTGGACATTTTTTAAAAAAAATCATTACTTTAATTTTTAACAAAAAGACAAAACTCTTCGTTAAAGTTTTGTTAATACTACAGATAATCTACCGTAAAAAGCTTATCCATGAGAAGTATGTAGTTTTTGAGAAAAAGTACATAAACTTACGAAATTTAACATGGGCTCCTATGGACGTGCCAGATCCACTTAAAGCAGCACTATTATAGAAGTAAAGATTAGTTAAAAAAGGAAAAAAAATTATCGTTAAATGAAATACACTAGCTTTCTACAGAAGAAATAAGGACAAAAACATTAAAAAAGAAGAATGCATTGGAAAAAGTTAAGAATATAAGTCAAACTCCCCAGTTTTTCTTTGTTATTAATTTGCTATCAACAAAACAGGAAGTTCCATAAACGAAACGGAAATATCAATATCATTCCAGAAATTCTTGGCAAATCTAAGCAATTATCGACTATGTTTATCGGTGTGTGATCTTAACCAGCTGCTTAGAGTTCTGGAACATTTATCAATAACAAAATCTAAAACAGGAAGAAATGCTGTGTGTGTGTGCTCAATATTTAGTGGAACTCCAACTCTTTTGTTTGAAATGAGCAGATAGATGAAAGTCATTTACAACAGCTTCCGGGCATCTATCGACTTAACTAATTTACTTTCCCCATTCTACTCCTCCGAAGTCATTTAAATGTGGGTCAATTTGTTCTCCTTGTAAGTTTGGAATGTATTCTAAGACATGTTTGAAACTACTAATTGCAATAAAAAATGGATATATGTTACGACTTAAATAGTTCAATATTAAAAAAAATATAAAGGAAAGAGTATACATTTATTTAAAAGTTATGTTTATTTACTTTCCACAGAGAATGAATGAATTTCTTAACTTAAACAATTTAATTTGTTTCAACGTTAAGTTTTATTACGTACAATTAAAATTAATTAGGAGCGAATAAAAAGTTTTCAGAAATAATTCAATTAATAAACAAAAAAATTAAGCATCTATTTTGCGAAAATAATTTATTTCTACTTATTAGTCGTTTACTTTCCGTGATGCGCAGTTTAATGAAAGTTTTTTAAAAATAGTTATTTTATTCAATTTGTGTTTCACTTTTATATAGACAGTTAAATTAATCCGTTAGGGACTTTATTTTGTCTGACACCAGTTTTATTTTTATTTCCTTTTTGCTTCACATCTGGAAAAGTTTAAATATCGAAGCAGCTGCATGGAGAAACTCATTATGTTTACAAAATTAAAACGTTTTATTAAATAAAATAGTGTGTTAAATAGCCAGTTTTGCAATTATTTAAAGCTTTTTACGAATTTACAAGTGGTTGGAATTAAGAACTGGATTTTTTTTAAAAAGTAAGATTAATAATTCAATGCATCTTAAATAGAAAATCCACATAAAAACGCTTTGAAAATTAAAATTCTTTAAATAAATGTTTTATTTACGAAAAAATTGTACTGTCCATTCTGAATCTTATTTTGTATCTCTTTCTTTCTTTATCTTTTAAAATCTGTTATTTTCCTCCAAAATTTATTCATAAATTTCCTTTGTTTAGTCTTAGCACAGAATAAAATATCCAGAACTTCTTTTTAAGAACTTGTTTACTGTAACATAAATTTGCGCACTCATCACTTTATTTGCGGTAGCTTTGGCTTGTTTCTACAACTTCAGTCAAAAGTTTCCGAAGTTTCACAACATTCTATGGCACATCAAAAGAATCCGGTGGCGGTTATTAGTGTAATACGGGAGAGTTTCATAATATTCAGCTTGAGGCTAAAAGTGTTTTCATAAACATGTTGAAGCCTTTTTTTCTTATGACGAAGAACTATCTAAGATAGAATACGAATCAAGTCATTGTATAAATATTGCATTGCTTAATGTTTACTCAGTGAAGTAATAAGCTATCTGCTTCTTCAGCATATGTTTCATTAATTTAAATGACACTCATCTCTAGTTATTAGTATATTGTCACACGCATAAAGACGTGGCGAGTGTGTTAAGGATTACTTTAACGATAATTATATATTTAATGTTGTATTGAGATGATGCAGACTTTTGTTGACAAATACTCCAATTGATTATATATTTATATAGACACATACACAAATAAACATCTAGACGACACTCACTTTCGACACACAAACATAGAACATATAATACAAATACAACAAGTGTGTCACAACATGACGAAGGCAAAAGAGATCTTTTCCAGAGAATCTAGAGCTTTTATATGAAGAAGCAACCGGAGGAAGTCTTGGAATCCGCTTGATTTCCGTGAACGGAGGCTTTTATTAGTGGAAAAATATATAGTACAATAGATTCTGATGCTATCTTACTTTAAAAACGCAAATATGTTACATTTTAAGAAATACAGTCATAGTTGTTTCCGTCAGATGGGCGGGCATTAATTAATTATTTACTTGAGAGTTCTGAAGGATAAGTGTAAAGACCATGTTGCTTAATGATGAAATTAAAAGGAAATTTTACATACACTTGCCTCCGAAAGTCTGCGTACAGGCAATCATCTTTCATATTCAGGCAAAGATCTTAAGTCTTTCTGAATCAATACCATTTTTATTGATTCCTCTAGCGTCGTAAATTCAAATAGTATAAGTAACAATCACCTGAATATTACATAAAATAATACAAATATTTATAACTTGAGAACGGCACAAATAGTGTGCGTCATAAGTCTGCGTACACTGGAAAAAAACTTTTACAATAATGGATTGTAACTAAAATTTAATACTTTTTAAGCTAGTCCGTTCTTTCTATAACTCTCTCAACATATTTGGCAAGGATTTGAATAGCTTAGTTGTTTCATCTGAGGATATTTTGTTCCATTCCTCTACTCTGACAGATTTGAGCATTTCCTTGGATCTTATTATGCTCTCCCTAATTATTCACTCGAGGAAATCCCACAAATGTTGTATTGTGTTCTTAGGTCTGGGGACTAGGTTGACTTTCAGAATTGGTTTGGAACATGTCAGAGCATAAACGGCTTCACAATAAATTTCCAATGTTAGCCATTTGCTTGGTACCTTTGTGCCGCTGAAAGTAAAAATCGTTACTCACCGCAAATTTCTCGGCATATGCCCTAATATTTTACTTCAGTAAGTTCAAGTGACCAATTTTGTATATTCTTGATTCAATGAATTCCAGATTACCAGCCATAGGCATCCAATGCACCCCCAAACATAATGCCTCCTCTTCCATGTTTGATAGCTTAAAAAAAGATTCTCTTTCTTCTATCTGTCCAGGAATTTTTGCAGGCATGTTTTTGTGCTTTTTGATGCCAAATTACAAAAATTACTTTTAGTTGAATATATAACATTTTTCTAAAAAATATGTGTCCTATTTAGGTGTTTTTTTGGCAAAGGTCATTCTGGTAGCTCTGTTCATTCGAAAGATGAATGGCCTCTTGAGTGCAACTCCTGCATGATAGTCATCCTTTTTCAGTTTTCTTCGAACTGTAATTAGTCACTTTTTTTTGTAATATCACAGCAACACTTTTAGCTATCTATGAAGCTCATAGTATTGGATTTATTTTTATAGAGCGTATTACAAAGCAAGGTTCTTGAGGTGACACTGCAGACGGTTGGCCGGAACTTGGCTCGGACGTTAAAATTTTAGTTGATTTGTAGTTTATGAACACTTTTTGAATGAATAAATGTCTCCTATTAACAATTTCAACAATTGCTTTAAAAATTTCCCCCTTTTCTGAAGATCTATTTTGATTTTTCTTTCAGTAATATATCGATATCTATTCTGTTGCCTGTCATGGAACCACAAAAGCTTTCAAATCTCAAATCCTAAATAAATCGTAAAATAAGCATATGATTACTTAAGAACACGATTTAGTAAATTACTTTACAATAAAAGGTCTTTGGGCGCGAAGGGTAGGTGATTATTTGGCAGCCATTCTTATTTTTTCTCGTTAAAGTGAATTTTGTTGTTGTTGTTTGAATTAAGAAATTTTGAAGAATTGCAGACAAGTATTTTGATTTCCTAAAGCGAGATTTTAATAGTAATTATAGCATAAACACGTAAGATGATTGCCTGTACGTAGACTTTCGGAGGTAAGTATATATTTATAAAGTGCCTTATATTCATATACATTTAATATTTTCTACATTAGGTAAGTGGATTTAGTTTTATTTTTAGTGGTGGTTTTACTTGTTATTAACACTGTTATATTATATATGTGGGAGACAACAAGGGGTCCAATACGTTTCTCTTATGGTTTATTTAACATTAAACAAAAATTAGTTAAAAGGTAGTTTTTGCAGATAAGTTTGACGATGATATTCAGAAGGTAACGCCTGCTCGCGCACCTCTCGCGTTCTTTTCTCTCTCTTAAAAGTTTTTGTTTCTCTTCCACTAATTCACAAGTTTCAGTTTCAATTCATTGCGCCTGCGCGCGAAGACTGCCTTGCTTTTGGCTGCATGCCACAACGGCCATTCTGACTGTACGCTGTCCGCAGCGGTATTTCCATGGAGACCAGAGGAGAATCTGAAACATACAAAAAAAAAACGGAACAGACAAGGACTATACGACAAATATATAGAGATTAAACATATCATAATTTTTCTGAACTAGACAGTTTCTCCATCATGTGAAGGCACCTCTTCGACATCCGGAAGGTTCCACAGGAAAACATTGTGTTTCACAGGCATAAGAATGTCTTTTTTAACAAGTTGATCTTTGGTTGAACGCATCGATATTTTCCTCTGTAGAGTTCTGGACGTCTGTTCAAAACGATTTCTCTTTTTCCTTCGTTTCCACTGCCAAGGCTCAAAGATCCTTCGGAGCAACACAAACCGATGATGTTTACTCTTCATAGGCAAAGGGTTAGGTGAGCGGGAGATAAATTCCACGGAACTCGTTTTCATGGCACAATTGGCTTTCTTACACAATACTATATCAGAACAATAATCAAAAACACTCTCTTTTATAATACCTTGTCGTAACCAATCATCAATTTGATTGTTTACCTGTAATTTCTCAGAACCAGATAAACGTCTGGCTCTCTGACACACAGGAATATCATTTTTCAATTTAATACACATTTTTAACTTAGTACTCTTAATGTTATTACATTTATAATCCTTAATTAGAGAACTCAAATCATTTCTAGTATTAAAGTTTCTAACATATGGCAAATCATAACTAGAGTTTTTTATCACATTTGAAACGGAAACATTTGGAAAAGAAATAGCACTAGAATAAGCATAAGCATGAGCACACCTAAATCTGCACTCAAAGAGGATTCACTTTCACTTAATAAAACATCGCTCTTTGCGTGGCCTAGTTTCTCTATTTCAGAATATATACTGGGATGTATAATAAATTCTTCGGTCAAGGTCGGTGATATCGCCGTTCTCACACTTAAGCTAGGAGAGTGTTGATTAAGAGAAATATTTATGGGTTTAACTTCTACCATACGCTGTTCGCCAAAACATGAACTTAATGTTATGATCTCTTCGGAAGGTGTTTGCACTCTAATTAGTGAGGAATTTAAAACTGGGATCTGGCAACCTGAATCAATCAAAGCTGTTACGGGCTGATTTTCCACAAAAATGTTTACGTATTGAAGATTTGCGCATTCATCGCTATTTTGTTTTTCGCTCTCGATTTTCAAAGTATTCACATTTATTCTATTATGGATGTGGTCATTAGATTCTTTAGGTTTAAAACGCTTCTCACAGTCTCTTGCGCAATGAGATGAATCACCGCATATATAGCAATTTTTATTTTCTCTTTCAAGATATTGGGGATAGTTCTCTTTAACCTTTGGTTTAAAGTTTTGTGATCTATTTTTAAAGGGGTCTTGGGTATATCCATAAGTAATAGGAATTTCTTTATGTGATCCGCTTCTAGATGAAATATAAATATCACACTCTTTAGCTAAATCAATAGGCCTAAACCAATCTTCTGCTTCTCGAATGCCAATATGAGTTGCAGTTTCCTTATTTAAAGTTTCAAATAATTTATCAGAAATTATAAGATCACATAGAGATTCAAAGGAATTAACTTTTCTTAACGAACAATAATATTGGAAGTTTGCCGTCAATCTTGCAGCAAATTGGATGTATGTCTCGCCTGATGATTTTACAGCATTTTTAAATGAGTTTAAACACTCGCGAGGGGTTAATTGGAATTCTCTGAGTACTATAGATTTTAGTTTTTCATAGTCATTTAATTCCTCTTCTTTAATATACAGTAAGACGTTATGAGCTCTTTCGCCCAGAAGATTTATTAAAATTTCAGATTTATATTCGTCATTTATTTTCTTGGTTAAAAATGCGCGTTCTAATGATTGGAAGAACAGATTAAAATTTTCAGATCTGGTGGGAACAGGAAGAGATAAAGTTTTTATACTTTTTATCATATTTTCTATGTTAGTTTCGAACCGTTTTTCTTCGACTTTAGCTGCAGGATTTAAACTTAATGCTTTATTTTTAGCCAATTGAAGTTCGATTTCCTTTTCTAATTTTGCTAACTGAAGTTTCGCGAGCTCAATTTTTTGTTCTGAAGTTACCTCTCTTTCGTTTTGCGATACTCTCTCATCTATACAGTTTTGAATTAAAGTTTTAACGAAATCTGGATCACTTTCAAATGTACTACTGTTCTCAATTTTAGTCTTTAGTTTAACTATAGTGTCAGTACTCTCCACAGAACCGTCTAGCTCCTCAACAACTCTTATGAGATCCTCTTTAAGAGCGTTTTTATACATTTTAGAAAAATTTAGAAAGATCCTACTTTTTTTTTTTCTGGCTCCCTTGTTGCTCGCACGTACGATGTATCCAATAAAAACGTTGATTCCACTGATTTCACCTTTTCGCAGGTTATATCGTTAGATGAAAAATAGTTCTATAAATTGTTCGAATTTACACCTCTTCGCAGGTGTTTGTGAGTGGTTCCAACCTCTACACAGGCGGAATTTTCGTCGATGGGTTTTCCAACCTCTACACAGGCGGAATGAAGTTGAAAAATTCAACCCCTACACAGGTTGAACGAAGTTTCCGAAAAATGGCGGCGCGTCTCCTCCACGGACGGCTTTTTTTTCACGTTCCAAATTTTGATCAAAATCGAAATTTTTTTTTTTTGAATCCCGGCCTCTACACAGGCGGAATTTTCATGCTGAGTTCAAACCTCTACACAGGTTGAACGAAGTTTCCGAAAATGGCGGAGCGTCTCCTTCACGGACGCTGTTGTTCATTGTCCAGACTTTGGTTCAAAATCGAAATTTTATCGATCCCGGCCGAGCCCCCATAATTTGTGGGAGACAACAAGGGGTCCAATACGTTTCTCTTATGGTTTATTTAACATTAAACAAAAATTAATTAAAAAGGTAGTTTTTACAGATAAGTTTGACAATGATATGCAGAAGGTAACGCCTGCTCGCGCACCTCTCGCGTTCTCTCTTCTCTCTCTCTTAAAAGTTTTTGTTTTTCTTCCACTAATTCACAAGTTTCAGTTTCAATTCATTGCGCCTGCGCGCGAAGACTGCCTTGCTTTTGGCTGCATGCCATATATATAGTTTTAGTACATTTAACTGCAATCTTAGTTCCTAAGGGTAAAAAATTGCTATTGTACCGGGTCTACCTTATTTCTTACCTATGTATAATCCTGTGTTTTCTTTTCTTTAGATTTATATCAATTTAGTACATATGTGGAAAAATATTCCGTATTAAAATAGAATTTGCTTTTACTACTGTAGTACCCAAGAAAATCGTTTTAAGTAGCTATTTAAACATTAGAATAAAAACCTTCTGTTGTTTTTTTAAATTTTTATTAAGAACATAATTACAAAATTCGGGAAATTATTAAAGTTGTTATTATCCACGTTCTAATTTACATTCTAATAATTAACGCAGTGAACATGCTTATGATAATTTTTTGTTCAAATAAATACTTTTGAAATGATATAGTTTTCAAACTACAAATTGTACAATATTTTTTGAACAAACATACTTCTATACTAACTTTCATTAACTCACATAGTAATTTCTAACTAAACAAATTTTCAGAATTTGATTTTCCAATTGGGAGAATTCGGATCTTTAGTAAAAGCTTAAGAAAAAAAGAAATATATATTTTTACGTAAATAAGTAAATCAAGCATGAATGAAACTGTTCTGTCCTCCCTCAACAAATGCTTATTTTCCTGACGACTTAACTTTAATGATGATTGATTTATGTAAATGCTATATTAATTAGTATTATGGTTAGTTAAAATAGTCAGACATTTACCTTGACGTGCCTAAAATAAATTTACGCAGTTAAATAATTAGGAATACACAGTATAAGCAGGAATAGGACTCTTGAGGGTAAAAGTATTATTTTATACAAAATATGTATTTTAATTATTAAGTATAAGTTAAATAAAAACTAATAATTGTATGTAGAAAAAGGAAAGCATAAATTTCCTCTTATTTTTGTTAGTTCATAATATGATATTAAAAATGTTTCTGAAGTTATATTAACTTGCTATTGATAAATATTTTTGAAGTACTTTATTAAAATATTTAGTTTATTATACATGAAAGATTATTACATACTGATTGTATACAATTAAAAAAATTTACAACTAAGCACATGATCAAACACTGCATAAAAATGTTACATATATATTCGTTTCTGGTAAATTGGCTTATAAAAAAATGTAAATAAAGATAAATACGCTGATAAAATTAACGATGTTTGAAAATTGGTGCATAGTAGTTTGATAAACTAAAATTTCAAAAAATACTTTTTAATGTAATGGGAAAGTCTCAATATGGAACATAATCATTCCATGAGAAATCTTAAGACCATGCAAAAACTTTTCATTTTCGGAGAAGAAAATATAAAACAATGTTAATTTATGACATTATCGATGCGGTAGAGCTCATTTTTTCAGCCTTATTAATGGGACATGTTATCTAGGAAAAGTGTTTTAGAACTATTTGACAAAAGTGAAGGTTACACAATTGTTAATTACAATCCATAATCTAGTATGCACTTCAAATTAACATTAATGTACCTTGAAATAATTTAAAACGTTTCACCTTATCCGTAAATTACATTATTAACCATCAAAACACACAAGACAAGGTTTAACCTGGTAGTTTTCGCGCAGGATATGTCATACCTACCATCCTACCATCGAACTTTTTTCAACGCTCCTCCTAAATCTTTTTTGCAAAATGGATAGTTTCTCGTGTAGTTGACTTTAAGGACATATCCTTTTGAAGGGCCTTAACTTGTTGATGAATTCTGAATATATATAGCACTTCTTCAGGTATGTCATACCCTGCGCGTGAATTCCCGTTACAGTTCTGAATGCATGAGCACGTTTTAAATCTTCCTTATGCTATGTCGAATAATTGAAGTTATGATGAAATGTGATATTTAAGCAGTAATTTAATACATACAGTATTTAATAGATATAGTACAACAGAGTATTTTCGGATGAAGAAATTCCCTTCGCGGTTATGATGAAGAAGAATCAAATGAAGAGTTACAACAGCAAGTATGATTCTTCCACTGATACCGATGGAGATTTAGAAGAGACATTGTTGAAAATAAATGTTTTAAATCTAGAGACACACAAAAACATTTGGGAAAAACGTAATTTTAAAGGAGACAACTGGTACCCATCTTATCCACTTTCGGATGAACTTTTGAAAGAAAAAAAACTTGTGCTGGAACAATAAGAGAAAATAAAAAAGAAACTCCAAAATTTTTGAATTTAAAGAATAGAAAAGTTCACTCCTATATATTTAGTTTTAAAAAGATACAGATTAAAAAAAATTAAGATCCAGTGAAAATATCGCACTTACTCAGGACGAGATTAAAGGAGTGTATAAACTATGTACTGAATGCCCTTATAAAAAGAACAGAAAAACTAAATTTACGTGTGAAAAATGTAATAAATATATTGTGTGTATTTGCTACTTTTCTTCCTTTTCAACTTTTGCATGCAAATTTTACGGTAGAAAAAAAACGTAAACGCCGTTGTGTATGAGATACCCTGCGCGAGAAATTTCGGTCGATTTTCTCGTGCGAGTGATCCTGGGTTAAGTTAAAAGTAAAACCTATAGCAAGAGAGCAAAAATTGTTTAAATTCTTTACATATATGATTACGTTGAATAACTTGAAAGTGTATTCAATATTTTAAAACATACAAAAATATTTTTGCAACTCCTTTCTAACCTATCTTTTTCACAAAACTGTTCACTCATAAGTAAATTATGACTGCCAAGAATTTTTTTTATTCTTCTTCTGAAAGAAAAGATGATAAAAGGAAATTATAATTAAAAGTAAAACCTATAGCAAGAGAGCAAATGTTACAGGAAATTATTGTTTAAATTCTTTACATATATGATTATGTTGGATAACTTGAAAGTGTATTCAATATTTTAAAACATACAAAATATTTTTGAAACGAATTTGCAACTCCTTTCTAACCTATCTTTTTTACAAAACTGTTCACTCATAAGTAAATTACGACTGCCAAGAATTGTTTTTATTCTTCTTCTGAAAGAAAAGATGATAAAAGGAAATTATAATCTAAGTCAACATTTTTCTGTAAAGCAAGAAGCGCTCTCATCCAATCCTATCATAAAATCAAACAACCCTTCAATTTTAGAATGTGCGGATTCTTCCATGCGAAAGATGAACTAAACCAAGCAAGAAAAACGACATTCTAAAGGTAGTCGATAAGAGCGAGAAATCAAATTAGAGTTCCAGGCTCCTCGTCGAAGTCTACATCCCCAAGTTCTAGCAGAAGAAATTCACCCCGGAAAGTAAACATGTTAGACGTTGCTCGAAAACCATATTTCTCGTGAAGCTGAAGCTCGTTTCTAGAAAATGAACAAATCAGTTTTGTCACGGAAGATTATTTTGGAGATCATTTGCAATTTGTAAAAGATTTTATTGTGCAATGCAGTGTTGTTTATTTGTGTAGTTTTGAATTCATCCGTGTGATAACGATACTCTAGATCAGGAGTACTGAACCTTTTTTTCTGTCAGGCCACATACATATGTTACCTTTTTCACGCGTTCCGCAACATGAGGATTAATGGAGGAGGGGAGGGGAGAGAAATGCTTTAAGACCAATATAACATAGCAAATTTAAAATATGGAAATTTGATCAAAATATTAAAACGCCTATTTTGCTTTTTTACTTATTATTTTTTATATTTTTAATTTTTGTCATTAAATGTTTCTTAATTGGAAGCTTTTAAAAATCACTCCCTCACAATTTCTGCATCAGTAAACGGTTTCATATGATTACCAATAATATAACAAATTTCATAGGCTGCTTTTGTTACCCCACTATGACATTACCACTAACAAAACACTTTTTTTTACTGTTGTAAAGATTATTCAAGAAAGCCTATTTATCACCTCTTGAAAGAGATCTTCGAGGAAAAGTGTCATTTAACGCGATTCCTGTGTTTATTGGTATTTTTTAAATACAACACTTTCGTGACAAATCAAACAATTACTGATCCATGTTTGCCTTTCACTAAAGAATAGTCAACTTCCCAATCGTCTTGAAACAACCTATTTTCTTCGAATATTTTTTGCTTGCAGGATACGAAATACAGTTAAAAATTAGTTCCACTCATAAAATGGTCGCACTCCACTATTGTCTATTATCACTAATCAGAAAAAAAATATCAATTCGCATCCATACGACATCGACAGCAAAAAAACAAAATTGATATATTTTATTTCTTATCAAAGAATTACTGGAATGAAATAAAACAAAATACTTTCTGACGTAATAAAAAATACACATTTACACTGATATAATTTATATATCATCTGCGATATTACGTCATCAAAAATAAAAGCTTCTACTTTAAAACCTCATTTTTTTAGCTATCTTTGATACTATAACCAAATAAAAAACATTTTATTTGATTTGTTGTAATCCCACGATGAGAGATTTCTTATTTCGTTTTCTTTTCCAACCGAAAATGCTACTCTTTCAGAGAAAAGACAAAACCCAGACTCATAATCAAAAAAATTTTAGAAAAAAAAATTCATCGCTGTTATATTATTGCCATCAATTGTAGGCAGCAGAATGTATTTGCTGCGATTTGACCTTCGAACTTGTACCGTTAGTTACGTCCCTGCTCTTATGTATTTGTTTTTTCATTTAGGGAAGTTGTAAATAAACTATTTCTGCTGTTTTTTTTTCTTGTAAAATATTTTTATGACTTTTGGAAAAGCATAAAGAGCACTTTGAAATATTACTAGGCCAAGATTTATTTTTATGAGAATTCCCAAACATATAAAGCATAATAGAAAACGTTTTACATAATTTTTTAGAACGTCCATATTGTAATAAATACACTTTTAATCCGGAAGCGGTCACGCCGAGCACAGAGGGCACGAAATCGGCAATTCTGGCAAAACTGTTTAATTGTTACCAATGACCCTGACACTATCCTCCTGTTTGACAGTCTTAACGTGAACTAAAATATATTTGTCAGATATCTCCCTCTTTTATGGGAGTGACAAACTTATTTTTACAATCTTAAAGTACTTGTTTTGACTGAGTTTCCGGTGTGATAACTTTTTTTCAGAAATATTTTCTGTGTCCTTGAAAGTAGGTAGTTTATTTTCTTTTAATCAAATTATTCACTGGAATTATGATTTTTCTCTGTACTATAAAAATAATAATAATAAAAGGATTGGGGTGACTCACAAAAACCCCGCTCGACCATTAGTATCGAGTGCGTGCCTGCTCCAGGGTAAATACATGTTGACACGTATTGAAGTCTTTTCGCTTTAAATATTAAAAATAATACAATTATTCTTCATTAGAAATTTTTTTTATTGTTCATTATTCAATATCAATTCTAAATGCTAATTCAGTGATGCTTAAAATTACAGTTCGCTTAAGAATAATTGTAATTTGAGCAATCATTTTAAAAAATCATTTTACATTTTTGTAAACATTGTCGCTCACTTGGCTTTTACTCTCGTTACAGTCCAGCGATTTTATCAATAATGTTTTATTTTCTTATAAATGAATTCGTGCAAAGAGAGGATACTTCAGCCGGTATTCTTTTAATGTATGAGTTCTGCACAGAGTATTTTATAACTAATTACTTTATACTAAATTAAGAACAAGTTTAATAAGTATTAGCGACTTCCATGGGCTTGTCTTACACAGCAAAGTTTTTCAAAGGAATATTTATGATTAGAAATTGACCCTCTGAGTTCTTTTTCTATATTTAGCTGAGAGATATCTATATTTGTCTTCTAAGCAACCACCGCGTTTTGCAATATGTTCCAATTAAAAATTAGAGAAAGGAAAAATAACATAATAATTATCCTATTACTTAATTTTTTTTTTTTTGCTTAAAAGTAACAAATACAAAATTTAATTCTTATGTCATGAATTTGTACGGTTTATAATAAAGATTATTGCTTTAGCGTCAAAGTGCATTATTATTGCATTCAGTACATTATTAATGTATAAGGGGGGGGGCGATAAAAATTGTGATTGAAAAGGGGGCGCGAGTATTGAAAGTTTGTGAGAAGCACTGATGTAATATATCTACTATTTTACTTTAAATTTTAATGAATCGATCCAGAAAACAATAAATTAAATATACCAGAAGTAAATTCAGAAATAGCTATGTAAATATAGTTGAACGTTATGTTCTATGATGTATGAAAATCGCAAAATATTTTGATGCAAAAAAAATTCTTATGTGCATAATGTTATTTGCAATATAATTTGACTTACAAAAATAAGTATGAATTGAGAAAAAAACATTATATTCACAGAATATTGAATTTGCTTTCCAAATATTTAAGTTTGATTTATAATTAAGGGAGCTTTCAACTTAAAACTTTGAATTTAGTTTTTTTAAAAGTAGAAGGTGGTGTAAAAAGGAAGTGGAAAGTGGAAGAATTTTTTTGCAGAATGTTTTGTTTATCAAGTGAACAAGCTTAATGAAACAAAAAAAATAAATTAGAGCACGCGAGTGAAATTGATTTGCAAAAGTGGGAATTTTGCTTAAAAAAATTCTGGGAGCATTTGTAACATTCAGTCACACAAAAAATAATTAATCATACTTAAGTACAATGTTTCCTTAATGAAAATCGTAATAACATTTTTTGTTGATATAAGTTTCACAAATTGTCGTCTACACTCAAAATATCTAAATATCTTACTAAACAAAAGCCACATTAATTTATGCGCCAAATTCGAAAATACAATAAGGATAAACAATAATTTAGTTATATTATAATAAATGTAAACACACAGTTTCTGATAAATCTATTTGAATCTTAATCATAAACATAATTACTAAGGTATATCTTCATAAATAGGTGTACTTATTTCTACAGGTGTAATAATTTTTCTTTACAAAAAGTACATATTGAAATGAAAAAAAAACAACCTAAAAATAAATTTATGTTTCCAAATTAATTTTACGGGTGGAAAATAAGTTAATCCTTCTGAATACAAAGGTGCATGGCAAATTAAATGTGGATTTTGTCAATCGTTTGATGAAATATATATAAATAAATTTATATAAAAAAATACTCTATCAAATTGATTAACAAAGTCAACTATGTATATAGGAAGAATTTCGTAATATATGTATTTATATAATCCCTCTATCTCTTTGTCAACGTAAAAAAGTATTATACTTTGTATTATATTTTCTGAAATTATACTGTGAATCTTCATTTAATGTTGTAGGCAATACCAATAAATTTCTGGTGGGTGAAAAACTAATTATATTGCTGTCTATTCTTGCCTGGGACAGACACATTCTAATTAGCCCTTCAAAAATTAGAATTTTCATTAACAAATTATGTAAAAATAGAATGTAATTAATAATTTTAATTACTTTAAAATAGCAAGAAATATAAATTTTTTAATAATGTAATCTTTAACAGAAAATTTCAAGTTAGAGATCTAGGTAAGGTGAGTATACTGATTATTGTAAAAGTAAATACATAAATTTTTTTAGTTTATGTGTATGTGTGCAATAAATATTTGATATGAGCTATTTTAAGAAAACCAATGTAGCAATTTCTCGGTACAATAAAAATTTTATGTTATTTGATTTTGATTTTTTCTCTAAAGACTAAAACATATATAATAATAATAGTCTCATTTAAATTTTCCCTGTATTGTTCGGTAAATATAACTAAATTACATGTATTTTAAAATACACTCAGGAACATTGAAACTAGCGACCCAAGAAGGAAGCTAAGTACAATCGCGAAACTTTTCAAATAAATACAGCGTAATGTGATATGCAAAAGATCCAAGTTTTGTGCCAATACGCATGCTCATACACGCCGAGGTGGTGCTACAATCAGGAAGAGGGTGCTATATAAGCCAGCGCAAATTCGAAGATTCATAAACGTGACGATTACTCGCCTAGTGTAGGAAGACTTTGGTAAGCGAAACATGCCAGGTAAACGTGCTAGAAGACATTTCTCACAGTTAAGCGAGTTTGAGAGAGGCCTCATCATCGGGATGAAAACTGCAGGCTGGTCGACGCGCCGTGTTGCTGGCCAGGTGGATCGTTCGGAGTGTGCCATTAGAAATTGTTGGGAGCAGTCGACACGAGAAGGTACCCACGCGCGGAAAACTGGTTCTGGAGCGACCAGGAAGACCACGAGGAGAGAGGATTGAAGGATCGTGCGGCAAGCACTTTTGGCCCCACAGTGACTCGTTCAACGATACGAGCAGACGTAGGCGTAGCAATTGTTCCACAAACAATTTCCAGACACATTGCAGAAGCAAATCTTAAATCCTAGCGGCCTTTCCGTGCACTCCCTTTAACACCGGAACATCGGCAACTGCTTCTACAGTGGTACCAAGCCAGATTAATGTGGAGTGTCACAGATTGGTAAAAGGTTGTGTTTAGTGATGAATCTCGGTTTGTTTTGTTGACAAATGTTAAACGTGTACGCGTGTGGAGGCTCCTTGGTGAGCGGTACAATTCCCCCCACACAGTTTTACGTCACACTGCCCGCACAGCTGGTGTAATGGTCTGGGGGGCCATAGACTATGATAGCCGGTCCACTTTAATTGTGATGCGTGGAACCTTAACGGGCCAACGTTACGTTGATGATATTCTTCGACCCCATGTAGGACCCTTCCTAAATGGTCTCTCAGGGACAATTTTCCAGCAAGATAATGCTCGTCCGCATACAGCAAGAGTTGCTCAAGACTTCCTACGTTATTTTCAAACTCTTCCATGGCCGGCCTGCTCCCCCGATTTGTCCCCTGTAAAGCACGTGTGGTATCAACTAAAACAGCAGATGTCATCGTGTCACTCTGTACATGATTTAGAGTTGGCTGTTCAAGATTTGTGGGCCCATCTGCCTCAGGACAACATAAGGTGTCTAATCAACTCAATGCCGGACCGTGTGGCGGCATGTATTGCAGCTGGAGGTGGTCCAACGAGCTATTGAGGTTGCCGAGTATTTGTGTCGTTGCACACCCTGTATTCGTTTAATTGTCTTGTTTTTGAGATCAAGTGAATCTCTCATCTGTGTCATTATGTGTATTAAATTTCATTTCAATCCGATGCTTTCTTCTTGGGTCGCTATTTTCAATGCTCCTGAGTGTATGTACGTTTTCTTCGCAAGTTTTTTCTAAACGGTATTTTATATTGACCAAAAATTGGAAATGTATTTTTTTAATAATTTCGCATAAGTAAATCATTATTTTGTAACAATATTTTAAGAAAAGAACAATTTGAAAGCATTAACTCCATGGATTCCATCACATTGTTTTTATCAGATGACATACGCTAAAACATTTATTATTCTTATTAAAAAATTTGAGAAAATTTTAAGATAAATTGCATCTTTTAATTATAAAATAAAAAATGAGCGAAGAAACTTTTGAATGAATTATAAGTTAAAGTAATTTATAGTAATAAAATAAAAAAATATAAATGGAAGAAAATGTTTCTGTAAATCTCATAGATTGCTTTTAAGTATTCTCATACATAAAAGCAAACTTATTTAAAAATAATTTTTTTGTTGAAAATGTAAAATGTTCATTCAACAGCAACTAAAATGAAGTTACTTAAGAAAAAAGATGTCCTCACATATTTTTAAAATATTCATTTCTACATATGCACGCTTGAGAAATAAATTTAAAATTTGCGGTTCCTTTTGTCAAATACATTTAAAAACATGAAACGTAAGTTATTCATTTTTAAGTCAGTTTTCATTAAAATAACACAACAAAATAAAAAAAAACATGAATTACTTTGAAAATATTAAAGAACTTTACGCTGTTGAAAAATGTAGTTCTTCGTCGTATTCATACATTTTTTATTTGTCAATCTTCTTATTTTTATTGTGCGATCACAAGTAAAATACGGAATTTTTTTCCGTCTTAAGATGTTGAAGTACTTTTTGGCTTTCGTCACTCTAAATACTCTTGTTTCTTATGTAGTCTCTAAGGAAATCCAAAATACTCTTAAGATTTATGGTATCCGACTACGTTCGGAACCGTGATTTTAAAAAAGCGCATAAATGAATAATTTTCATGATATTTAGTGTACAATTTTAGTAGTATTAGTGTAATATAATTTAGTAGTATTAGTGTAAAATTGTTTTAAGGACATTTTGAGAAAATTTTTTTATTTAATACAATATTTTGACAAAAAATTAACTTTGAATAACCTTTTTTTAAAAACGTTCTCCTTTTATAAGAAATGCTTCTAAAATAATAATATTTCGCTTATATAAAGTAAAAACTTCTTCAGAGAGTCTGAACTAAATTTTTTGAAAAATTCACGTTATTCTCAGAGTTACCACCAATTGAAATAATTATCGGCATTTTTTATCTTAAAATTGCTCCCCTCTATTGTCGTAAAATATGGATAAACCCACTTCTAAGTTAAGTATTTCAAAAATTCTAGTTGAGCCTATGTACAGAGGTCTGAGCTATATACAGGCGAAATATTATTATTATAGAAGCATTTTCATAAAAGGAGAATATTTTGAAAATTGGTCATTCCATGTTCATTTCTTTGTCAAAATATTGTACTTAAATAATATTTTATTAAAATAATATTATTCTTAAAACAATTTTATACACATTTTCTAATCTAAGTAATACTATCATAAATATTATCCATTTATACGCTTTTTCAAAACCACGGTTCCGAACGTAGTCGGATACCTTAAAAATGTTATTGATTTTTTGTGAAACAAATTTGAATTCTACGTTATGAGTGAAAGATTTATAAAATAAAGAAATTGAACATAATCCTGTTACTTTCTTGAATGTACTAAATGTTTGCAGAGAAGGGCCTGTATCAATTCCTTAAGTAGTTTAACACTCAAAAACAAATCTACTATATTAAAGGTAGGTGCAGTTGTGTTATAAAAATGTGGAAACAGTAATTAACAAGCAGATGTAAAAAAATTTTAACCCCCTTAGGACCAGCAAAAGGAATATGAAAAAAATTATTTGTTTGTAGAATAGACGTAATAAAAAAAATCCATAGCTAAACCTTGGATACAGCAAAATTTTTCTTCTATGTACGATTAATTTTTCTCTCTTCTTGAACATCTAAATTCTAACTAGAGAAGAGCAAGAGACATTTCCTACCAATTTTGACACATGTGACATCTTTGTACTATGATCACATGTCCTGAACTTTTTAATGAACATGGTCCTTAACAAGTTAAAAGTAATGACCCGTTTTTTTCTTCTGATAATTTATACAAGAACATTCATTTATTTAATGATACAATGTCTGCGACTGTTTCTAAGAAGCAACAAACTTGTATAAAACAGCTTTTCTGAAAGATAAACTGTAACAGTACATAGAAAAAAGTAGCAAAAACCGCATCTCCTATTTATATAAAAGACTGCATGTGAACAATTTTTTCACCTGAAATTTTAAATAGTGAAGTACCTATAGAAAATAGCCACCTAGATTTATGTATGCCGTTCGTTTCAATTGCGTCTTTCGAGGCAAGTATCGTGTGGAGAATGACCGCAATGCATTACAGGTATCCGAGCATGTTCGGAGTACTTTTTGACAAAATAACATATTTAAACATTATAAATGCCATTTTAGTACTCAATAGCAATAGATACTAAAATATTTGACCAACAATATTTAAAATAAATTGCCTAAATTTTACAAAAATCACAATTATAACTGAAATTTTAGCAATACTTTAGTAAAATTTCAAAGCAATTAGAGAAAAAAGTAATAAGAGCTTATATTAGTAAAAGTATTACCCAAACAAATTAGATACGTTTATCTAGAAAATGTACAAAAGTTTTAATGTTTTATTAAAATTAAAAAATTTTAGAGCTAATTGAGTAGACATTATAATAAAAGTCACATCCTTTATGAGACCATTATTTAAATAACAGGCCCTAACTCAAAAAGTATTCACACAATAAGAAATATATTAGTACATTTTCTAGAAATTGACATAAATATCAGGTTGAAAAAGTTTTATAGAAATACATTCGTCATATTTTGAGTTATCAGACTCGTCATGATAGATTTTGAACAATCTAAATGCCCGCTTTTGGTAGATCAAAGACCCACTTCCGGTTTTTCTAACTTTATAAAATTGATTGAAGCTTAGCCTCTGGGTAGCGTAGAATCAAAACAAAGTATATTTTGTAAAGCCAAAAGGTGTTGCTCTATTCAAAAAATAAAAAACAAAAATATCTGTCTTGGCTGAATTAGGTCATTTTCAACGTGTTCGGATACCTTAGTGAATAAGAATGCGGACTAGCACTAAGACAAATCAAAGTGGTGCAATATGTTTCTGTAATAGTTAGATCCATGAGTGCGTGAAAAAAGTTATTTCGCAGTTAAGAGGACCACGGAAAATTGGAGATGTCGTGGAAGGGAATACTGATAATCATTGGAGGGCACTATACTCCAAAAGGTTTTATATGTATCTCTAGTAGTAAAATGAAAGTCATCTCCTTCCAGCTCAACTAGATGCAAGAACCTGCATCTGATAACGATATTTTCAAAGTATATCTGCCAAAATGTTTTCTCAGCGATCGAATGAAGCTAACTTGTATGCATTCTGCAGCAACTATCCTATCGTTGATAAGGGTTGCCATGCGAAAAGGATATACTCTCTGGCATCATCAATAGGAATCTAGACGTAGTCATGTTCTCCAACTAATCTTGATTTACTATAAAGAGTGATAAAAACTCCAACTTCTGTGGGGAGAGAGGTGTTCCATTACCGATCTCAGAATGTTTATGAAGCTTATCGGTATGGTCGAGGGGGTGTTATGGTTTGGGCAGAGATTATTAATATACTGGAAAACTACCGCTATACATCTTTTATGCAGGTAATACTGTATTTTGTAGTCCACGTTCACCTAGTTTTCGGAGTGTAGTGGGTTGATATTGAGGTTTCTGTTCATGGACGACAATGCACATCTACACCTGATAGAGGAAGATTCTGACACTCGAGAGAACAAAAATATTGAACCCACAGCACACCCCTTCTACTATATGCTGGGATCATCGTTTGTAATAAAAGTCTATATTCTTCTGTGTTTGTAATGTATATTTCTGTTAATCTATCTCTCGTCTTTCGTATGTATCCCATTATGAAACACACGATAACAACAATATAAAAACTGTGTCTACTCCTCTACGATTGTAAAACAGAGTACATAGTTATTAAAATAGGCGTCAAATTTATTTTTACAAGATGAATGTTCAACAGGAATTTAAATGCTCATTCAATTGTATTTATTGCAATTACTTTACAATTATCTTGGAAAATTTCATCAAAAAAATTCTTTTATAATTTTATTAAATTCTTCTATCATATTATTCGCTTAATAGATGCATGAATATAATTCAGTCTTATATAAAAAGCATTGAAATCCTTTACTGTATGATGCAACATGTTGTTTATAAATTTCTGCAATATCTTCATATCATACTGCTTTCTTGCGCACGTTTTTTGTAGTAAAGGTCTGAGGATTAATTATGTAACCCATTTTTGGTTGTATGTCCTGGAAATTTCCCTTTAAAATTAAGATCTTTGAACTTGCATAAAATTTCTAAGTAGTATATAATTATTTGTGATAGATGGGAAAGAACTTGATAAAATTATATCAAAATATTATCTTATTTAATTATAATAAACCTACGATGCGGTAGGGATATAGTAGAGATAATCTATATTAATAAGTTCAGTGAGATAATAATAACAAAATGATAAGAAGCTAAAACATATATAATTGCATTGTGGAACAAAAATAGATTCAAAGTATGAATTTTTATATAGAATAGAATAGCTAAAACAAAATAAAAGTTCTTGTAGAAACATGCATTTTTCGGAATATTTGGTCTCAAAAGAATCCAAAGTATTATGGATTTAGAGATAAAAGGTACCACTAAAAGATTTGTGTTGAAGCGGAAGAAACAAGAAAAGCCTCTTTAAATTATATTAAATTGCATGAACATTTCCGTAACATCAATGATTACGGTTAAGTAAATATTCTTGATCAGTATTATGTGGATATTTAAAATTACTAAAACATTGCCATCATCTTAAACACAATTAAAGGGTGATTTTTTGTCTGATTTTTATTACATGTATATCATTTTCATCAATTCACAGCCCATTAGAAATCAAAAAAGATATATAATTTTCATAAAAAAATTGATTCATGCAGTTTCAATATTCAATCTCGTTTCATGTGCACTTCCTTTGCAATACAGAAACAATTTTTTTCTTCTGAAAGGCAGGTCATTTCATTACAAATTAATTTATTTTTCTTTTTGACTTCTGGGAATTATTTAATTTCATATATGTCATCCAGCTCATTTGACCAGGATTCAAAATTACGAGGATCATCTCAGATAGAACTGGTATTCCTTAAGATCATTACGTTAATAAGAAAAATCATTCAGTCCATCATCATGAAAATCATTCTCAGCAGGAAATAAATCATCATTTCCGATGAAACATGGGTTTACCTAAATGACTGTAGCAAAAAAATATGTATACTATCAAAAATATAGAAAAAAAGATATTTGAATCCATTCCATGTGTGTGTGTGAATTCAAATAAAGTTGAGTTAAGACTTTATGACTGCAGAAGTTTTACTTGTAGTAGAAATTAAAAACAGGAAAACCGTAAAGCGACGTTAAAATTGAATAATGGTACAATATTTTACGGCCGATACTTTAAGAAGAAATTCTATTTCTATACTCCATCGAGTTTCCAAGTAAAATTGTATTACTTCAAAGCCTCCAGTCATACTTTAAAATATATTATTGTATTCATTTAAGGCCTCACAGGACTGTTAAATTACAAATTTTTCAATTTTGTGAAAAACATATGTTACAGCCTCAATATTTTGGAACATTTTGGTACCAAAATTGTGTTGATACTGTGAAAACTTCTGAAGTTATTGAGAAATCAGTAGTGGAACTTAAACGAAAACCCTATCTCTTTCTTATCTTTAACTTCATTTTTCGCAAAACAAAAATTTTTAGCTTCCGCGCAGGATTTGTCAGAAACTATTTATGGTATAAATTCGAAATTTTATACACGTGTTCAAAATAAGGGTCTTCATAACTTATGCATCAATTTTCAAAGAAATATTTAATGGAATTTTTTTATTTGAATTTTAATTAATTTTTTCGTAAAATTTTAAAACGTTCGTGTGTTAAAGCTGTATTTAAAAAAAAAAATTTCTCTAAATTTCTTAAAAGTTTATGTAACTTCAAAAGTAAACATTTTTAAACCAAGTAAAATTAATTTTGTAAACTTTGATCAATTTTGTACTTCAGAATCCTGCGCGGTGTAAAATACTAATTTTCTCATTTTTGAAAAATTGTTCAATCTTTATTTATTTTTTATAACTTTTTAAATTTCTTTTCAAATTCTCTGAAATTTTGTAAAATATATATATATATATATATATATATATATATATATATATATATATATATATATATATATATGATTATCATGGGGTAAAAATTGCAAATAATTGTTTCGTTTTATTGCTAAGTTACATTGGTTTGAAGAAGGATGTTCTTTTCGAGTTCACGGATATCTCTTAAGAGTCCTGTGAGCCCTTAATAAATTAAAACTGACATAGTATAGTGTATATATCTTTTTAACGTATTCCTACAAAATCTATTTATCTTTGGCTTATTGTCTCTTTTGTCCCTAAAAAGAGTTCTTTCTAAAAGCAAACCCATCACAATTAATGAACTCTGGAAAGTAGTGAACGAGGAATAGTAAAAAAAATCCCTGGAAACTCTTTACTAAAGCCCCCATCCCTACTATTATATAAAGACTGTTGCAGATTTGCAATACAAAAAAGTTATTAAGTAAAGTTATTACGACTTTTTTAAAAAAAAAGTCGTATTTACATTTAAACATTAAAAAATTGAATCCAAAATACATAAATATTCTTTGTATTTAATATTATGCTCTCTAATAATGTGAGCACTGAATGTCACCAGAAAGACTCAAAAGAGCATAGCACTCTGTAAATTGTATTAGGAATATATGTTATGCTTTTTCTATATATTTTATTATTATTATTACTCAAATTTTCCATATATAAGTCCATATTACTCTACATTTAAGTGTAAAGATAAATGCTTAGTTCATAAAGAATAAAGTATATTGTAATGACACGATAATGTAATTTATAAACCGTACCTAACCTCGAATATTATTACCACCCATTCACAATTAATACATATTTAAAAATTAATACGAATACACTTTGATTCCTATTTAGGAATTTCAAAATATTACTTAGCAATAGACTTTTGTTAATAAAAATTGAAAATCAAGTATTATTTGAAATAACTCTATTAAAAAGAAAAATTCTCTCTCTCTCACACACACATTCTCTCTATTAATTTCAATTCAGTTTAACATGTACTCCTTTTTAGGTTTCGAAAACTTTAGCTAGTATATCTTAACTCTTTCAAAATATTTTCTTATTCAATTCAAATATTTCGAAGCCTTTTCTCGAAAAATAACATTTTATATTAGAATAAATAACTTTATTTTCTCTAAATACATATATATACATTCGCGTGGAGATTCAAAACTGAAACTCTACACTAGATACCTTTCAAATCAACGAAATAATAAGTAATATAAGTTGTCCTACGTAGTTTAAAAGCCAAATAGTGCCCAATTGGATAGTATTAATAGTTTCCACTTTCAATTTGCTCCAAGAAAAAAGCAAAATTTGAACCAAAATGAAATTCAAGTATCATATTTCACATTATTTATCAACTTAATATAGCGAACCATCGAATTTTTGGCGGAAATTTCGTAATACTAAAAATCATAAGTTCAAATTTCTTATCTTAATGCGAGCCAATACCGGGAAGTAAAAAGGTTGGGTGACATAAAATACCCATTTCGGAATAAGGTAGTCAGAGACATTCGAGTGTATAGTAATGGGAAAATGTTAAGGGAAATAAGATACGCGATATTTATTACATTTCAAATTTCTTTTCTTTCTTGATGCTCTTAATAGTTATAATACATTTTTATATGTTTTGATAAAAAAATATAAAAAGGATTCCCTGTAATCACAAACCATTTGTCCCATTTAAATTATTTTTATTCTTCATTTTTCTGATTAAATCCAATTTAGATAAATTTTAAAATAAAACTGCTATATTTATTCTGGAATAATTCTTAAATCCAATTTAGATAAATTTTAAAATAAAACTGCTATATTTATTCTGGAATAATTCTATTCAGTGATCAAAACTATTATTTTTCAAACTTATGCCCAATCAAAACAGACACGGTAGCACTTCTTATATATAAAATCTTACAAAGTTTAATGTGTGCATTATATCATATAATTAGGGTTTCTTTCCCGGAATCCCGGGAAATCGAAAGATTTTCATACTTTTTGTATTTCTCAGAATAACAACGCGGCTGTGTAATAAATAGTGAGGTGCTATTTTTGACTGTGGACTATGAATTCTGACCTTCAATATAAATTTTGACTGACCGCACTATCATACTTAGCTACCATTGACCCGAATTCCTTGGAACATCCATTAGTGGGTAAAGGTGTTATACGAAGAAACGTAACGACCACGTTGAGTTGAGAAGAATCCTGCTAGCAGAAGGAAGACATTAGGTTCAGGAAAAAGAAATCCATTATTTTTGCATGAAATTCTAAACTTTATTTAACATGTTTCGGGTTGTCTGATTTGGATCAAATATGTTCCGTTGTGTAGTATAATTTGTTGCCACTTAAAAAGGAGCTTCATATTGCCTCTCTCATAGAAATCTTGGCCTTTAGTGGCGGAAAACTCTAGGAATCGATTTTCACAATCTTCTCTTGATCCCAATTTCTTATCACTCAGGAAGTTTTGGAATGCGAGAAAAAGGTGGTAATCGTTTGCTTCCATGTTTCTGGTGAGTCACTACAGATGTGTGTGGCGTGGCGTTGTCCTGATGAAACACAACACCTCTTCTGTTGGCCAATTCTGGCCGTTTCTGGTCAGTCGCTAGCTTCAAACGGTCCAATTGTTGACAGTAGAGATCTTAATTTAATGTTTGGCTCTACGGAAGCAAACTCATTACAAATGATTTTTTCCAGTCCCGTTAAATACACAGTAGAACCTTCCTGGATGTTATTTCTGGTTTGGCCACCGTTTGAGCTGCTTCACCGCGCTTTCACCACGATCGTTTTCGCCCAGTATTGGCGTATGTGACCCATTTCTCATCCCCAGTCACCATCCGCTTAAGAAATCCGTCAATTTCATTCCGTTTGGCCAGGGCTTCTCTGACAGAAATTTGATCCATCATGTTTTTTGGTGTTAATTGGTGTGGCACCCAAACATCGAGCTTCTTTTTGATTCCAACTTTGCTCAAATGGCTTAAAACTATTTTATGGTCTATCTTTAGCTCCTGGGTGATGCTGCGACTACTAACATGTCGATCAATTTCGATTATTTATGTGATTTTATCGACATTTTCGATGACAGACCTGCCTGTGCGAGGGGCAACTTTAACATCAAAAATGCTTGAATGAAAGTAAAATTGCACGTAATTAGCTGTTAGAGTATCGGCACCATAAACACGATTCACAATTTCAGCCATCTGGCCGGCATTTTCGCAATTATGCAAGAAAAACTGTAAAATGTACCGAATTTTCTCTTTGTTGACTTCCATTTTTAACATCTTGTAACTCACAACTGAATTGACGAAACAACAAACAGCAAGATAATTTTTTTGGTGTGAAATATCACCACCTTGACAACGAGCATAAATTTGAAATTGTTTGATCGATACTTCACGAGATATCGACACTACAATCATCTCCCGAAAAAATAATGGATTCCTTTTCTCCCAACCTAATATAAATATGTAGAGATATTTGCCATGATCAGTTCTTCTCTGTGTTTCCAGTATCTCTTCGGAAAAAAAATTGTTTAGTTTTTAAAGGAACGTTATTTAATAGTGTACCAGCACGTTCAGTCTGATAACGTTCGGATATCTTCATTTATTTGTCTTACGATGAAGTAAATAATAATACTTAAAAAATTTATTTATTTGATTCATCAATTTAGCGTTTTTCTCTTCTGATGTTATCTTTATTATAAAAAAAATATTTCATTGAATCAGGAATATGAAAAGGGGAATGAACTTTTGTGTAAGATACTTACATTAATATTTAGTTACATTTATGTTATATAAAAATGTATAGTAATGCCCTAAACAGAAAAATCAGTTATACAAATAAAACTTTCTACATACAATACCTAGTACCTTTGACATATGCGATCGTTACTCTAGTAGCAAGTAGATATATATTTTCAGGTATTTAATAAATTATTATTATTATTATTAGTTATCTCTTATTAGCACCATTGAGGCATATTAACGCACGTGAATCAGTATAAAGAACCTTAACTTTAGTAGTTATTTAATGAGTAAATTTGGAATTTTTGTGTTTACTTCTTTTACATAATTATTATTGATACCAATTAAAAATAGCTTGTTCTTAGATTTTTCAAAATTTCTATGTATTCTCTAGAATCCTGTATTGACTGTTATGTTCCAGTATTTCCCAGAAATTCCCGTGAAGGGCAAAAGACTAGAAATCAGAAACCGGTTCTCAGTTATTGTTCTTTAAACTTTGTACATTCGTCACTTTATACAGAAGAAATAATGTCATAACGTAGTCCTGGGATGGCGAACTAATGGCCCGCGTGCCATTGATGGCACGTGACACAATTACTTGGGCACGTCTCAGATCAAAAAGGTTAGCATTTTAGTTCAAAATAACAAAGTTCACTATGAAGTATTATGAATAAGCGCGAGTGTTCAGTCGCGTTATTACAGACATATGCCAACATTTCAAAGAATTGAATGTAAAGCCCCAAGACGAAATTAAAAAATATTATCTTCAAGAGGGATCATTGCTTTTGACGCTAAATTGCATATTTTCAGAAGCGATATTATTACAAGAAACTACTAGTACTTCCCGAACTTGAAAAAATCAGACGAAGAAAAAGTTATTCAAGAACTTATTTCCATAATTATTATGTACCCTGATGTGACTTCATTTGATAAACTGATTTTGACCCAATTCGATTGGAAGAAATTGAAGAATTTGAAATGCAACTGTGTTTGATTTCCAGTCTAGTTCAATATGGATTCAAAAATTTATTAAAACAAGAAAAATGTTGGAATTGATTGAAACAGAAAATTAACAAGCAATATAAGTAAAAATGTCAGTAACGAAATTTTGGAAGCTCACTTAGAAAACCATTTGTCAGATGACTCTAATTCAGCATGTATTCTGCTAAAAGTAACATCTTACAATCCTAATGTAAGTTATTTGTCTTCTGATCGGCAACAACAGAAGTCACACTAATGTTACTTTTATTTGAATTACACGTATATCCAAAACATTTACTGCTATACAGTGCAAAATGTATTTTTTAATAGTAAATAAAGAGTTTTGAGTGGTTAGTATTTAATTTTTTTTTATTATTTTCCCAATAATCACAAGTCAAAATTATTTGACGGTACCTCTATTCCCCATTAAACAATGTTTTTAGAAGAAATGGCACGTTGATCCAAAACGGTTTGCCACCCCTGACGTAGTCGAATGGTCATGGCCTCTGGCACGTGGTTTGTGTTGTTGAGACAGGGATTCGAATTTTTGTGGCATTTGAGAACCTCTACGTAGAGAGGCTGACGCCGACCAGCTTTACGTAATAGTCAGAACGACGGCAATTGTTGAGGCATCCTTTCGGATTACAAAAGAATAGATTCATTGAATGACAATAAGTAATGCAGAAATGACATCACGTTATTTTTACAGACGAATCTAGGTTTTTCGAATAGTATTAGAGGATATATATCCCTGTGTGGAGGCAACAAGTAAAACGAATATTTCTGTTAGGACCCAAAACTTGGATATACCAGTGATTTCTTGTTCTTAAAGCCATTACTTTGGGTCGTGACCATTGAATATTTGACTTGTTAAGGTCCGTGATTGAACTCTAACTTCAGGACCTCTGTGACGCTACTTTTCATTAAAAAAACCTCATTACCACACTTACACCGTTTTGTCATAACTTTTCTCGATATAAAAAGGATTCGACTGTATGCATGTTAGCGTTTCTCAAACTGTGGGGCGTGCCCCCTAAGGGAGCGTGATAACCCTGCAAGGGGGGTGCGAGCATATTGAAAAGTCGAGAACCAAAGATTATTTTTAAAAATTTATTCAAAGTAAGCAAACCATAATACATTCTGACATAATAAAAAATGAAATACACATTTACGCTGAAACTATACACTTATAAGTGTATCAGTACTGCACAATCTATTCGATCATTAATTTAACAATACTAAGTTAAGAACCAGTTTAATAATTACCCGTGACCTTATGGGCTTGTCATGAATACGATTATGCACAAAGTTCTGCACTTATCTTCATAATTTGAACGGCTTATAATTAGTTCTTTAACTGCTGATTAAAAGTTACGGGATCCGTTTCCCGATGTCACCGTTTTCCACGTAGGCGTGCGTATATGGTGTATTTGGAGGGGTGAGAAAAGGAATAAATAAGTCCTTTGAAATAAGTAAACCTTCTCAAAAACCTAAAAAGGTCATTTCATTGCATTTACAGGCTTTCGGAATAGTTTTATGGACAACAGTGTACAGAAAATATCATATTTCGGAGAGATGTATATATACGTCCTGGGCAATTAACGCACTGGCTGAGCGAGATGTTTATATACGCTGGAGGAACGTAAGAGGTATAAGTCATATTGTAGCTTTGCGTCAAGGTTTATTATTATTACTGAACTCAATGCATTATTATTGGATGGAAGTAGAAGGGGGGAGGGGGCGCAATAAAAAATACGATTGAATTTTGGGTCGCAAACATTGAAAGTTGAGAAGCACTGACGCATGTTCTTAAGATTTGTCATTCATTGAGAAAATATACTCATATATTGTCCCAAAACTGACACTTCATTATTCACCAGCTACAGTGATTGATGAATTCTTACATATATACATATTTGAAATCACATGGAATGATATATCAATAACCGTAAAATAAGCTCAATTACCTTCGATGTTCAATATATTTCAGATGTTATGGTTGCTAGAGAGATGACAGTTCTTGGAACTTCTCAGTACTTTCTCTAACTATACTAAATATGTACAATAAATAAGATTCTTTTTTTTTCCTTCCTGGTATAGAATTTTAATGGCTGCCAGAGTAGGTGCAAGATTTCAATCGAACAAAGTGAAGACTTGGAGAACAAATAAGAAAAAAAGGCAAATTATTTTATTTATAAATTTTAAGATGTTCGACTGCGTTCGGAACCGTGATTTTCAAAAGCGCATAAATGGATAATTTTCATGATATTTAGTGTCACTTAGATTAGAATATATGCATAAAATGGTTTTAAGGACACTTTGACAAAAATAATTATTTAAATATAATATTTTGGCAAAAAAATAACTTAGAATAATCTTTTTTCAAAATTTTCTCCTTTTGTGAAAAATGCTTCTATTAGAATAATATTTTGCCTTTATATCGCTCAAACCTCTGTTCAGAGGCTCAACTAGAAATTTTAAAATATATAACTTAGAAGTGGGTTTATTCATATTTTACGACAACACAAGAGAGCAATTTTAAGAAAAAAACGCGAATAATTATTTCAATTGGTGGTAACTCTGAAAATAATGTGAATTTTTCAAAAATTCTAGTTGAGCCTCTGTAGAGAGGTCTGAGCTATTTACAGGCAAAATATTATTATAATAGAACCATTTTTCATAATAGGAGAACATTTGGAAAAAAGATTATTCTAAGTTACTTTTTTGCCAAATATTATATTTAAATTAACTTTTTTTGTCAAAATGTCCTTAAAACACTTTTTATGCATGTATTTGAATCTGAGTGACACTAAATATCATGAAAACTACCCATTTATGCACTTTTTTAAAATCACGATTTCGAACGTAGTCGGATACCTTAAAAACTTTCAAGAAGCTATTCATTGTAAGCTCTCTCAAAGTTATGTATCCCTTTGTTCTGCTACAATCACCTGTTTTGCTGCATATTATCACTGATTCTCTTACTCAGACGTGAAATCAGTAGTATTCAAATTAATAGTTAGATATTCAAATTAATACTTTAGATATTCAAATTAATAGTTTCTAAATTTTTCTATATAATTTAATAATTTTATTTCATTGCATTAAGCAACATTTTTTAAAAGTATTTTCATAATACCCATATTTTAATTATGAATTGAAGTGAATTATAAATCTTTCAAAGTTTATGAAAATGAGAAAGGTATAAATTAAAAGACATGCGCAAATTCCTTTTTTACCTAATTGAAATGAAATTACTCCTTATATATTTGACTCAAAACTGTCTCACAATTTCTCTCCAAACTTTATCAGCCTGCTATTTCGATGATCTGATTGCATTTTTTTATTAATACATTTTAAATATTATCTGACAATCAAATTTTGATAAATAATTAGAAGGATAAAGTATAATCGAAGTCAATCTTTTAAACTACACACTCAGGAAATGTTCTTTCTTTACGAAGACTTGAAAATGGATTCAATGATAAACATTCGCAAAAGAGAAAAAAGAGTTGTAACATTTCCTTAGTTACTTTCTCATTACTCCCAAATTAACATCACATAAAACATTTTATTTTACGTTCCAGATACGAAAGACATTTATAATAAGTGGAAACCAAGTATTAAGTCAACATTTTTTAAGATAAAAGAAGCAATTGCGTACAATCACGTTAATCTAAGACAAACAGTCTTTCGTTTCAAAAATGTTCTAAACCTTCCGACAAAAAACTTTCTCTGCTGATCGAAGAAAAAAGACATTATAATCTACGTCGATACACAGCGGGAAATCAAATTAGTATCCAGGGCTCCTTGCCAAAGGTAGGGTCGGCAAATTTTATCAGCAGAAAGTGCACTCTCTGAAAATAAACAGGTTAGTGGATAGTCGAAAATCATAATTTTCACGAACCAAAACTTATTTTCGAGAAGTAAGTATATCAATTTTATTACTAGAGATTGCTTCTGTTTTATTTTCAGTTTGTAAAAATTTTTGCTATTCTTTTTTCCCCCAATGGGCGACATATTAGCAACTAAGCCTTTGAAGACACGACAAGTGCCCAAGAGTCGAAGCCATTGCATTGTTGTCACCATTCAGTGGCGGCTTCCGCTACCAAATCGTGACGTTTGAAATGTGTTGTCTGTCGCATGATTTCGGAGGTATACTCTGAAAATGTTGAACAAGCCATCTTAAGGAATAGTATTTTCATAAACCATTAACGGCTGGATTTTGTTGTTGTGACTAATGCCACCTGCCTGACGAAGTCAGATAAAGGTACGCGAAATTCATCGCGGCTAAGGGTCAGAATTTTACGCCTGTCGTTAGCCTTAGCCGTGAGCACCATGCAGGTGACGGGAGAAAACCCTGGGAGTGGTCAGGGACCTTCAATATCCCATCCCCTTCCACCAACCACACGAGAGGACTTGCGGCTCGACGACTATTTATAGTACCCCCATGCCGCAAAGGCACTATACATTTACAAACATCCATGTCTTCTCCGGGATTCGAACCCAGTCCCTACGGCATTGCAGTCAGCGTCGCTAACCGCTATGCCGGTTGGGCGACGTTGGATTTTGTGAATTACATAAATGAAAAAGGACTGCATCGTAGCAATATGTGTTCATTTTCTTTTGTGTTCGTTCTGGCGGTGCTCAATCGAGGTCCACGAAATTCATCAAGACAAAGGGCTAAATTGAATGCCTGTCATTAATAGTAACTTTAAGTTCCCTACAGGTAACAGTACGATTTGAGGGCGCACATTCTGGGTTATTGTCAGGAGCCTCCCATCTTCCTTACGTGCTGACTTGCGGGTCGACGGTTATTTAAAGTACCTCCATGCCACAAAGGCACTAAACATTTCCAAACAACCATGCCTTCTCCACGATTAGAGAGCCCAGGTCCTACAGCACAGCAGTCAGCGTCACTAAGTACTAACTTTAAAACTGAGATAAGTGTAACAGGCCCAGTAGCCGAGTGGTGCGGTAGCATATCACGCTTCCGCATTATTGGTCCGGGCCTCTATCCTCTGGCTGGGCAAGATCGACTTGGCCTTTCATCCTTTCAGTGGGTCGATAAATGGGTACCAAGCCTGCTTGGGGACTAAAAAAACACTGGAGGTTTCACTTCAGACTAACCACTGATCGGGACATCTGCTTATGTACATCAGCACTCAATGGGCACGTATACCGAGATGGGCACTGTAGGTCTTGGCTCTCATGGGCTGTTGCGCCACTGAGTTTAGTTTAGTAATAGATGTTATATGGGAAATTATTTATTTAATTTTCTTATCGAATATTATCGGTGATATTGAAACTTCAAAGGATCTGTTATATTATAAACTTATTAAAATTTAAGATTTTGTACAAATTTATTGTTATATACAAGCATTCTATTCTATTTTAAGTATTCATGAATTTTTTTGTTTTATTTTTGTAAATTTTGGTAACTCTTGGAAACACTTGAATTCTTTGCTGTCGATTGTAGTTATGACAGCTTTTAAAAGTAAAGAAATGGAAAAGTTCAAAGAATAAAACATTTTTTTTTCTTATTTAGTTTACGAAACTGCTTGAGGTAAGAAAACTGTCAATAAAAATGTCAAAACAAAGAAACTTTATCCTTGAAGAAAAAAGTGAAAAAAAGGTGAATATTTTTTTGAAATTTTTACATCTTAGGCTAAAAAGGTAGAAGGAATACAAAAGTAAAAAATCAGATTTTTTTTTAAAAAAAAGGTAGAAAAAAACTATAAAAAACATACTTGAAAGTCACATTGAATAACTTATGTTTGTGATAAAATCTGACACTTTCGGTATTGAAATTGCTGAATATTTTTTTATTTCCGTGCATAAGTTATATAAGTTCTTGAAAAAGATTTTCAATTATCAAGTTCTGCATAAATTGAACGATTGAATGGAATGCATATTATATGAACATTATACATGAAATATTACCCATTATAATAATGTAAATTTCTATAATGCGTAATATTTCATGTCATATTCTTAAGGTATCCGACTACGTTCGGAACCATGATTTTAAAAAAGCGCATAAATGGATAACTTTCATGATATTTAGTGTCACTTATCATTTAGATTAGAATACATCTATAAAATTGTTTTAAGGACATTTTGACAAAAAAGATCATTTAAATACAATATTTCGGCAAAAAATTAACTCAGAATAACCTTTATTTAAAATGTTCTCCTTTTGTGAAAAATGCTTCTGTTATAATAATATTTTGCCTGCATATAGCTCAGACCTTTGAACAGAGGCTCAACTATGATTTTTGAAACATTCACATTATTTTCAGAGTTACCACCAATTGAAATAATTATTCGCATTTTTTTCTTAAAATTGCTCCCCTCTTTTGTCGTAAAATATGGATATAAACCCACTTCTAAGTTATATATTTCAAAAATTCTAGTTGAGCCTCTGAATAGAGGTCTGAGCTATATACAGGCAAAATATTATTATAGTAGAAGCCTTTTTCACAAAAGGAGAATATTTTGAAAAAGGGTCATTCTACATTCATTTTTTGTCAAAATATTGTACTTAAATAATTTTTTATTGTAATACTATTCTTAAAACAATTTTATATACATTTTCTAATCTAAGTGACACTAAATATCAAAAATATTATCCATATATACGCTTTTGCAATCTCACGGTTCCGAACGTTGTCGGATACCATAAACGAGTAATATACATTAGCTAAACTTCACTTTTTCTAAAATGGTTTTACATGATATGAAGATTTAGCAGAGTAAGAATGCAATAAAGAATTTGAAGATTCACTTTTACGTATCAAAAGCTTCTAATAAATTTATGGTCTTTATTAAATTCACAAAACATTGTTACCTTTTAAGGCCGTGCTTCTCAAGCTTTCAATATTTGCAACCCAATATTCAATCATAATTTTCATTGCGCTCCCCGTTTCATACAATAACAATGTATTGAATTCCATAATACTACACTTTGATGCTAAAGCTACAATACGACTTTAACTAAGAAAGTGCCACTGGCGTATATGAACGCCTCGCCAAGCCAAAACTTTATTTGTCCCGGACGTATATATACGTCTTTCCGAAGCACGATCTTTTTCTGTGAACTGCTATCTATAAAATTATTTCGAAGGCCTGGGAATGCAATAAAAGGACCTTGACAGGGTTTGCGAAGGATTTACTTAGTTCAGAGGGGAGTTATTTTTATTTATTCCTTCCCCTCCCAATACATCACATACGCGTGCTTATGTAAACGGTGGCATTTGGGAGTGAATCGTGTAACTTTTAATCAGCATAATAAACAGTACAAATTATTAGGATAAGTGTTAATGTTTGTATACAAATTTATATGTGATCAGCCCGTGGGGTCACTGGTAAATAGTAAACTTGTTCTTAACTCAGTATTGTTAAATCTATATATATAAAGAAGAAAAGCGACTCACTCACTCACTCACTGACTAATCACGATATCTCCAGAACTATTAAACCTACAGACTTGAAATTTGGTAGATAGGTTCCCTTCATGGAGTAGACGTCAGCTAAAAACGGATTTTGCAAAGTTCGAACCCCAAAGGGCGTTATAGATAATTATTTCCATTACTAAACTATTAGATGTACAGTCGTGAAAAACTTGGTACACAGATTTCTTTAATAAAGTAGAGATTCCCTACATAATGATTTTTACAAAAATCGACCTCCAAGGGGGGTTGAGGGCGCTTAAGGGGCGTTATACATAATTATTTCCATTTTTAACCTATTAGACGTACAGTCTTGAAATTTGGTAAGCGGATTCCTTTCATAGAGTACAGATCCCTACAGAATGCGTTTTGCGAAAATCGACTTCCAAGTGGCGTTGTAGAGAATTAAGTGGCGTTATATAGGCAATTAACTCCTTTTTTAAACTATTAGACGTAAAATCTTGAAATTGAGTAAGCAGATTCTATTCACTGAGTTGAGATCTGTCATAAAATGGGCTTCGTGAAAATCGTTTCCTAAGTGGCGTTGCGGGGGCTTAAGGGAAGTTATAGATAATTATTTCCCTTTTTAAACTATTAGACGTACAGTCTTGAAATTTGTTAAGCGGATTCCTTTCATAGAGTACAGATCCGCTGAAATTGGGTTTTGTCAAAATCGACCCCAAGTGGCGTTGTAGAGAATTAAGTGGCGTTATATATATATTCAATTAACTCCTTTTTTAAACTATTAGACGTAAAATCCCGAAATTTAGTAAGCTGATTCCATTCATTAAGTAGAGATCTGCTATAAGATGGGTTTTGTGAAAATCGTTTCCTAAGTGGCGTTGCGGGGGCTTAAGGGGCGTTATAGATAATTATTTCCATTTTTAAACTATTAGACGTACAGTCTTAAAATTTGGTAAGCTTATTCCTTTCGTGGTGTAGAGATCCGCAACAAAATAGTTTTGAGGAAAATTGATCACCAAGGGTCACTGAGGGGGATTAAGGGGCGTAATAGATAAATATTTCCGCTTTTCAACTAATAGAAACACCTGCTTGAAAATTAGAAGGTATGTTCCGTTCATGGAATAAAGTTCCTTTTACAAAGATTTTTGCGAAAACGGACCCCGAAAGGAGTGGGGTTGCGAGGGATTAAGGCATGTTATAGAAAAATTCCTGGTTTTGAATTTAACTCATTTACTTGAAATTTGTTGAGAACTTTTCTTTAGTTGAATAGAGTTCCACTAAGAATGGATTTTACGGAAATCAACTCCAGGGGGAAGCGGGAAGAGTTATTGGGCGTATTGATAGACAAAATTCCCGTTTTCGAACTGCTAAGACTACAATAATAAAATGTGGTTTGCATGCTTCTTTTGTTGAATTGGAATCCGCTAAGAAAGCTGTCAACGAGGTATTGATGATAAAAATTCCGTTTTTGCCGTGTTAGATTTAGACGAAATTTAGCACGCATGTTTATTTTATGGAGTAGAGATCCACTGAAAGTTGCTTTGGTGGAAATTCACTTGATTATTAGGTTAAGTGAGCGAAAAAAATCTTTCTCCTTCTATTTTAGATATAAATAGAAATCAGATATTATAATTTATGTTCTTTTTATATCAAGGGACGAGAGTGTAACAGCTATAAATATATTTTTCAATACAATCGAATTCTTAATACTAGATATCAGTAATTAATATATATGTAAACAGTATACATATATAGAACATCGTGAAATACCCAGTGAAGTGGGTGGGTAACGGCTAGTTAATTATAAAACACATCGTGCAGTATTATATCATTGTAAATGTGTATCTTATTTTTTTATTTCGTCAGAATATTCTGGCTTGTTTATTTTCAATAAATTGATAATTTTTTTAAATTATCTCTTGTTTTCTCACGCCGTTCTCGTAGAGTTATCATACCCCCGTAGAGGGGCACGCCCCACAGTTTGAGAAATGTTGTCTTAAGGATGCATTAAAAACATATGAATTTTTTTAAATTTTTATTAAACTCACCATGCAAAATACTGTTTTAATAAAACATCTCCCTCACACTCTTCCTCGAAAATGGTTTTTGTAGATTTTATGTACTTATTATACTGTCTGTAAATCAAATGTAACATTTTACAATAGAAATTGAATTTTTGGAGATAAAAATAACTTTATCTGAATTTCATTAATTCGTGAAAAATATTATGAAATAAATATTAATGAATAAACAAATTTTTTTATAATTATGAATTTATATTAATTTATGAAATAGATATTTATGAATAAATATGCATTCAAATTAGTAAATAGCTATTAATTTATGAAAAAAAAATGTAAAATGAATAAACTAATCCAATCAAATAAATGAATAAATGTGCACTCATTTAATTATGAAAGTATTTTTTTTTTCAAAAATCAATGACTGAGCAAATTACTAATAATATTATGACTAAATTGAGTTAGTTGTACAAAATGGAAGACTAAGAAAAATGACAGAAAAGATTCCTATATGTAGATAATTCAAAATTAGATTTTATAGTATGATAAAAATCATTAAATGAGTTCTTATTATTTTATAAAAAGTTATTTAAAATTTCATATCACAAAAACTTGTTTCTATCATTTCATTAAGGTGATGGTGGACCTTCACAATGTCAAATTTAGGTCAAAATTGCGATTGTGATTTTGTATACTTATAATAGTCCTGTCCTTTTATAGTACATAGAATAATTCTGTCCAAGAATTTTGTCATTTTTATTAATAATTACTGAATTATTTTTTTATTTTACTCAAATAAATGGTTAAAATGCACTTTTCTTAGTTCGTAAATATTTCCTTTTCATTGTTACGTAAAATGCTCCTTGCGTTTCAAATTACGTCATATCTCTTTTAAATTTTCACAGCTTATGAAAGATGATATAATGCACAAATTCGTGCATTAGTTTTCTAAAATATTTAAGACACTTTATTTTGTTTTGATTATCTGGGATTGGTGATAATTGATTAAATATCTCATATAGTATAGAAAATTTATCCTTTTTTCATTAAATTTTTTTCTGAATAGGAAATCCATGCACAGATATATTTTGTTGTAGTTCATCTATACATAAAACAAAAATTATGTACCAATCTTAAAAAATAGTTTAAAAAATTAAATTTTTTAAAAAAATCATTTTTTAGACTCTAGCTAGACTCCTTGTGTGCCAACAAGTATAACACAAGGCTTACAAACGTAAGTCAATACTCAAAACAAAGGAGGGATATAGGCACAAATGGGAACCAAAAGGAGGGGGAAAAGAGAGAAAAAAGTGGATACAAATACAGAATTAAATACAAGATGGCTCACATGCAAACGGAGATAATCAATAGTTAAAATTATACAATGAGGAAGATAAGAAAACATGATCACAAAAAATTTTCAAAATAAAAATACAAAAAGCATACATGCACACACACACACACACACACACACACACACACACACACACACACATATATATATATATATATATATATATATATATATATATATATATACATATATACACATGTATATTCACGTACAGAAAATGTTAATAAACACACAAAATTTACAATCTAAATAATACAGGAAAAATGCTATTAATATATGCACAAAACGATGTAAAAGAATTATTTGCCTTAAACAAAGGCAGAGAAAGGAGGAGGCCACATTATATTGTTCTCTTGAGTGTACGTCTTTCCGAATGGAATTTAGTACAAGCAAGAATCATATGCTTGGCATTCTGGATTGTGTCACTGGAGCAAGAACACTGGTCAATAGGCGACAAATTGAAGCGCATTAAATAGGCTTTAAAGTTTCCATGCCCTGTTAGAAACTGGGTAAGTTTTAAATTAGGATGAAAGTGCTTATCCTTTAAACAGCTCTGAATAGAAGGAATAAATTCCTTGGTGAAATGCGCATTAATTGAAATTTCATACAAGTTATTCCACTCGGAAATAATCTTTTCTTTATAAACTTTCTTATGATATGATTTTGGAATGCTCATAGGAATCAGATCGCTTACTTTTGTCGCTTCTTTTGCAAGCCAATCAGCACGTTTATTGCCATAGATTCCCGTATGTCCTCGAACAAAAGAAAAGTAAACTTGTACTCCTCTGCTTCGAAGAAAATTGAGATTAATATGCGTTTTAACAATTAGTTTATTTTGGGAATTTATGTTATTTAAGGCACACAAAGATGATGGGGAATCGCTGCAAATTAAGAAATTCGATGAAAGGATTTCGTTATAAATCCAAAAAACTGCTTGAGCTATACAAAGTAATTCAGATTGAAACACTTATCTCTTATTCTAAATTCAATTTCAATAAAATCTTGGAAGATAATAAATGCAAGGTCAACCTTAGTGTTGATTTAGCTACCATCTGTAAAGCAGACAACTGGAAAGTTGTTTTCAATATTTGTACGGTAATTAACGAAGTTAAGAGAAAATAGTTGAGAAGAGGTTGATGGAGCTCAGAAACTCTCAGAGAACCATCTAGACTCTTATTGGTACAGTTCTTCGTTGCAAACTTGAATTCATTATTTCTGATACTAAAGATGTCAATAGGAGGAAAGTCCGAAATTGCAAACACATCTTCATAGGATATCGTTCGATACCCAGAAATAACTCGGAGAAGTATTCTTCGTTGAATTTTTCGCAAAAGACGACAATTTATTTTCTTCTTCAAGGCGGAGCCCCAGATTCGTGAGCCGTAACAAATAAATGGAACAATGCCTTGTTTATAAATGAGGGATGATACATTGGAATTGATCCCAAAGCTATTTCTGGCAACTCTATTAAGCCCTAAAAGAATTTTTTCACATTTATTTGAAAGATGCAAAACATGTTGTTTCCAACAGAATTTACTCTCAAGGACAACACCAAGATATTTTAGTTCTTACACACAATCAAGAGAAAACCCATTAAGGGTGAGATTGCCAGTGAGAGCGTTGTTTTCTCTCTTCTCCAAGAACATAACTTTTGACTTGACAACATTAAACTCTAATTGATAATTCTTTGTCCAGGTTGATGCAAAATCAAGAGTAAGCTGCGCTTGTCTGCTTATGTCATGAAAAGACTTTGCCTAGAAGCAAAGAAGTATGTCATCAGCAAAAGCAATCGTTTCACAGGAAGAGAAAGCCAAGATTTTTTGCAAAATATCATTTCTAATGAAGTTCGAGAGAAAAGGTCCAGAAATGGTTCTCTGAGGACATCCCTTGCTCAAAAATTTCTCTTTTGAGTAATGATCTAAAGATAAAGTCACGGATCTATCCTTCAAGATGCTGGAAATGACGGTAAATAAGTTGCCAGGGATGTTTGATCTTTTTAAAAGACTCAGAATACCAGGCGACCAAGCATTATCAAAAGTACCCTTAATATCCAGGAAAACCAGGATTATATGAAGGTTTCTCTTTAATCAGTTTAAAATAGTTTTTTTTTAAAAGTATATTCAAATTCTGTCATACAATAATCACTTACTATACTGATTCCCTTTTTAGCTAATTAAGCTAACAATTAACTTTAAATTAGTTTCAATGGTCCACCGTCCCCTTAAAACTAACAGAAAAAAGGGGGCCTAACGTAAACAGCATTGCAAAGTTAAATACTTTTCTTTTTCAACCAATATTGACATAAAAAATCCTTACGTGAAAATTTTATGGTTAGATATGAGTAGAAATCCGTTATTAAAGGCTAATTAAGTTTGAACCCCAAGAAGTAATTTAAATACGGAAGGGGGAAAATATCAAATAAATTTAACAAATAAAGAATTAACGATACATGTTTTTGTATTTCGATTACAATAAGGGCGTGTCGTATAACAAGGATGGCGAGTGTGAATACAATTTTAACGATGAAGACTAGTTTAGATGGTTGATGTTTCCTTTGATGATATTGATGAGACATTCCTTTGTGGCAAGAAATATGGTTTATTGAATATCTTGAAACACGCAAACATATAGGGAAAGCACTACAAAAAGATAAATATGAATAACACTAAATAAAGATAAATACGAGCTGAAGCAGGCTACATGATGAAGTTCAATAGAGAAAGGAGGTGGAATTTCCAGAAATCCTCAAGTTATATATACTGAGCGGGAAATGTAAGTTTAGATCACATGATATGTGTAGTGGATAGATGTATTTCAAAAGATTCCTGTTTGGTGGGTGGCTAGTTATTATTTATGGGCGTGTCCTAATGGCCATTAGAAATTAAAAACTTGTTCAATATTAAATTGCTGGGAATATATATATATATATATATGCTGGTAAGTGTAACTGTATTGTTAATACATATATAATTAAACGAATACATCCAACAAAGGCTCAGGATTTCAACTTTTTGTGACTCGCGTTTTTTAAAGGTTTATATATTAATGATTAAAATTTATTTTGAGTCAAAATGTCTTTTGTGTCTGATTGTGAGAAATTAACATGAAACTTAAAGGTTCTCTTTGAAAAATCTTTTCTTATCAAAGATATTTCCATATATTTTCCATTTTTAAGTACATATATTTATCTATACTTAAAAATGGTACATTCAAAAGTATATTTGGTCATTTGTAATAATATATTTTAAAATTTAAGAATTACATTTCAGAATAAATACTTAAATAAGCTTTCATACATTAAAGAACACTACTAAATTTTTTTAAAAAAACGTAACTGCTTATTTTTTAGAAACATTTTATAGTCAAAGGATAAAGTTCTCGTGCAACTTTATGTACTTCCATCTCTCTACCTTTTTATTTTTCTCTTTTGCGCGATCACTTGAAGGATCAAGGTATTCCTTTTATCATAAGAAGTTCAAATATTTTCGACATGCTACTCCCAAACGCTCTACTTTCTTATGTAGCCACTTGGGAAACATACAAGTTTCTTACAGATTTTTGAAAGGAATTACCAACTCCTTTTTTTTTCAAAAGGAATTTCTATTCTATTTTGCAAGGTGAAGCTTTAAAACGAAAAGAAACTTCACAAAATATATTTCTTTTAGTGTACAGCCCAAGCGTGTAGAGAAATAGTACCTACACTGATTCCGCATGGATTTTGCTATTTCCCCAAGGAAAGTTTGATAAAATTGCGTTATCAGAATGGGAAAATATTAGATAATAAAAAGTATTTCGGAATTTTATGTTCTTAGGTTAGGTTAAAACAAGAATTATATATATATATATATATATATATATATATATATATATATATACTATATAAGAAATAGTTGGCGGAAATGGTAAGGTGTTATTTATTTATTTCTTATTAGGTGCCTTTCATAGCTTTTGCATTGATGAGGCAGGTTTTTGAGGACAGATATTCCATTTTTATTGTACATGTAGATACTTATATGAAACACAAAGTAGAAACAACATAGCACAACAAAGCAATAGCAACCATTCAGAAAACATGCTGACAAATACAAAGAGACAAAGTGATGCAGCTTTCAAAGCTCTAACTATTTATAAGAAGCGGCAACAGGAAACTTGGGCCCTTGTGACTTCTTCATACACAGGCTATGATTGATGGAAAACTATCGTTTGCTAGTTTTTGATATAATCTTACTTTAAAAAATGCAAGCTGTTAACTGCCAAGATACGATTACGATTGAATCCCGTCAGGCGCGCAAGCAATAATTATTTACGTGCGAGTTCTAAAGGCCAGGACCATGCCAAATTAAAATATTATTCACGATGAAATTAAAGGAAATTATTACATATATATGTATATATATATATCATTTATAACATATATAGAGTTACAATAATTATGTGTAAAAATGAAGTATCAAAACTGTTTATAGAGTAGAAAAATAAATTATATTCGTGCATTGATTTCTAAAACACTTAAATCTTATAATTTTTTTAAATTATCATTTTGTCTGGAAAAGTCGCGGGTTGACATGTTCTTAGGCTTACAACCAACATTGAAAAATGACATGAACTTCATTAAAGTAATATTGGAAAGTTCTTCCTTCATTTATCATAAGGGGCAGGCTCTTGACAATATTTTATAAACATTTTGTTGACTATACGTTTCTTTAGACTATAAATGAATCTGAATATGGAATCCCATTAAAAGAGTCTGCAAAAAGTTCATCAAGTATTGAAAATACAATGTGTAAAAGTAGTTTTTTGTGAACTTCATAATTTTTTTATTATAAAAAATATAATAAAAGAATTAACAAAAAATTTTGAAGTGAATACATTTATGCGTACCTTAATGATTAACAATTTCAAGTTATAAAGTCACGATAGATATCAAATAATTTATATATATATAAATCATCACAGTAATTTTCTAAAAAGAATTATATTGGATATAGGAACCAAGGAATGCAGGATATTGTATTATAATTGTTTAATGAATACTTTTGTCCAGTATTATATATATAACTCAGAAATAATGTAAATGTCTTTTCTGATATGTTGAGATTATACTAATAATTATACAGTTTAGTAGACACGAATTTTAAATCTATAATAGTACACAGTATAAAAAAACTCATAGAAAAAATTCTCTATCACCTAAGTTTCAAATATTTTATGTGGTATGATTTTTAATTTTGATATTTATTATATAGTCAGAAAAGGTGTTTTCGTATTTTACATTCTAATTACTTCTGGAAACAAAGCCTGTGCTTCAAAATATCGAAACATCAATTTTATAACTAGCTGGTGAATGCTAATTTAAGCTTGAAGGATTTTTTCTGTTAAATTTCTGTTAAAGTGTGTGACGGGCTCACGCGTCTTTTCATTAACATGTCCTTTGGGTTATTTGAGGACAGAATTAATGGCAACTCTTTTCCAACCAAATCCAAGAAGTGAAGCGTGAAAGAAAGATGCAAATTAGGAAGCATTTAAATATCAGAAGTTACAGTTAGCGGTGTGGTAATTTGAGGAATGTAAAAATAATCCGTGGTTCAAGCGTGAAGAGGTTTTGAAAAACGTTAAGTGACAGCATACGGAAATTATACGAGATAGAGAGCCCTTAAGTCAAGGTGCATACCATTGTACTCCAGTAAATACGCAACTTCATCTAGGATTATTGTGATCGCTACTTCAGACTACATTACAAGTAGGAGGGACTATTCAATATTCGGATCTGTGACAGTCTAGGAATAGAGCTTAGGCGAGTTAGTATTGATAGTGGTCCGGGTTACGTTAGTTCGGTATTATATATTGTGTGTTTAACCCCAACGTAGATTCTCTCACATATATTATTATCTAATTTGTTAAACGTATAAGTTAAAGATCGTAATAAAGTCAAATTAAGATCATGTCGGCTTCTAGTTCTTCCGTTATTCCTACACCTCTAGCTCACGCTGATAATCAAGAAGGTCACCTAAGGCACCTATACTTCACAAGTGCAAGGTTTTTAAACCAACAATATTTTTAAGTAACAATTTTTCAATAAAACACATTTCTTCTTTTCAGTCTAGCTTACAATTTACTCATTCATTCGATAAATAGTCCCCATCCTAAAAAGTTTAGAAAACATTTATTTTTTAAAAGAATTTGGAAAAACGCACAAAAATGTCTTTGACTTGGTAGTTAATTGTCTTGAAATTTAACAGTTTCATTTTACAAGGAAATAAAAAAAAATAATATCAAAAGAATAACATAGCATTATCTGAAAATTCCTCAAATTAGTCGTTCCAAAAATTGAGAAAAAGTCTCGAATTATGCTTTCGAAGATCATGTGATTCATGACGTCATGCGACTGTATCCTTTCAACTTCATACAATACTCATTTTATTTAAGGGCTTTTAAAATACAATGTCGAATTTTCTTCATGTTTTTATTAATTTTAAACATATGAAGCCCTTTCGATCCGAAGGTTAAAAGAAAAATATATATAACTTTGTTGCAACTCTAAATGAATCAGGTTGTAGTATTTATTGACTTTTGAAAATAAAAGCAAAGTACACGGTGAAGAATCGATAAGAAAAACCTCGAATCACAAGTAATAAAGATCACGAGAAAATTTAAAAAAATAAGTTACCCCCGGAAAATATTGATTCGTGGAATATTTCAAAAAATGCAGTTCGTGGAAGAATAAAAGAAACCGGGTCGATCTTTAATAAAAATTAAGTAAATTCCTGCTAAAAAAAAGTGTTAACTCCAATGGATTTCAAATCACATGGATTCAGTGTTGTTCACTTCCAGGAGAAAATGGACAGCCGTAATGAGTATGCATGCTGCAAGAATCTCCCACTAAGGAAAAAAGGAAGTTTTACTGAAAATAAAAAGGCGATTAAATAATTTTGGATTGGGTGGTTTCATATGTAATGGATACGCTTCATTGAATTTCTTAAGTGAACACTGAAATTACGAATATTGTATATAAACCCTAAAAATTGTTTATCAATGCTTCCTTCCACGTCTTAAATTTCAATACAATGGGTTCCCTCCCAGCATGTATTTGAGTGAGAGTGAGTGTTTAGGTGTGTCAACAGGAGGACTTTGAGCCTCCATGGATTTACCGTACATCGGCCAATCTACACTATGGTGCTTCAATGGCCCTAGGACTCGAACTTATGATACACCAGCCGCTATTCCGTGACCAAAATAACGTGTATTTTAAGTGTTAAAATTAAATACACGGTCCACGAGATACTAAATATGGTATGTGTGTTTTCGTGAAATTTTGTATCGTCTTTGGGAGATGTCTTTTTCCATATATGGGAGTATAAGATCTTATTTTTATACATTTCAATTTCCTTTTAACTTTTTATTATTTAAAATTTTAGTATAACACAATTCATTACATTTCGTTATTAATTATTTCTATCTTTTTTATTTGAAAAATTGCCATTTTCTCAGTGGCGTAATGGAGAACATTAGCTCCCTCCCCGGAAACTTAGGTTTTGGGTTCCAAGCCGAAATATGTGCTTAGTCAAGCTTTAGGCCCCCTAGAGTCCTTGGGCCTCCCGCAATGCGGGGGTGAACGTTACGCCACTGCATTTTCTAAACCTTGGGGATGAACTATACCTGAATAATATATGTATTTTTTAAAATTCTAAAATAATTTTAATCTCTCCCTTGAAAGGATGTTTAATATTCAAAAATACTAGAGGAGAAATTATTGAATAAATTTAAAGTATATTATTTTATTTATATATATATAACAGAATGAACATTTCAATCAGTTTAAGTGCACCATGGATATATTTAAAATCATTTTTTATGTTAATATTCCAATCACGTACTAAAAGCTTTTTCTTCCGTTAAAGATTTAAGGAAATTTATTCAAAAACTTCTTGAAGATATAAAATCCTATTTTCAAAATTGTGAAAGTTTGATCAGTGATAATAACCGTAAATTGGATTTTATTCTTCTTTCACTTTTTGAAGTATTCGTTACGAAAATACTTAAGTAAAAATATATTTTTAATATTCATTAGAAAGAATTATGTACATGATACACATTAAATAAAATTTTCTGCATTAATTGCAATAATATTATTTCTGGATTAAAGCGAGATATATTCTTATGAATATATATATATGAACTATTAAACCTTTATTAAAGAGAAAGAGTTGAATTCTTTTCCTAAATTTTAAAACAAACTTACACACTGTGAAACTTTCAAAATAAAACTTCATAAGTAAAGATTTTCAAATTCAGGAAGTATGTTTTTTTTAAATTATAACAATGTACAAAAATATATTATTAAAGTTTACTTAATATTTCCTTTTTTCTTATCTGTTGATAAAAGATTTGTTAGAATATTTAAAAAAGATAACGAAAGATATATATAAAAGTTTCTTTATAAATTTTCTCCATTTTCTTTTGATTGTCGCCTTTAGTTTAATGCATCCGAATTCATAACAGAGCTTACTGTCTCACTTTTAATTCGGAAGAATTTTCTTTATTTCATCAAAAATCAAAAATATCTTTCTTCTAATATGGAGAAAAAAGCGAAAATTAAAATAATTAATTTTTTTATAACTGTTTTACTTTTTTAACTTTTTAAAGTAAATTAACTGTCCTCAAGTCTCAAGCAAAAAAGATTTTACTGGATTAATTTTCATATAAAAAAAACAGTTTGATGATATAGAAAGTATTCCAGTAGAAGCTGAAACAAATAGGATTCTATCTTCAGTCAAAATTGAGTGCATAAAAAATTGAAACACATTTACTATGTAAAATTTATTTTTAAAAAAGTATTTATGGAAATGTATTAAGATATATGAAATAAAAATAAAATTCAAGAAATTTTCTAAGAATTCGTTGTATTTTGAAATCTGATCAAATTTTGATTATTAGTAAATATTAATTATTGATATTGTTATAATTTTATGTGTATATAGCCTGCCGGGTAGCGTAGTTGGTTAGGCGTTGGCCCTGTACGCCCAAGTTTGTGCGGGGTCGATACCGGCCTAAGTCGGTGGATTTTCATGATGTAAAAAATTGACAGAGTTCATGTCGTATAATTATGCGGCATGTTAAAGATCCCTAGAGTGCTTATTTGGCTTAGGTTCTCTCAGAAACTAAGCGTCAAAATTACATTGTAACAATCGGTATCCGCCTACATCCGCTACACTAAAAAGGAGACCAGCTCCCAACTAATGTGAGGTTTGCAATGGTAGTTACCAGTCCGCAGCCCCAGTTGAACTATATATATATATATATATATATATATATATATATATATATATATATATATATAGTTCCTTTTAGTGTAGCGGATGTATATATATATATATATATATATATATATATATGAAGGTGGGATATCTATATGAACTAGTACCTGTAAAGTACTCGCATTTCGTTCGGAACGGAAGATACCCAAACGAATCTTCCTTCCTTCATTGGTGACACTGGCCGTGACATGAACACGCAATCTTCGCGCGCCACAGTCGTAGAGCCATCTATCCACAGCATAATCAACCAAACCGTCACACGAATGACGCAATTCTCAAGCCATCTCACACAAATGACGCAATTCTCAAGCCGTCTAACACAAATTAAGCAATTAAACTGTCACACGTGACGCAACTGATTACATGCTCGCCACGAATATGGTATCACTCGTTTGCCTATTCGCCGAAACACTGGCAGGGGAGTATGTGGCGGTGTGATATTTGTATGAACTAGTACCAACATCACGCGAAGACGATAATTTTGGCGTGACCGGTAAAGTACTCGCATTCGTTCGGAACAAAAGGTACCCAGAACGAACCTTCCTTCCTTCATATATATATATATATATATATATATATATATATATATATATATATATATATATATATATATATATATATATATATGTGTGTGTGTGTGTGTGTGCTGCTTATATAAATGTTTTGTAGCTCTATTCAGTGCAGCAAAACTTGCTCAATATAAATTAGTTATGGGAAGTTTATTACAATGCAACACTTAACAATGCCTCTAAACCAGGGGTACTCAACCTTTTTTTTGCCGGGCCGCATACATATGTTAGCTATTTCACTCGGGTCACATACACATGATGGCTATTTCACACGGGCCACAACATGAGAATTAATGGAGGGGGAGATAAATGTTTTAAGACCAAGGTTATATATTAAATTTAAAATGTAGAAATTGATCAAAATATTAAAACTCATATGTTACTTTTTTTTAGTTATTATTTTTCATATTTTTTATTTTTGTCACTAATTGTTTCTAAATTGGAAGCATTTAAAAATCACTCTTTCACAATTTCTGCATCAGTAAATGGTTTCATATCATTACCAATAATACAAAAATTTCATAGGGTGCCTTTGTTACCACTGTGACATTACCACGAACAAAACATATTTGCTGTTGTAAAGATTATTCAAGAAAGCCTATATATCACCTCTTGAAAGAGATCTTCGAGGAAAAGTGTCATTGAATGTGTGTGTGCGATTCCTGTTAATTGGCATTTTTTAAATGCAATACTTTCGTGACAAATCAAAGAATTACTGAACCATGCTTGTTTTTCACTACAAAATAGTCAACTTCCCACAATCTTAAGACAATCTATTTTCTTTAAATATTTATCACTTGAAATATAGGAAAGATAGTTAAAAATTAGTTCCCCTCATAAAATGGTCGCTACTTAATTATTGTCTATCGTCATTAATCAGAAAAAAATATATCAATTATCACCAATACGACATAGACAGAAAAAAAACAAAATTGATATATTTGATTTTTTAACAAAGAGTTCCCCACCAAATTTTCATAAATTAATGAATTTTTCAGTGCAATGGGCCACGAACGGGTGGGCCACTTAAAACTGGTTGAGTATTGCTGCTCTAAACACTTTATGCACATGTATTACATGATTTAGAGTTCACTAATAACGGCTTTTACTTAAACATTTTTCTAGAGTTAAAAATAATTTTGAATCAATTTCCAACTATTGCCTACACAGGGTTTAAATACCTTTTTCTCATTTAAAACCATTTCTCCCTTTTATCTACAAAATAGTATTTCTTTTTATTTTTCTTCCTGCCCTAAGATTGCCTTTCTGGTGATTCAAAATTGAAACTGTGCCAGATACATCTCAAATCAGTCAAATAATATAAACAGCTTTCCGTTCCTTTAAAGCAAAATAGCGTTCAGGGAGATACCTTAATGATTTCTTCCTTCCTTTATATATCCCAGAAGAAAGCAAAATTCGAACCCGAATGAAATTCAGACCTTCCGCTTCGCATTACTTAACAACTTAAAAGAGCGGAACATCAAAATTTTGTAAGAAATTCCGCAGTAACGGGAGTCGGAGGCTCAAATTTTCTATCTTAATGGAGGCCGATGCAGAAGAACATGGTTGGGTGACATAAAACAGACATTTCGAAATCTGATGATTTGAGAAAGTTGAGTATATGTAGTTTTCAGAGGATGCTAAGGGAATAAAACTCTGTATCTGTAGTGTTAAAAGGGAGAAGGAAAATTGTCTTTCCGGATGCTTCTGATTGTGTGATAGTGTATTTTTTTCTTATTCATTCATTTCATGAATCCGGCAAAGTTCTTGTAATAAAACTTTTCTTACCTCAATAATATTGTTGTATGTTTCTTATGTAATATTGTGTTTCAGATATGATACTGAATTATATGCGGGAGTAGCCGTATTCTCTCAGTATTTCTTTTTGTATTTTAAAATTTTCTTTAAAACAAATTTTTGTAATCAGTACATTGTTTAAAGTACTCATTATGAAATTAATCCTTAAGGTATCCGACTACTTGCGAAAACTTTTTTTAAAAATAATGGATGTATGGAGATTTGTTGTTTTTTAGATTTATTTAGTACATTTTTTAAAAAAAAGACTAAAATTAAGAATTGAAAAATAAATTATTGCTTCTAAAATGGGAAAAAATGGGTAAAAATTGACAAGATATTGCATAAACGGGGTCCGCTCTGTACAAATAGTAATTGAACAAATTCTCAATTTTTCAATTTTGATGTATTACTCTGCTATTCCTTTTTGAAGTGACCTTCAGGATAAGAGATATTTTATTTTTACAAAAACTAGAGCACTTTATCTTAGCTGTTATAAGAAATTGCTTAAAAAACAGTGTTTGTATTCACATAAAGAACTGTAAATATTGTAATAAAACAGTTATTGATAAATCTGAAGGTTAAAACACTTCTGCTTTATACAGAACATACACACAAAATTTCAGCAAATTATTTTAAAAACTTTTTGAGCAATCGCTGTCCCCGTTTGAGTTTTTCGGGAAAAATCACATTTCGAGTAAAACGCATTTTAAAGTTTGACATCTTATGTAAAGTTATGGCATCTGCTTTTACTAAAACATCTGTGTTTTTTGTTCTATTGAATGGAATATAAAAACCTTGGTATTTTTATGAAACTAATAAGATGGTCTATAAATTAAAATCATAAAAAAAATTTCCATTTTTTTAAAAAAATCATGATTTTAGAGTAGTCGGTTATCTTAAAAGAGCAATAAAATTTAATACATGTGTTTAATTTTAATTTTAAATTTTAAAAATAAACTTTTTTTTAAGATTGGAGTACAATTATTGAAGAAATAAAAAAAACCGTATTTAGAATAACTATAATCATACAGAACCATTTAAATTGAATCTTCTTGTAATTTTCTTGCAAAGCTATCAGGCTACCAGTAATTCGTAGGGACATTATGTTCATGAATTTCCTGATTCTTATTCTAATTTTAAAAAATTGGGAAATTAAATCTTAAACCAGTTTTGTTAACTCGGACCAGCTTTACTATCTCAAGCTCACTCAGATCTCAATATTTCGATAGACAATAATACAGTTCCTGAATCGGAAGCTCTAAATCTAAGGGGAACAACATGATCTAGACATCATTACAACATGGACGTCTTAAGACTTCTTGAAGCCCTGTGCCCCTACACAAATGTAGATCCCACCTATGACTTTTAAAAATAGACATAACATAGTGTTATCAAAACCTCGTATAAACAAAACCTCGAAACAAATAAATGTTCATGATTTACAATCGCACCAACTGGCTAGATCGACTGCTGGCTAGATTGACTGCTGGCTTTTCACTAAATGAGTAATGATGAAGCATGGTGATCGGACTAGACTTATGCATGGACGATGGTCATTACATGCAGCCAGTTTACATATCCGAAATTCCCAAGTTTTTCAGAGAACACAGCCGGAAATAACCTTGGACCTTTTAAAATTATCGGATTTGTAATCTTATTAATGCTGAGAAGAGAATGATACGAGGCCCTCATTGTGGTCGATGCCCTAGGCCCAGTTGGCCTATGCCTTAAGAAGTCCCTGCGTTCTAAGCCTGTAGTAGTTCATTTCCAATGTTAATCGCATTAAAAACTGAGGGGAGTGATGTGATCCAACCAAAGTATGCAAATTACAAGAAACAGTACTTCAACTGTAACTAAAGACTGGAAATAAAAAGCAAGAAGAAACTCATCTTTACTACACTGCTCAAAACAATTAACCCTCTAAGTGGATACCTTCCTCCTGAAAAGTTATTCCGAAAGCGTTTTACTCTTATTTTGCTATTGCCTTCAAAAATGCAACATACTTCAATTCTTTCCCCCTTTTAGAACTTGGGAGGTCGAACGGGGACAATTTTATGACCTAGTTCGGTTCCTTTGTCATATAAGAACCAAGAGATCAATCGTTTACAGCTAGCTGTTAAGTTGCTTTGGGCAATCTTGTATGAAAACCGTAGTTCTACTCTGTCGTTTCCCATAGATTCAGTCACAGTAAAATTAAAAACAAAATGCAGGGTAAAAAAAAACATGAAATAAATGGCGTGTTAAAAGTTGAAAATAGTTATATTTTCTTCAAACAAAATTTATTTTTCTGTCATTTTTTAAAAATTAAAAAAATATTTTGGTATTGTGATTTGAACCAGAAAAAAAGCATCCTGTATTCATTTTTGAATATGAGAGTAAGAAAACGTGCTCACTTTTCTGTTTTTAAAAATAGTTATGAGGTAAAAAAGAGTAAAGGCCCTATCTTTTTTTTTTTAAACATTAAGACAATAATCGGTGCATATTTATGAAATAAAACAGATCTTTTCAATTCAATTATATTTTTAATTTAGAATAACATAAAAAATGATTTCAATACTTTTAATTTATTTAAATTTAAATCATATAAATGATATTTTTATGTTAACTGAATACTTTTCGGAAAAAAATCTAAATTTTCATTCCTAGTGCTCTCCTTTTCGAACTCCTTGTATTAAATAAAAATATCTTTTCTACATCGGAATTTATGATGGACATAACACACATTCAGTCAATAATTTTTAATTTTAATGGGGAATATACTTCTTCAAATGTGCATGACAGTACTTCTAACCATTTTCTACTCAAGTTAAAGTTCTTATTTTTCTGTTTCTTTTATTACAAGGAAAAATGTCACACATCGATAACTACATTTTCACACAATTCAGTCATTACAAATTCTATTGTGATAAAAATTCTCCCTAATTAATTTTGTCTTTCAAAACAGTACACTTAAAACAATTTTGTTCAGTGAAGTTAACCGACAGTTCCACAATGTATTCATACCAAATTTTAAAAACAAATTTAACACTTGGAAATGTATCCTGTATTAAATTTTTCAGTATACACAAATATTTCCTGCTGTAGGGAAGATATAGTATGAGAGATGTGGTGTGCGGTTGTGAAAGAATGTTTTCGTACGTGTAGACTATTTTTGAAAATTTAAATATCACTGAAGCTGATCATATAACTGCAAATGAGCCTTATTTTAGTGTGTGCTGGTATCAAAGTAAAACACTTTACAATATTAAGGCCTCATAGGACTCTTAAATTTCATTTTTTTCGATTTTTTGAAAAAAATATATGTTAAAGCCTCAACGTTTCTGAGCATTTTGCAACCAAAGTTTTGTTGATACTGTAAAAACTTCCGAAGTTATTGAGAAATAACTAGTAACACGTAAACAAAAACTTGCATCTGCCACGCCCACTTTTGACATCTGTCAGAACACATTCCAAACATTTTAATATTTCGCGGATTAGTTTTATTAAAAGAGCCACACCTAATATCAGATTGATTTCGGGAGTAGCATAACTACAGCTCAACTTTTAACTTCGTTTAATCTAAGCGGGATTGTTTATTTACATTTCGATTTTGATTAGCATTCTTTTTTTCATTTGTTATTGAAAGCTTTTAAACATGGATGTTCCATTGAAAAAACTTCATCCGGAAAGAGACCAAAGAAGAAAATATTTCAAGGAAACATGTATCGGCAGAAATCTCTGTCTGAAAAAGGTATTATTTCTTTTGAAAATGTTTCGCCAAACAAAAGTTCATCGGCGAAAAAATTGCCAAGGGCCCACAAGATTTCAGAAGCGTACAAAGATTTTTGCGTTGAGTTTCAAGGTTATAGACTAATCGACATTAGTTTATTATTTTCCCAAATTGAAAAGTTACTTTGTTGCTCTGTGTGTTATGGCAAAATAAAAATGAGTGAAAAATCCACTGTAGGATTATTTTCCACATTTCAGTTCACATGCAGAAAATGTAGCATTGAAAAAAACATAATTCCTGTGAATTGATTGGTATAAAAAAATATACCTGAAATCAACAGTCGGTCTGTTTTGGTCATGCGCTTTGTAGACCAAGGATTGTCTTCGCTCGAGACGTTTTGTTTTCTTATGTGTTTGCCAAATCCAGTGTCTCAGAAAGCTTACGACAGAATAAATGCAAAGATAGCTGATATAAGTGAAGCGCTTGCAAATGCATCGATGAGGAAAAAATTATTGATGGCACCGTAAATTATTTTGTAGTTAGCGGTGATTGGACCTGAAGACCCGTGGGCATACTTCACTTATTGGAGTCTGTACATTGATTGAGCTGACTGCATGGGAAAGTTCTCGACATGGAAGTCGTGTCCTCTTATTGCAAAGGATGTGACTCCTATAAAGGGCCAAAGTTTGGACCAAAATATAGTGCTTTTTTGGCTAAACATCAAATTTTCTGCAGAAAAACCATAGCGGATCTGCTGAGGAATGGAAGTTTGCGGAATGCAGAAATTTTTTTCCGATCAGCACAAAAACATGGATTAAAGTATCAGCGATACATAGGTGATGGTGACTCAAAGACATTTTTGTCTATTGCTGAAAAGGAACCATATGGGGATAGTGTTCCCATTATAAAAATAGAGTGTGTAGGCCATGTCCAAAAGCAAATGGGTAACCGCTTGTGGAAGTTGAAAGCTTTACGGGGGGAAAAGAAGCTTTCCGATGGGAAAACAATTGGAGGAAAGGTCGCCTAACAGATGCTATTATAAGCAATTTGACGACTTTTTATGGCAATGCTATTCGTGCCAACTCCCATAATGTGAATGAGATGAGGCAAGCTGTCTGGGCTGTGTCGGCTCATACATCCAGCACAGATGATGAGCCGAAACATTGGTTTTTCCCAACAGGCAAAAATAGCTGGTGTAAGTACAATGTTTCGGTTCACAACAATACAGTGAATGAATTTTCTCACAAGAACACCTTACCAAAAGCAGTTTCTGAAGTGATTAAACCTGTTTTTAAAGATTTATCACACTTGAAATTGTTAAGAAGGTGTTTAGGGGGGAAAACTCAAAATGCTAATGAGTCATTGAATTCACTGATTTGGAAGTATAGCCTGAAATTGAGATTGGATTAGGAATTAATGTCACAAAAATAGCTGCATTTATAGCTGCATGTGAATACAATGATGGAAGTAAGAACAGAATTGATCTGATGCGTGCTTTTAATTTAAAAATAAATAAAACAAATGTTTTGAATTGTGTAAATATTGACAAAGTGCGCAAGTCAACGGCTAAGAGACAAGCTTCTAAAACCTCCTTTTAAGCTCGTAAAGCTAAAAAACTTAAAATACTCAAACAAATTGAGCAATTCAAGCTTGCAGAGGGCAATATTTATGCTGCTGGGACTTTTTAAAGCATACTGGTATGTTTAATTTTCTTTTTTGTTATTTTTTATCTTTAACTTCATTTTTTTCAAAATGAAAAATTTTGCCTTGCGCGCAGAATTTTTCAAAAACTATTTATCATATCAATATGAAATTTCATACACATGTTCAAAATAAGGCTTTTTATAACTTATACAAAAAAGTTTAAGCAAATTTTTATATAATTTTTTTATTTCTGTTTTAATTGAATTTTTTCATAAAATTTTAAAATTTTCTTCATAATTGTATTTTAAAAATATTTTTGTTCTCTAAATGCTTTAAAAGTGTGTATAAGTTGAAAAAGGAACATTTTTATATCAAATAAAATTAATTTTGTGAATTTTGATCAATTCTGTTCTTCAGGTTTCTACGCGGTGTAAAATGCTAATTTTCATATTTTTGAAAAATTGACCAAATTTTATTTCTTAATAACTTTCTTAATTTTTTCTCAAACTTTCTGAAAATTTGAGAAATAATGTAAATATATTTGATTATCATGTGGTAAAAATTTCAAAATATTGTTTTGTTTTATTGCTAAGTTGCATTGGTTAGAAGAAGGATGTTTTCTTCAAGTGCACGGATATCTGTTAAGGGTCCTATGACCCCTTAAACAACCTATGGGTTTATACTCAATATCAAACTATTCGCAAAATGGCTTACAACTTCTATTCAAATTGTAAAGAAACTGAAATATAAATATATCTTACTGCAGTCAAAAATATTCATAATATGTAAGTATCCTATTTCCCCACTTATTTCTGTACATTTTAAAAACTGTAGCTGAATGCAATTTTTTATATTTATAAACGAGGCATAACAGCTCACACAGTCGTAAAAATGTCTCTTTATCATTTTTAAATATACTACTATAAAACGTATATGGATTGTAAGATCAGTTGTAAAATCGTAAAAGCTTTTGGAGGAGCTAAAAACATGTAATTTTAGATTGATCAAATTTTTAATATAATACACAAATATACATGTTATTAAGCTAATACATTTGAAAAATCAAACTTCCTTCTGAAATAAACGTAATTGAAAGAAAAATGTTTAATTGCAAATGAGTGGAAATACATGTTTATCTAAGGGGTATCCCTAAAGTGAGGTAATCTTCAAACTTAAGACTCAAACTCAGTGGCACAACAATCCATGAGGGCCAGGAACTACTGTGCCCATCATAATACACGTGACCATTGGACACTGAGGTGCATGAACAGATGTCCCGATTTGGTGGTCTGTCTGAAGAGAGACCTTCAGTGTTTAAGACCCGAAGCAAGCTTGGTACTCATTTATCGAAACAATGTAGTGGGGATGAAAGGCAGAGTCGACCTTGCGCAGCCCGTTAATAGAACCCCAGACCTGTAGTGGGGAAGCACTATACACTACCACTCGATCCTATTCGGTAAAAAATAAAATTTAATTTTAGAATCTTATATAAATCCCTAATGAATGAGGGAGTCCAAACTTTTTTTTTCGTGTAAACTGTTTAGACGGAAATGGTTAATTATGAACATTTCACAAGTTGCATAAATTAAAATTAACCGTTATAGTTTACATAAATTTTTAAGGGTGCAAAAGGTGTATTTCGGCTGCATGAATTAATTTTAAAAGGAATACAGTTACGAAAAAGTAGTACAAATTTATCTAAAGTAGGGTTGGTTACCTTATATATTGTCAAACACAACAATGTATTGGAAGCCAATTCCACAATTCGTTGTTATAAAAATGTATGGAAAATTACAAGATTTACTTTTTAATTTGTAATTTATATATATATATATATATATATATATATATATATATATATATATATATATATATATATATATATATACGTTTTCCTGGGAACTTTAAAAGCTAGAGCGGAATCCATCAAAACCGCGGTTCTCTCTCTGTTTTTCCAGATTGAAAAGGTTTCATATTTTACAGAGTTTGGTGTTTTATTAATTTTTTCGGTATCTTATAATAAAATAATCATGTTTCAAAAACTGAAAGTTTGATTAAAATAAGAAAATGAAGCGAAAGAATATACTTAAAAAGATAATTTGTCTAACTATATAAAATAGCAGATTGCACTGACACGCCCCAACTTGTTACAGTTTCAAATTAATATGAAACCAAAAGGGAATTGTAAGATATTTTACTTATGCATTGGGACTTTTCAAAACTTTTAAAATACGATGTAACAAATAAACACTTCCTGGGGGTCTAAAGAAATTTCCCTCGATTTTTTACGATTGCCCCAGGGTCAAAAAACACGGGGTTTCCTGCGAGCCATAAAACTTCCTATCAGTGTCCTGCTGTGTTGTTTCCACCGTCCCCAATTATCTTTCAAGATGTTAAACCTTTAAAAGGGGGAAAGGATTTCAGAAAAGGGCGGCTAATCCGCTTTTGAAAACGTTACTTGAAGGCAGAAAATCCGTGCAGTGCATTTTTGAAGCATCTTTACACTGACGGAATTTTACGTGCTATCCGGTTAGAGGGTTAAAGGATATTGTAAGTTTTATATAAAATAAAGATATAAGCGAATTTTTTTGCCGAAAATGGAAGAAGAGAATCACAAATGCTAATTTTTCTGATTTTCAAACTGTGGAGTATGCTAATTTTGAGTTCGACGTCAAAAACGTCGCTTCAGCGGCAGCGAATGAAATTTGACTTTCAACTGAAATGAAGACAAGGATGATCGGCATTCAGTGACTGCTTTGTTTCGATGAGTACGATGTCTCAGCAAAGTCATTTAACCGATTCAGATGCTTGGACAGTTGTTGGTACATTAGAATGGGGCCAAACTCAAGCCGAAGTAGCGCAAGCCATTGGAGTGTCACAAAGTGTGATTTCCGGGATCTGGAACCGTTTTTTGGAGACTGGAAGTGCAGGCTGAAGACCAGGACAAGGTCGTAGACACGCAACAACGCCCAATGAAGATCGTTATTTAGTGTTAACGGCTCGGAGACACCGAAATATGAACGCTACTCTTCTCCAACAGCATCTTCGCTCGTCTACTGGCACCACGGTTTCAACTCAGACTGTCCGAAACCGGCTCCATGTTGTAGGTCTGTATGCTCGCCGACCGATGGTATTTGTTAGACTAACATCAAGACTTCGTCGCGGCCGCAGGGAGTGGGCAACAGAGCATGTGAACTGGAGGAGAAATGAATGGAGCAATGTTGTTTTTTCTGACGAGTCCCATTTTTCTGTTCATCCGGATAATAGGCACATTTTCATCTGGAGGGACCGTGGCAGTAGGAATAATCCTACGTTCGTGCACGAAAGTGTCAGATTTGGCGGTGGGGGAGTGTTGGTGTGTGGTGGCATCTCCATTGACTTGCGCACATACCTCTACATCATTCGAAATGGACCTCTGACTGCTCGCCGATATAGGGATGATATCCTCAGACCTACTGTAGTCCCTTCGGCTGCAGCAATCGGAGATGACTTCATTTTAATGGACGATAACTGCAGGCCACATCATGCTAACCTGATGGAGGATTTACTTTTCGAGGAAGAAATCGTACGAATGGAATGGCCAGCGTGTTCTCCAGACATGATTCCAATTGAGCACGTTTGGGACGCTCTAGGAAGACGAGTTGCTGGCCGCCAACCACCCCCACAAACTCTCCAAGAACTGGAAAGAGCTCTTCTGGAAGAGTGGGACAGAATACCCCAACTCGTGATTAATAGCCTCATTGACTCCATGCCTCAAAGATGCTCAACGTTGCTGGTCGTCTGTGGAAACCATACCCCCTACTGAAAATGATTTCCTTTGAAAAAAACACCTTTTCTTACTCTTTTTTCTCGTATGCACAAATTGTGTTTTTTTCCTTTTGTATACAAATGCTCAATAAAATGCATTTTTTTCTGCCAAACATGTGTAATTTATTCTCATATAACCTACTATGTCTGTCGACCATGTTTCAATCAGCTAAAATCAGTTGGCTATCTGCCTTGATAATGATTTGTGTTACGTTGTATTCTGATTTAATTTTTAGATTTAGAATTAAATAAATATGAAGTTTTTAATTTGTGTGTGAAAGGTGTTTTAAATAATACTATTTAATAAACCGGATAATCTGGAATCGACGCATAACTTCCACTTATGAAATAGCACTTACTTAAAAAAAAGTCCACAATTATCAATAAAGTTTAATTTAATCAAAAAAATTTACTTGAACAAGAAATAAAGTATTCATATAAATGAGAAATAAGTATTTTATATTTTGTTTCATGTGTGTATTCTATACTAGTTATTGTCCGCCAACCAAATAAACTCTTTAACTTCTCCTTAGAGTAAATTATATTGTTATTATGATTGTTACATAATAATTTTTGCCTTTTCACGCACAATACAATGAAATTCTTTTCTCAAAAGAAATATAATGTGGAAACAAAATTGTGGTACCTAAAAATAACCTTGAAACTCATAGGAGAAAGAAGATGGAAAAATCTAAAAATGTTCTTTGAGTAACAAATGGAGGAAAGAAAAAAATCGGTATCTGTCTAGTTACTTTCTTTCTGTCATTCTGAAATATCTTTGTTCATACATTAATGTCACCCAAAACTTTTTTTTATTTCTTATCCCTCTTCTAGTACAAATATTGATGACTATAGGAAAACGTATGAAAATCTTCAGTCTTTTAAGAATTGCCTTTCTTCCAGTTCAAAATATTTCTATATAAAACTGTTCAGTAACATATAAACATTCTTCTTTCAGCAAATTGTTTCTTTCTCACTAAAATTTTTCTTTTCTGGTGTTTTAAAGTAATAATACCCTTGGTACTTTTCAATTCGATAAAAAAAAACAATTTTATGTTCTTTGAAAGCCAAATGGTGCTAAATAGGACCTATTAATGATTCCTCAAACGTTGAGAAATTAATATCAAAAGGAAACGAAACGTTAAGTCAACACTCTTGTAAAAAAGGAACAATCGCATACAATCCATTTAATCTAAGACAAATAATCCTTAGACTTTCAGATGCTCCATATAAAAAGTAGAATCTTCACTTGAAGAGAAGAATGACATTCTTCAGCAAATGAACACCAGAGTCATAGCTAAGATTTTCAACACACTGAGACAGTCCATTATTACGCCCCCTTCTGGTATTCACGTAACAAGCTGTGCATTATAAGGGAAAAGTTCTTGTTCCGAAAAGTTTTGAGTTTAACATGAAAACCTGAATTTCGTGGCTTTTTTCTGTAGTATGTAAAGAGGATGAAAAAGGTAAAATAATAAGGCAACCATGACATTTTGAGAGATTTTTCTAGCTGTAATTATGTAAATTTTATTTTTTTCCCTTGTCTTTGCTGTTAAAAAGCTATAGATTAAAAGGACAAAACTGAGGATTCCTCATATGTCAAGTGAAGTCTCACATAGGACTGGATAACTTAATAAAAGATATTACACTACTGGTAAGGAATGTTACAGCAACCAAAAAAGATCTGTCCAACTCTTAAATGTGAAATACTTCATCTCCAAGTTACCCAGTGAAGTAAGGGATATCTTCTTGAGCTTACATTTAGAACAACTTGGATGTCCATTGTTTTTATGCATTAAAACAATGAACATATTCAAAAAGTGCAAGATAACTAAGCCTAAGATAGTAGATATGTCTAAATATATATAACTGACTAAACTCTAGATTAACTGAATTGTTCAGTTAAAGTGTGGAATCGAGAGTTTTCCACATATATTCAATAAAAGACTCATTGACTTTAATTTATAATAAATTTAATTACGACGACCGGTATCTTCTGGTAACAAATTAAATGCTAAAAATTCCAACATCTCAAAGTATTGCTGTACATACCCATAAAGCAATAGATTGTTGTTTGCTTGGTTGTATTAACGTGATTTTCTTTAGATATCGAAAAATAAATAAAATACATTACGCCATTTTCGTTAAATGCAATTATATTTTAAGCCGTACTTATATTTGTACTGCCATTTTTCAATTGATCTATAACTGATACTGAAAACTAATGTGTTGATACTTTCGATATTAAAAAATAAATAAAACAAAAAAAAATTAATTTAAGTGTGCAGAAAGGTTGCTGTTGTTCCACAAAAATCTTATTTGCACTTTAACAAGAGCCTAGAGTTAGTATTGCCCAGGTTATCTAGGTAGTTTCTAGATTACCTAGGCAATTTGAAAAGTGAAACAATTTTCCACACTTTAACACAGTGCTTTTCAATGATCGGACAGCATACCGGTACCGGTCCGAGGAACAAATAGTACCTGACCACACAAGGAACATTAAATTATTTCTATTTAATTTACTGGGGTGTATTTCTCTCTGGTTTGTGTGATATTTTTATGGAAATCACTTTGTATTCCATCCTAAATTACTTTATATTCACTTTTTGTGGTGTAACTGCATTTTATTCAGAAATTATGTTTAAATACAATTAACTTAAAATTATTAAATTAAAACAATTTAAAATGTAAACAAACAAAGTATATCCCCCTTCAGTGGACAGCGGTAAAATTACTAAATGTTGACCAATCCGCATTGATTAAAAGATTGGGGTGCACTGCTTTAACGGATCACCCTAATTAATGTGCATATTCCCTGGCTAATGTTAAGATTAACTGATTTCTGCATTTTAGCAGTAACATAAACATCTTAAAATCATCTCTCCCAAATTTAATTCTGTTCCAAATTACTTTTAATAGCGAAGTTCATCAAATCCTTTGAGTATTATAGAAAGGTTTATCTTACTTTTAATTAGTTACAGCATTTCATTTGTTTTGCTTGTCTTACGTACTGTGCTCTTTTATCAAACATTTCCTTATTTCTTATCCAATTCTCCATTTGAACATCAAGAGTTTGCACAATTTCTTTGCCTCTTAAAGATAACTTTTGCCAATAACATTGAATATTTCTGAGAAAAAAGTTTTCCTGAGTTTGAATATCTTCAATAGCGTTACGGAATTTCTTAGCGTAGCTCTAAAGCCTTTTTTAAGTGTTCTAGAAACACGAAAAATTCAAAACTGAAGTATCAAAATCTGATTTAACAACTGAATTATAACCCTACTTATGTTTGAATTTTTCTTCTGATCATTCATTGATCTTATACTTTTGAATGCAAGACAGAATTTTTACAGCAATTTTTAAAAGTTATTGAAATAATAAATTGATTTTGTATTTCCTCTATAAACCTCACATTTCATTGAATGATATATTTATTTCCTCTTTTCCGAATTAATATTAACCTACATACCCCATTATCTCATTTTAATCAGAATAACTTGCAATATTTTTAGGAAAGAAGAGAAACAAACAGACTATACAAAGAAACAAATATAAACTCCATAATTAATTTTAATATATTTTCACGCTATTTTTAATTTCGTATATCAATATTATTGAAATTTCCTCAAATGAAAAATTTTAGAGGTGCCATTTTCCAATAATTTTGATAAGTAAATACGTAGGAATAGCTGCTAATTTCTAATAATCTCTGGCATCGAATCTATCTGTTTCCTTATTAACATTCTTTATAAGCAATAATTAATTAATAAAAACTATTTCTTTTGTATTCAAAACCTTCAAGTAAATGTTCATATTAGTAATAAGCTGTTCTACAAAACGGATTAGAAATTTTACTGATCTTGACCTGTAATACTGTATATATTTCTTTAAACCAAGTAATATATAAAAAAAATTAAGTCAATTTCTACTTAGGTCAACAAAGAAATATTTAATTTTAATTACTTTTTATTAATTATAGCTACAATTAATATAAATACTTATATACATATGACAGAATCGCAATATTAAGTGACGAAATAGAAAGCGATTTTCCTTGCAATTATCCATTTTCCTTTCTATACATGGTGTGTGTTGGTATATTTTTTTTATTTGTCACTATTTATTTATTAATTAAATTAAATTTTTCTGATATAATAGTATAGCAAAAAAAAAGAAATCACTCTCTCAGAAATTAGGCCATCCCAGATGGGATTCCAGCCCTCGAACTTTGGATTAGTTGTCCAACACACTATCCATTGCGCTACAAAGACACAGCGAACGATTTTTCTCTATATATAAGCTGTTGGACTATTATTTTTGTTTGTTACTATTTATTCATTTTTTAATTTAATTAATGAAATAATGTTCAAAAAAACTGTATTATCGTCAAGTATCAGCCACTATAATTTTGAAAAAATATATTTAAACTTCAATGGATGCATAGAAACCATTTTATAACAATTGAAAATTTGAACAATATATATATATATGTGTGTGTGTGTGTGTGTGTGTGTGTGTGTGTGTGTTATAAAAAATTGTAGTAGAGTTGGCTGGTATTGGTTTGTTGTTACATCTGGTTTATTGAAAATTCTACGGAGTAATTTTTTATCCTTTTATTTTGAAGCACACATCAATATATTAAAGCACAATTGAGGTACATTTTCACATTGAATAGAGAAACTTTCGACGATTACCAAGTAAAGCAGACAACGACAAGCAGCAGCAAGTATTTACATTTTTACATGATGAAGGCAAGCAGACAAAAGAGAGAAGAGGCGATATTTACAGAGGCATCGGTTTTTATACCCGACGGTGAAGACCACGTGACATTTTTGTAATAAGAGCTCTGATTGGTTACAATGGGAGGGAAAGGGAATACTATTATTATGATTTAATAATATTAGTCGATTACAATCAAGATCAGGGTGTTAGTTTCGAACCAAATAATTAAAAGATTATTTGAATATTATTAAAAAGAGTTAATTAAAAGGATGCTAGAGGAAATTATTACATTTATATATATATATATATATATATATATATATATATATATATATATATATATATATATATATATATATATATATAAACTTTCAGATTTTTTAGATTGAACTATCAGATTTTTTAGCTTGAACTTTCAGATTTTTTAGCTTGAACTTTCGGATTTTTTAGTTTGAACTTTCAGATTTTTTAGTTTGAACTTTCTGATTTTAGATATTTTTTAATTTTTTGAACTTTCGGATCTCAAATATTTATTTTTTCTACCTATACAACTATTTTAAAGATGGGTGCATCATCTTGGGCGTTTGATGGTTCACTTATATTATGCACTAAATTGTTTTTAAATTTTAAAATTGTTTTTAAATTTTAATATTGTAATATCTTTCAGAATGCGATGGCGAATAGTTTTATTTTTCAAGTATAATGATTTAATTTTAACTTTTTAATTTAAAGTATAATGGTTTAATTTTAACTTTTTAATTTTTAATTTTTTAATTTTTTTTTTTTTGAAATTTGGATATTTTCCAATTAACTTACCAAGTTGCAATAGGGGGAAGGTTGGCGCCATCAAACTAGTTTAACCCCACTTATCGGTCCTAAGTCCGAGATTGCACTTGGATATTTTATAAATTTTTATTTTATTTTATAATTTTTTAATTTTGTTTGAAAACGATGGAATATTATCTTTTATATTCGCCATTGATATTCTGAAATGTTTTGGTATTATAGGATTCATATATTTCAATTTTTCAATTGATAATTGTGATTGTTTTTATATATTTAAATATTTTTCATTCATATGTTGGGCTGCTTTGCGCCTGCATGTGTATGAATTCACTGGTATATAATATCTTAATGATTCGAATATAAATTTTAAGACCAAAAATATATAGTTGATTTTGATTTCTTAATAGAATCAGAATTTTAGCTATTGATAATATATCTTGTTTACATTTGATTACTTTATAACTATTGTGTTTTTTGAATTTTTTATAATGTTGTTTGCTTTTTCAATGTTCATTTTTAAAATACATTTTAATGGTATTTCAATGCTTATTTTCTTATATACATATATATAAAAATATATGCTGTCTCTGAGTCATGTGCAGTTGAGGGTTCCACGAAGATCGATTTAACATTTATTTTGATTCATGTGTTTGACATGAATATTCATATGTTAATCTCATGGTGTGTGAATTATTTTGAGACTTGAGAGTTTAGTTCTGAGTGTGTGGATGAGGAGAATATAAAGTAATTTTAATGGAATTTATATATATATATATTAACTCAAACATGATGATATTAAAGATTTGTATATTTTTAAAGACTGGCAACTTGGCTTTCAATTTTGATTGTCATTGCTCGGTGGTACAATATGATGGTGTTTGTGCTATCGTCAATCAATTACCATTAGAGAGAGAATGATATTATTTTTTTTGGTTATGATGGAATATGATAAAATGAGACAGTTACATAAGAGTGATTTGGAGGAATATAGAGGGCGCAGACAATATGAGACAGCATGCAAAAAAATTATAAATAAAATAAAAAAAAACGTTAGCTTCTTGTTCGTTGGTTAATGAGAAATTTACGAAGTTAGGAATACATGATAATGAAAACAATAAGAGATATAAAACGCGTATTATTTGGAATACTGGATTTGTAGGAAATTACTATGATGTATCGAAGTGGAGGAATTATGAATCGAAATGTAATTATTTTAAATATGACGAAACATTTGATAATAAGTATCATAGTGATTCAGATCATTTAAAATTGAGATTTAGAAAATGTGGGGATAAAAGATGAAAAACCTGCCCCATGATGCAACGTGAACAGAATAATGAAGAATCGGAATTTAAGTTCTGTAAAACATTCAACTGCATATATATGTTGACATGTGGTGTCTGCGGCTTTAAATATATAGGTCAAACATCAGGAGCTATGAACCTGAGAATCAACCAACATAGATCTGACATTGGAAAAAATATATCAACAAAAAATATAGGAAGAATAGAAATACAACATTTTAATAAACATGGTTTTGAAGGTGTTGCGTTAAATATTATTAAAATTGTTCCAAATAAGATAAATAGACTATGGTATGAAAACGTTTACATCGGTATTTATAATGCTATGTATCCTTACGGATTGAATGTAATATGGAATAATAAAAGTTTAATACAGGCAGTGAAACAAAATGACAAAGAACCTATTTATAATAGTAGAAATAATAGTAATAAGAGAAAAAGGGTTGGTAAGGGTGGACGCAAAAAGAGAGAAAATAGAGATATAGATACAGTTAAAAAAGAAGTAAATAATTTATTACAAGACTTTGAGAATAGTTTTAGTGTTGGAAAAATAAAGTATTTTTTATTTGGACTTAATAAACAGGAAATAATAATAGTTTTAAATTTATTAAAAAGTATTAGATTAAAAGATAATCATGGATCACACTTGGTAATGGATTTATGCAAATGTATTACAAATAGATTAAAAATAAAAATAGACTCTAAGGAGGTTTATAATATAGAATATTGTACTTTGCTATACATGAATAAATCATATAATGGGATACAATTTTCTGAAATATTTGGGAAACACATGAATTTATTCCCGATGAAAATGTGTTAATAAAACGAGCGTTCAAGTATAATAAAAAATTAGTAGATCAATTTTTAACTATAATAGTATTAAGGAATTGGTAGATAAAAAAGTGGTTGCAATTAATACAAGAATTACGTAGACGAATATCATGGACACGTAATAACTGGCAACTTAGAAATAGTACAGGATCAGAAATTAAGAGAAATTATGAGCAAAGGTACTGGTTATCGATTGACTATTTCAAACAGCAATTTAAATGTGAGAAAACAACTATCAGAAGATATTAATAAATTTATTCTAAATGTTGCAAATTAAATATAATTTACCTACTCAAGCTTTTAAAGAATATGGTTTTCATGTCCTCAAGGACTTAATGAATTTTAATTTTAGAACAAAAAATGAAGATTGTTATAGAAAAATTAAGGGACCAATAGAAAACTTACAAAAACACTTTGTGATTGTTTATGTAGATAAAGTCCCAGGAAATTATGCAATTATGTGTAAATATTATTATAGTAAATTAATAAATGATCATATACAAAATAATAATGCATATGATGTAAGTAAATTTAGTATGAAAGAAATTAACAACAGATTATTGGCATTTGGTAAACAATTAAATATTTCTAGCAATAAAATTATATATCCCCATATATTTCTGACTCCTAAATTTCATAAGAATCCAATCAAATTCCGCAGTGTAACAAATGGGTTCAATACTTATATATCAAAATCGGGAAGAATTTTACAGACCATATTAGTAGATACAATAGACAAATTTAAGGATACTTCTATTATAAAAACAGCCATGATGTAATAAAGAAAGTTGATCAACAAGAGGTAATTTCTGTGAATGGGTTCGATTTCGAAGATTTATTTAACTCCATTAAAATAGAAGATATAATTCAGGTACTTTCAGATGCATATGAGAAATATGATTTGAATAATTACATTAGTTTTGAAAAGTTCAATATACTTATTCGTTTTGTAATACAGGAGAACTTCATTTTATTTTTGAGAACAAACTTTATAAACAAATCAAAGGATTGCCTCAGGGTGGCCCAGCCAGTAATAGTCTCGCTAACCTGTATTTACACCATTATGAATCAATTCGAAGAAAGGAACCCTCTTGCCTCTTATTAAGATACATAGATGACTTAATTGTTATAGGTCATGATAGGGAATTTAAACCTAACATTAATTTTTATCCGGAATACCTAAAATTAATACAGACGAATTTTAACTCAAACAAAGTTGAATTTTTAGATTTGGATTTAACTATTATTGACAACAAATTATATAGCAATATATATGATAAAAGGGAAGCATTTAAATTTAATGTCATAAAGATACCAAACTTCAATAGTTGTCTACACATATCAGTATTTAGAAATATATTTTTAAATTTTCTGATGAGAAATAATAATTTAACTACGCACAATATTGATAAATTCAAAAATATCCAGAAATTTATATTATGTTGCATACAAAATGATTATCCCATCAACTTCCTGAGAAAATATATAGATCAGAAATATTTTTAAGAAATATTTTTAAACTCGTAAATGCACAAATCCACCACACAACATTAGGTCCACAAAGTCAGCTTGTTAGTGGTCCAGCTGTGAAGAATTTGTGCATTCCACACACAGGATACATTTTAATATACATTTTAATACACACACACTTAGAACAATATATACACGACTACACTTTAAAATTATTTATTACTAATTAAACATTTTTGTCCAATCACACATTTATGACCAATCAATCAAGCAAGTTTTTTACATGTGGTCTGGTTTGCATCTAATGCCAAGTGGTCAAACTCTAGTGTTGGATCAAGAATCGTTTGGATTGACATGGCATTGGTTAGATGTTATGAGCAAAATATGAAGTGGTAATTGATATATTAAATATGAAAAGTCGTGCTATAAGAAATGGATCGTATTCTTGATGGGATACTCTTTGGTGAGTTATTAATGATTTACTATATTCATTTGTGAATATACTGTGTTTACACCATTTAATGTGAACATTCGGTTTTTAGAAATTTTTAGTTTGAACTTTCAGATTTTTTGGCTTGAACTTTCAGATTTTTTAGATTGAACTATCAGATTTTTTAGCTTGAACTTTCAGATTTTTAGCTTGAATTTTCGGATTTTTTAGTTTGAACTTTCGGATTTTTAGTTTGAACTTTTTGATTTTAGATATTTTTTAATTTGAACTTTCGGATCTCAAATATTTTTTGATTTCAACTTTCGGATCTCAAATATTTATTTTTTCTACTTATACAACTATTTTAAAGATGGGTGCATCATCTTGGGCGTTTGATGGTTCACTTATATTATGCACTAAATTGTTTTAAATTTTAAAATTGTTTTTAAATTTTAAAATTGTTTTTAAATTTTAATATTGTAATATCTTTCAGAATGCGATGACGAATAGTTTTATTTTTCAAGTATAATGATTTAATTTTAACTTTTAATTTAAAGTATAATGGTTTAATTTTAACTTTTTAATTTTTAATTTTTTAATTTTTTTTTTTTTTGAAATTTGGATATTTTCCAATTAACTTACCAAGTTGCAGTAGGGGGAAGGTTGGCGCCATAAAACTAGTTTAACCCCACTTATCGGTCCTAAGTCCGAGATTGCACTTGGGTATTTTATAAATTTTTATTTTATTTTATAATTTTTTAATTTTGTTTGAAAACGATGGAATCTTATCTTTTATATTCGCCATTGATATTCTGAAGTGTTTTGGTATTATAGGATTCATATATTTCAATTTTTCAATTGATAATTGTGATTGTTTTTATATATTTATATATATATATATATATATGGAGAGAGTGAACTAATAGTAGTAATTGAAGGATTCATATTTTGCCTATACAAAGATATTTGAGAAAATTATTTTCCATATAGTATGTTTTCAATGTAAGTTATTCATGTCGATTTCAATAAAGATTTATTAATCCTTGTACTTCATATAATCCGTATTTTTATCACATTTTCAAAAAGTATTTAGTTAATTGTTTCTTTGGCACACCCTTGGTGCCACGAGTAATTAATTATTTTTATGGAAAATGGAATTAAAAATCTAAGCTCTTTAAATGTAACAGTGTTTAAAAATTGACTCGAAATATATTTTTAAATATATGAAGATTCTTAGAGAACCACCACAAAGTAGTTATAAAAGTTAATTAATTCAATATTGAATAAATATTCAAATAAAAAATTAGATGGGCATACATAAACTTCATATTTAAATAAATGGATTTTATTTTTTCTATATGAGCATTGCAATTTATAAATGCACGAGGATTATTGACTTCGGAATTGTGAACCTCGCTCGAGTGAAGACGATGACACCAAAGCTTGTTTACCATATCCCAGCTTTCACATTGTGCTATTGTGTGGATATTGATCCTTGATAGATTTAACATTTTCTGACCCCTGTACTCGATGGTTGTTATGTTGTAATAACAGTCGAACGCATAAATTGATAACTCCAAACGAGTCTCAGATAATGACTGATGGTAAACTTTTGGCTACTGTAAACGAATCCAATAAAACAATTTTAAAGGATTTAAATAACATATTTTGGATAAATTTGGGATGGGACTGAAATATGTATTCCTGTTAAAAGAATTTCGTATTTAAAGACAGTGCAAAAAAACCTATATATTCGACAAAATTAACTTAGTTAGAGTATATTTTATTTGCATAGTTATGTGTATATGCATATATTTAATAAAAACTGTTCAAAAATTTACGTTACTTGCTCTCTTTTTCAATTCCTACTATTACTTCATTATAATAAAGAGTGTTCTTTTTCCAGGTATAGAAGTTTAAGTTGGCATTACTTTCCAAGATGGCAAACGATTTAACAGCTGTCAAATGATTTATTCTCAGTTTGGTTTGGCAATTCATCAAAACGATCATCAAGCAAGGCGTAGATTCGTCAAATGGGCCCAAAACGAGATTGCCGTTGTTCCCGATTTTCATAAGCGAATTTTGTTTAGCGATGCAGCGCACTTCTGGTTGAATGGCTACGTCAACAAACAAAACTGCCGCATTTGGAGTGAAGCTAATCCACAAGTGTATGTCGAAACACCGTTACATCCAGAAAAACTGACTGTTTGGTGCGCTTTAAGGGCTGGTGGAATCATTGGTCCGTACTTCTTCAAAAACGATGAAGGCCACGACGTTACAGTCAATGGTGATCGGTATAGAGCCATGATTACTTTTTCATTCCTGAATTGAACAATCATGATGTCCAGGAGCTGTGGTTCCAACAAGACGGCGCAACATGTCACACAGCTCGTGGCACAATCAATTTATTGAAAGACACTTTTGGTGACCGCCTAATTTCACGTTTGGACCTGTGAATTGGCCTCCAAGATCTTGTGATTTAACACCGCTGGACTATTTTCTGTGGAGCTATGTAAAGTCATTGGTCTATGCGGATAAGCCACAAACGCTTGATCATTTGGAAAACAATATTCACCGTGTTATTGCCGATATACGGCCACAAATGTTGGAAAAAGTCATCGAAAATTGGACGTCCAGATTGGACTACATCCGAGCCAGCCGTGGCAGTCCTATGCCAGAAATCATATTTAAAATGTAATGCCACAAGATTATCTTTCGAATAAAAAAAATTCATGTCAATCGTATAATGCATCGTTGTTTTATTGCAATTTAAAGTTCTATACCTCTAAAAAAACACCCTTTATATGTAGAGAGAAATCTTGTTCAAATTTTCAATCATTAATAAAAAACTTTCTAGTCATCCATTCAAGTACAAATACATTTTTTAAACTTGTTGTGTATGACACTTGATATGAATGCAGTTTTATTTTAAATATTAATTCATTTATTCTATTTAATTAATGAATAAATAGCAACAAATAAATATAATAGTCAACAGCATATATAGAAATTAAAATTATTCATTGTGTCCCTGTAACGCGTTGGTCTTCTAATCTAAAGGATATCGGTTCGAATCCCACCTGAAATGGCCTATTTTCTAAGAATGTGATATTTTTTATCATGCTATTTTATTAGAAAAATTAAATTTAATGAATAAATAAATGTTAACAAATAAAAAATAGTCCACCATTATATATAGAAAGGAAAATGGCAAGGAAAATCTCTTTCTATTTTGTCACTTATTATTTGATTATATCATATATATATATATTGTAATTATTTAATAAAAAGTAACTAAAATAAAAAAATTTCTTTGTTGACCAAAGTAGGAGTTGACTTAATTTTTTTATATTACTTGTTATAATTATTGCTGATAAAGTAGAGTAAGCCTCACCAAAATCTTTACAGATTTCTGTTTATGAACAAAGGTCTTAAGTAGCTCCATCTTCATTTTAAGAGAAATACCAGTTTCTACCCCTCCTCCCGAGATTCTTGCCATTGTGTTTCAACATGAATTCTTCTAGAGCAGAAAAAATAATGCGAACCAAACTCACTGATTTTATCTCACATAGTAGTGTACTCCTCATTGAATATCAAAGCCAATTGATGCGAGATGAGATGTTTTTATGTGGCGTTTGTAGGGATGGTTAAAGTAGCTTAGATAAATAAAATTGGCTCGGGCCACAGGCTATTTCGATGGTATTTCAAAGTCAAGTTATTCTCCTTTCTACGAAACATGTGAAACAACATGTCTTACATTTCACATCCTTCTTAAATCTAGCCTGCTTGGCTCGTGTTTTCCGTATTTTGTTTATTTCCAGAAGGGAAATCTCTTTTTGTATTAAACGAATTTCTTTTCGTGTTAAGAGAACAAATGCATAAAAGTATGTAGTAGTTTGTCGGGACTCTTGTATTATTTCGTGTTAACCAATATTTCGTCTTAAGCGATTTCGTGTTAAGCATATTTCATTGTGCATATAATGTAAATTTTAAAACAGAAAATTATGGAACTTATAATATAGTGATTCATAAAATGACTCTATCTCGAATTTTTGTATTTAAATATATGACTAATGCATCACTCTACAACCATAAATTAACAAAATTTCATTTTCACTATTCAAAACTTTTCTTTTACGCCCCACAATTAACTTTGTTTTTTTGATTAAATAATGGTTTTCTTTGAACAAAGTGCTTCCGTTTCTAGTGACTGAAAAATAAAAATACATCTTAACCCCAAACAACTTCATAAATAGAGTTTTTATGTTCCTTGAAAACCAAATAAGGGCAGTCATTGAGACGTCTTAATGGGTTCTTTCTTTTCTTTCGACACCAAAGAGTGAAATTCAAACCAAACTTAAAATTCAGATCTCGTTTCAGTGAATTTATTTTCTTGAAAGTGTTTTGTATCCAACTTTTGCCGGAAATTTTGTTTTACTTACTCACATTTCTATACAACTACTTGTAGATAATTATTTTCATTTTTAAATTATTAGACGTACAATCTGGAAATTCGGTAAGCAGATTCCTTTCATGGAGTAGAAATCTACTACAGAATGGTTTTTACAAGAATCAACCCCCAAGTGGCATTGAGGAGGATTAAGGACATAGAAAATTATTTCCATTTTGAACTATTAGACCTACAGACTTGAAATTTAGCAGGCGTGTTTCTTTCATCGAGTAGAAATCCGCAACAAAATGGGTTTTGAGAAAATCTACCTCCAAGGGGTGGTACGAAGGCGTAAAAGGCGTCAAGGATAAATATTCCCGTATTTGAACTATTAGACTTACAGACTTGAAATTTGCAATTTTTAATAGAATACAGATCAGTCATAGAAAAGATTTTGCGAAAATCGATCTCGAAGCGTGGTTACGAGGGGAAAAGTATCGCTTTAGAAAAATATTCCCATTTTTGAACTACTAGACATCCCTCCCCCAGGCTTAAAATTTGGCAGTTATGTTCCTTTCACGTTAGACAAATCCGTTACAAAAGAGGCTTTTACCAAAATTGGCCACCAAAGGAGTTGCAAGCGTTAAAGGAATGTTATAGATGAAAGAGAATGCCGTTTTTCGAACCTTTAAACCTGGACAAATTTAGCTAGCATGTTTTCTTCATGGAGTAGCGATCCACTAAGCGGGTTTTGCGGAAATCGACATTCAAGAGGGGTTGCGAGGGCAATTTATATGAAAAAAAATCTATTTTACGAATAATAAACCTATAAACTTGAAATTTAGAAAACATATAATTTTTGCTGAGCAAAGATCAGGTAACAAGTGGGTTTTCAAAAGTCGACCTATATGGGTGTTAATGGGCCGTTACAGATAAAAAAAATATCTCTTTTTCAACTATTAGACCAACAAATTTCAAAGAGGTATGCTAATAAAGCCCTTTTTCGTTTAATTTGCGATTCACTTAAATTTAACACATACAAAAATTCTTTTTCCTTCAATTTCTATTGTTTTATTTTTCACTGCACCAGTGTGAAGAACGGGTATAGCAGCTAGTACATATATATACATATACATATTATCTTCTAATCATGTTGTTTCCAGACAAATTACCTTTTAGTTCTCGGACAAAACAAACCTTGCAAAAAAAATTACTGTTCTCGACTATAGAAAAATGACATTTTGAGCAAGTTGATTTACAGTGAAAATTAAATTAGAGACCCTAGTTTCTCGCAAAGATTAGATCACGAACGTGTTAATGGAAGGTATTTCCCATAGAATGTTAACACGTTAGCCTTAGAAAACACATTTTCCAAAAATCTGAAAGCATTCCTTGTGTTATGAACAAACCAACTTAAACGCAAGAGTTTGCTGTTGAGGTTCTCTTCTATATTTAAAAATTTCTATATCTCGTTCGTTACTTTAATGATTTCGGATATAATACTCTTGTAAGATTGCATCAGAGCCTTTGAAACATTTTATGCATGAAACAGAAAATTTGTAGTAATTGGATTACAAATTGAAAGCAGAATATGAGTACAAAAATTAATAATATATAGTAGCTCAACTATTGAGAAAACAGGAAAAAAATTATGAATTTGATGATGTTAAGTAAATTAATTTTGCTGATATTGAGAAAATCATATATATACACTCTGTCGCAAAAAAATATATGCACCCAGAAGAAATTGAGCTACATTCACGAAATTTGGTATGCATGTAGTGTATATGAAAATAAACAAATGATTAGAAATTCAGAACAAAATATCATTTTACTAAGCGGTTACAGCTTGCAAAAAGGTTAAAAATCAGTAAGTAGTAAAGCCACCTCTGGCAGCTATACAAGCCGAAATTCGGCGTGGCATCGATTCAATTAGATCACTTATGACCCCCTGTGGAAGATCCTGCCATAGTCTTTGCATCTGCGCAGTTAGTTCTCCTGTATCTCGGGACGGCTGCAGTTGCCTTCCCAGCGCGTCCCAGACATGCTCTATTGGCGAAAGATCTGGTGACCTGGAAGGCCATGGTAGGACGTCATATCCTTGAAGACATTGTTGGGAGAGTCGCGCAGTATGTGGATGAGCATTATCCTGTTGATAAATGGCACCTGGGCGACTTGATAGCATGGGTAGCACAATCGGCGCTAAAATATCGTCCACGTATCTGCGAGCTGTCAAAGTGCCTTGAAGGACCACTAAAGATGATCGTGTGTCCCAAGAAATTGCTCCCCACACTGTCACACCTTGTGAAATTGCTGTATGCCGCTCGACAATAAATGCCGGATCGGACCGCTGGCCGGTGCGCCTCCAGACACGTGTGCGGTGGTCATCAGCACTGAGACTGAATCGGGATTCATCACTGAAGATGACACGTCTCCAGTCTGTCACACTCCAAGTTGCCCGAGGTCGACAAATATCCAGTCGACACTGCCTATGATGTGGGGTCAGTGGTAAGCGTCTTAGCGGACGTCGGCTCCTCAAGCCAACTTCGGTCAGTCGTCTCCTTATGGTTTCTCTTGATGGCACTGGATGTCTGGAAGGAGGTAAGTGGCGTTGAATCGATGCTAGCGACGTTGTTGGTGCCGAAGTGGCCACTCTTCTGATTGCACGATCCTCGCGATCATTTGTGTTCCTGGGACGTCCTGACCCTCCGCGACGGTACAGTCTACCTTCTGTGATCCACTGTTGCCAACACCGAGCAACTACCATATCGCTCCGACCGAGGTGGCGGCCGATACGTCTATTCGACCAACCTGCTTCTCTGAGGCCTATTATACGGCCCCTATCAAAGTCCGTCAGCTGCTCGTACTGCCGCCGGTTACGTCTTAGAGGCATCCTAAGTCTCAATATCGTCTATCAAAGTCATCAGATTCGTTTGGATAGCCGTACGGCGCTCGTACTCATGCTTTTAAACTCTCCCAGTTGCGCAACTAATATGCGCATAGCACACTTAGCCTTGTCTCATTGGCTTCGAAATTTTAATCATTTGCATATCTCTTACCAGACTACATTCTTGCCGAGTTTCGTGATTGTAGCTTGATTTCTTCTGGGTGCATATATTTTTTTGCGACAGAGTGTATATATATATGAAATGCCCTACGCCGAGAAAAATTTTTTTGATTATTTAATATTATGTTCATGTTGTTGTGGCAAATTTGAAGAGACTTAGTGTACTTTTTACCCTTATTTATATTAATGTAGAAAGACATTTCAAACAGTAAACATAAAACTGGACATCACAATACAGACACACACAAGCTGCAGCAATTTACACCTATTTTAGACAAAGACAAAGAGGGAGATGAACAAAGAACTCTTGATTTTTATACTGACTGTAAGGTCGTGTGGCTCTTTCTAGCAGAAGCTCCGATTGATCAGAAACTGGTGGGAGTGAGTTTCTGATGCAATGTTACTGTTTGATTACGATTAAAATCCCGGTCATGAGGTTAGACAAGTTAAAAAAAGCTACCACATTTTTCCTGAAGAAATGCACCAAAGAATTAAAATTACTGAAAAGGATACTAGAGGGAATTATTACATATATACAGTCGAACCTGTTTTTGTGCGGTCTTTTTTTATGCGATTTCCTTTTTGTGCGATTTTTTTACGCGATTTTATTTTTGTGCCATTTTTTATGTGCCATTTTTTATGTGCGATATTTTTTTATGTGGTGTATGAATTTCAATGGCTTTGGCGCCACTGTAATGTTTTCTATCTATTTACTAGTGACGTAACAGAGAATGTTAGGACCCCCAACCCCCTGAACGTTAGGTTTCGCATTAATGATGCGGGGGTGTACGTTACGCCACTGAAATGTTCACAGTTCAAGACGCTCTGTTCATTTGTTATAAACAGTCGCCCGACAATGCGCATTGACTTTCTCTCAACGATCCAGCAGCCCGCGTTTGATTGAAGACGAAACTTTCAATGGCGTTGACATTATTAATAGTTGTACAGATTAGGAAGACGAACAAGAAGCCAGATCCTTTGAGAGCGGATAAAAATATGCAGGGAAATATGCAGCTTTGAAACAAATTGGAAAAGCATTTTCTTAAAATAGATACCATTTAAGAAAGGAGTATAAAATTCCAAAAAGGGCTTCAATCATGTGTAGCTGGTTATCGTGACATTTACAAGTAACTGACCACCCTTCCTTCATTACAAAAACTTATCTCTTACTTTATATTGCCAAAAAATAAATCAATTGAAATTGTATCTTCAAGTGACGATAGCTATTTTGAACTTATTCATTACAGGACTTTGGATTACGATGAGTAGCGATGAATTATGTATGTGCATTTTAAAGACTTATCCGTATATACAATGAGAAACTGTATGTTTCTAAAATGTTTCTATGTGTATTTAATTATTTATTTTGTTATGGAAGTACTCTTACATAAATTTCGTAAATAATTGGCATATTTTATAAACGTGAATTTTTTTATGTGGTCCCTATCCACCGCATAAAAAAGTTTTTTGTAGTATTTCCACGAATTAGTTTGTTATATGTAAGATTTTTTGAAATTTTTGAATATTTTTTGAACGATTTTTTTATGCGGTTCCTATCTACAGCACAAAAACAGGTTCAACTGTATATGCAATTTGATAAATAACGGAACTCCTAATTTATGATTAAATTTTTTTAAAAGCATGATTTTAAGTCTCAAGGATCATGATAAAAGCACAAAATATTTAGTAATTTTAAAACCTATGGATTTTTTTTAAAAGTTCCATTTATTCATGATATAAGTATAAGTTGAAGACAGTTTATTTTCATTTTCAAGGAAAGCCAACATAAATTAAAGATTTTAGCCCTCTGAGTGTTTGTCTGTTATGAAATTTTGAAATTTTCTTTTGAGGCGGTGCTGAGAACTAAAATATACAAAGATTGCAAAGTTTATGCATATGTAGAAATATGAACCAGAACTTATTTACAGTCCTTTTCATTTCAATTCATAAATTTCAAATACGCTTCAAGGAATTTTATGAAGTAGTAGTTGTAAGCCAATGTTAATTAAACCTAATTAATTGAATTTAAATTATGAATGAAATTAAAAAAGTTAAACAAAATGGAAGACTTGCAAGAATATTTGGGTAAATTTAATCATCTTTTAAATTTTATTTAACATAAAGACAAAATTCTGTACGAACAAATAATAACAAGAAATTTAATCTTCACGTATATATGTAAACTACTTAAAGAATAGAGAAATGGTGCGTTTCCAAAAAAAAAAAAGAAAAGAAAGAAACTATAGCTACAATAAAAATGAATAACATAGATAACTTTTTTTAAACATCGATGTTTTTTGCTTTATGATTTTAAAAGTAATTTTATAAAAATAGAAATTATAAATAAGGTAAAAATTTTATAAAATTTTATAAAAATTTCCAAATAAATTTTAAAGTATGAGGCATATTTTTAATTTATAATGAATTTATATAAAACGATAAATTCTTCAAGCTATCCAAATAGGTTTTACGTTTTCAAGCACACAACTAGGGGTTTCCTCCCCTGAATCTATTTTTTGCTTATTTTTCTAACTTGTGGGGTCCAAACTTGGCTGCCACTCTTATCACTTGACTGTGAAAATTACGAGTTCTGTTTCCAACAGCTCTTGCATTACTTTGAAGGCGACGTGAATACACAATAAACTTTAAGACTTCCTAGTATTCAGATATTATATTTTTATTATTTGTTTCAACTTTGTTATTCTTCTTTACTTCAAGGGTTTTCTTTTCCTTTATATGTAGCTACCTTACTAGACCACATTCTTCTTAAAAGTTTTTAAATAATATTATAAGTTTTTTGTTCTAAAAAGTGAATTTCAACTCTTTTTTGTAAGTGCAAGAGAGAGATTTAGAAATAAAAATCATATAAAATATATTTGTTATCATATCTTAACTCCCAGAACTGAAACTAATACATCTATTAAACGTGGAATTCCTTTTATCTTTTTGACTGATTATCAAGATGTTGTTCGAGAAGATCTTATGAGAAACAATTCTCTTCATTTTTCTTTTTTAAAAATTGAATATAAAACACCAAAGACTTATCTGAGCGGAATGGCTCAGTATTAGAAACAGTTTTTAAAATAAATGAGAAAAGTCTATGATTTCATTGATTTCAAACAGTCTTCTTCAATCGGTCTTAAGGTATCCGACTACGTTCGGAACCGTGATTTTAAAAAAGCGCATATGGATAATTTTCATAATATTTAGAGTCCCTCAGATAAGAATACATGTATAAAATTGTTTTATGGACCTTTTGACAAAAAATTAACTAAGAATAATCTTTTTTCAAAATGTTCTCCTTTTGTGAAAAATGGTTCTATTTTCATAATATTTTACCTGTATATAGCTCCGACCTCTCTACAGAGGCTCAACTAGAATTTTTGAAAAATTCACATTATTTTCAGAGTTGCCACCAATTGAAATAATTATTCACATTTTTTTCTTAAAATTGTTCCCCTCTGTTGTCGTAAAATATGAATAAACCCACTTCTAAGTTATATATTTCAAAAAATCTAGTTGAGCCTCTGAACAGAGGTGTGAGCTATATACACAGGCAAAATATTATTCTAATAAAAGCATTTTTCACAAAAAGAGAAGATTTCGAAAAAAGATTATTCTAAGTTAATTTTTTGCCAAAATATTGTATTTAAATATTTTTTTTGTCAAAATGTCCTTAAAACAATTTTATGCATGTATTCTAATCTAAGTGACACTAAATATCATGAAAATTATCCATTTATGCTCTTTTGAAAATCACGGTTCCGAACGTAGTAGGAAACATTAAGTAAGCTGTCAAAACGTAACGTAAATATTTATAAAAAAATTTCTACTCAAACGAGGTGCAAATTATTTAATTTTTGCTAAAAAACTCTACGTTAGATGGGGTTTTTTTCTTGATTATTACTTTTTGATGTTTTTTTACTTGATTATTACTTTTTGATATTTTTTTTGTACTGAAATATTGTTTTTAGGGATCTTCATATTTACTCTAGCTGATGGATAAGGAATTAAAGCATGCTGAGGGTTCCCTTGCAATTAGGGAAAAATGTCAGAATCTTATCCTTCAAGAATCTTCATTCAGAGAATTCTTCCTAAAGAATCTTTATTCCATCTTTAAGACAAAAAAGACATTGAAAATTTGAACAAGATATATATATATATATATATATATATATATATATATATATATATATATATATATATATATATGTTATAAAAATTGTAGTAGAGTTGGCTGGTATTCGTTTGTTGTTACATCTGGTTTATTGAAAATTTTTCGGAGTAACTTTTTATCCTTTTTATTTTGAGGCACACATCAATATATTAAAGCACAATTGAGGTACATTTTCACATTGAATCGAGAAACTTTTGACGATTACCAAGTAAAGCAGACAATGACAAGCAGCAGCAGGTATTTACATTTTTACATGATGAAGGCGAGCAGACAAAAGAGAGAAGAGGCGGGATTTCCAGAGACATCGGTTTTTATACCCGACGGTGAAGACCACGTGACATTTTTGTAATAAGAGCTCTGATTGGTTACAATGGGAAGGAAAGGGAATACTATTATTATGATGTAATAATATTAGTCGATTACAATTAAGATCAGGGTGTTAGTTTCGAACCAAATAATTAAAAGATTATTTGAATATTATTAAAAAGAGTTCATTAAAAGGATGCTAGA
>BMAU01004229.1:0-31538 GCA_019973935.1 Trichonephila clavipes
GGATTTTGAGTACATATAAGGAATCAAATTCAATCAAGGCATGCGGTCAAATCTGATGCAAACATTCTCATTTCAAAATGAGTATGTTTACGTACTCATTTTTGAATAAATCTTTTTTCTTCGTGTATTCATGATTAGTTCTCTCATGTAAAATAATCTCTTACTGATGTTCTTTTGGAAATGTTCTCCTATAGGTGTTTTTTTTTCATATATTAAATGAGCAGCTTTATCCATTTGAAAACTGTTGAGTTTTACAAAATATTGCGCTAACGTGTTTAAAATTATTTCATGGAATGCAGGATCTTAAGAAATACAAGATTCACACACACACACACACACAATATAAAGAAAATATATTTTAATATATTATAGTAAAAGAGATTTTTTTTTTTAAGTATACAAGAAAAGTTATTATGTATAAATAAAATTTTCAGTTTAAATAGCTGAGATGAACTTGCTCTGTTTTGGACAAAATTTAATGATTCATAGAACTCTTCAATATGCCTCGTGGAACTCCAAAATTCTGTGGAAGACCACTGCTATAGAAGATTCCAATTTGAAGACCACTGCTACAGACAAATGAGGGGTACAAACTATTATATCAATTATTAGTTATTTACAACTTTTGGAAACTGAAAGAAAACTCAGATTTGAAAGTATCGTGCTTTTGGCATGTAATAATAATGAAATCTATTTTAAAACAATAATGCCAATCATGAAATTTATAATAAATCTGTAAGTATACATACATTTAAAGGTGTGTTAGACAATAATTTTTATTCTAATACATACCCAATTCTGTATTGTAACCATTTTAACATATACCACTAAATGTATTGTGATAAGAGAATAAAAATAGGAAAATTGTCATTTGTTGCCTTTGAATGCAATCAAGAAAAAAGCATGTTGAAATTTACCATGTAAATTAATGAACTTGATAGGGATAAATTGATATTACCCACTCAATGTGTCATAATTGCTGTTGCAGCTGCTAAGAATAAAATAAAAACATTTTATTTTAAAATTGAGGACATTATGTCGATTTGTCCCCAAATTTGTTTTTAAAAATCTGCCACCTCAAGAGAACACACTGTACATAATTCACTAAAAAATTTTTGATTTAATGATTTTTACAAATTTTTTTGCTTGTGACCAATGAATATGGATTACATAAAACAGTTTTTGTTTTCAAGATGCTAGAAAAAACTAACAATTTAATATTTTAAAGAAAAGTTTTAAAATTTATGAAGGCATTTCAAAAAATGCTACTCCTTCTACAACTATTGAAGTACACACATGAAATATGGTTTGCAAATATGTCAAACTATGTACAACGAAAGTTGGTATGGGTCTTTACTTGCATGGCTGATATACGTAAAAAGTTTTTTCCCCCTCTTTGAATGCTTATTGAAAAGTCCTTGGGAAAAAAGTAAATTATAAATTCAACTATTTTTAAAAAATAAGTAATGCTTTAATTCAAAAAAAGGGCATACCAACTATAGTTACAAATACCAATAGCAATAAGTAAAAAAATGTCACAGCATTTAGTTTAATAGAAAAAGCCTCAGCATTGTAAATTAAGCTAAATGAGTTTTTTTTCTTTCCAAGATAAATCCGTTTAAAAATTTTATTTATCACAGGGATGTAAATAAAAACGAACATAGAAAAAAAAGATAAGCTATGATAACTTTTAACTTAGAGCTTTCAAATTTTGTTTGATTATGGAAAATTCATAAAGAGAGTAATTCAGGCTAAAAAAACTTTTAATTTGAATATTCGACCGATTTTTGTCAATAGAATCGTACGTGACCTCTAAAGTAATATTTAGTTCAGAACATAACAGTGTGGCGAGTTAAATAACATCACAGCCATCGTGGTATCTGGTGATTCCGTTCCGCATACCGAGCTTCCTGACATAAACATGCTGCGCGGGAATGTGCGCAGATGTTCAGGGAGGAAACTAGCTGTTGAGGGCTAGACTCTTGTGTAGAAAACACAAGAGTGTCTAGATAGCCACGAACGAAAATAAGATCGATGGCGAGCGACAGCGAGTGGGCGCTTCTGCTCAGAATGGATGGCGAAGAGGGACGGAAGCCGACATGAGAAGAAGCCCCCAAAAAGGGGAGGGGCGGGGCAACAAGAGGAGGCAAAGCCAACCAGACGCGACGTGGGCGGAGCCAAACACGAAACTGGGGCGAGAGCGGACGGAAGCACCCACGCCCACTTCTCTGCGAGCGAACGGCCTCGGCCAATCAGATCGCAGGAAAGTGGTGCGACTGTTCCTTCGGCCGACAGATTCACTCTGTCGCCGTTCCAGCAGAATTGTTCTGCCCATTTTAATTATATCTTTTAAATTTAATTTTAAGTAATCCCATTAATTCGGCTCTTAATTCTAAAATTCTGATGAGGAGGTACGTCCCGTTCCGGGACAGGCACTCCGTAAGTTACATGCCACTTGCCACTTGGACGGAAGCAGGAGCTGAAAAAAAAGGAATGGAATGGAATCGGAACAAAACAAGTAGTGTGGTTCACAGTTCAAGAGTGCATAAAATTTAGACTAAAAAAGTGCTAGAGGATGGGGGGAGGGCGAGAGCTGCCTACGGGGGTTTTAAAGGTTGAGACCACTTTGTCGAATTGTAGGCAAATTTGTGTTTGCTATTGGGGATAGTGAAAATTGTTTGTGCTTGAATTAGTGGGTTTGGATGATTCCCAATAGTCCTAAAGACGTTACGTGAGAGTTTGGTGATGTAATCCCCAATAGGGTCTATCTTTCAATCGTGGTGTAAAACACTGTTTCTGATGTACCAAGGCGCATTTGTCATGATACGAAGAATCTTGTTCTGCATAGTTTGAACTCTTTTGATAGTAGTTGGGGCCGCCGCTCCCCAAACGGGGGCGGCATACGTTAGCACTGGGCGAAGAACTTGTTTATAAAGCAAGACTTTATTCCTAAGTGAAAGCGGGGACCTCCTTCCAATCAGCGAAATGCTGAGATGGATTTTGGTCTAGAACTTATCACAAATGTATTTGGTGTGCTGCCTGTATGTTAGAGAACTATCTAAGAAGAGGCCCAGGTAACGTACCACGTTAACCCACTCGATATCTTCGTCGAATAAGGATAAAGTTTTAGGAATTTTAGAGCGCCCGTGTTTTCTAAAAACAATTGCTTGTGTTTTGTCGACATTTATTGCTATTCGCCAGTCTGTCAACCAAGATTTCAAGAGTGTGGAGGTACCGTTGGAGTGTGCATTGAGTGAATTTTAAGTTCGCTCCTTGGGCGAGGACCGCAGTGTCGTCTGCAAATAAGCAGATACTGACGCTGGGATGATGGGGAAAATCATAAGTGTAGATATTGTATAAGTGGGGCGAGAGACAAGACCCCTGAGGACATCCTGCCTCTGGAAAGCCCTTGTTCGAAAAGTCAAAATTAATTTTGACTCTGAACGACCTGTTTTTAAGAAAATTGTGTATAATTTTAACTAGGTACTCAGGGAAGTTTAACTTAATCATTTTATAGATGAGCTCATCATGCCACATCTTATCAAATGCTCGTTTGACATCGAGAAAGACCCCTACAGTGAAAAACTTATAAGTGTATCCTTCGTTAATTATGTTGGTGACTCTAATAAGTTGGTGAATGGTAGAGTGATTGTTCCTGAACCCACACTGCTCCGGAGGGATACAATTGATTGTATCACAGTGTTGTTTGATCCTATTAAGAATTACCTTCTCATATATTTTAGCCATGGCACATAGCAAACTTATAGGACGATAATTATTAACAAGCTTATGATTTTGGTTAGGCTTAGGTAACATGATCACATTAGCCGATTTCAGAGTGTAGAAAAATACCTATGCTTAAGACAGGTGTTGATGATTTTAGTGAGGTGTGTTTTAGCATTTATAGTGGTAATAGTTTAAAGGCATAATTTGGAATGTTATCTGGACCGGAAGCTTTTTTATTTTGTAATTTATAGATTATCTTAGAGATTTTTTTTAGCTGGACTGGTGAGCGGTGGTACTTGCATACTTGAGTTAGCGAGGAAATCATAAGAGTTTTGGACTCGACTAACTCTATGATTGTATCGTTGTAAGGCTCCGAATTTTCTTGAAACGTTGCCTCGAGATTGTTTTTAAATTCTTCGGCTTTTTCGTCGTCCGAATAAAGGATGCCGTACCTGCCAGCCAGCGGGGTGGGGGGGATAATAGTTGGTTTTTTTACAAGCTTCCGTTGGAGGTTGTAAAGGGAGTTGTCTTCTGGATGTAAGTTAGACAACAAATTATGTCAAGATTTGTTTCTATGCTCACTAATTTGTGTTCTGATTTGTCTCTGAAGGGAGTTAACTTCTCTCTTAAGGAGAGGATTTCTTGTGAGCTGCCATTGCTTACGGAAACGGTTTTTAATTTTAATTAACTCCCTGATGTGGTGTGGAAGTCTTAGGTGAGGGGTATTGATAACTTTAGTGACAGTGGTAGCGGAAATTGCACTAGTGATCATGCCAGTGAAATTATTAATTGCATTATCAATATTGTTAGTATCGATGACAGGATTACCAGGAATAGAGTTAAAAACTATTTCTTGAAATTTAATCCAATTAGTAGACTTGAGGGTACGGAGTTTTTAGGCAAAGAATTATTAAGAGCTAGATCAATTAAAACCGGGTTAGGATCACTACTTAAATCATTAAGGTGATGGCGGGCCATTAGTTTAACACCTTACATGACATCTAGATGGCGTTGGCTATTGCTAAATTTTTGGCACAAATATTTGTCTCAAGACTCCCAAGATGGGCAATAAATTTCTGTCTCGGGTAACCTTTTCAATGAAATTCTCCCCTTCAGCGAAAGGGAACACGCGGGGGCGAAGAGAGGGGTGACAGTCGTAAAACTGGTAAAATAAATGTTAGCTCTTTTTTTTTTTTTTCGGGGAGGGGGTTAAAGCAGCAGAGTGAATCTTGACCATGAAAGACTTTTCATTTCTGGACATTGGTCAATCGTCAAACTTTTCAACTCTTGGAATCCCTAGAACTGTAACATGTTTTCGAGGAATCCCCTTCCTCGCTGAAGGGAATATATCTTAAAATAATATTTAAAGTATATAGATAAACATATATATATATTTGATATTATATGTAAAGACAATTTAAAAAAAAAATTTTTTATTAAAAAATTTTATGATGTAATTTTAATGTTATTTACTCATTGATAATATAAATTTGTGACCCAAATGTCACCTACGCATGCATTATACTTAGTAACTGAGATATGTGTTCACAATTTTTTACACAAACTATCGACGTATAAGCTTTTTTGAAATTATCTGCAGTAGCATTTCATATTCCGTGTTCAATTCGTTTTTGTATTTTGTTTTTGTTACCTATCGCGTTAAAAATATTTTTCACTTTCTAAATACATTTTTGTGAATGGCATGAAAATGTTCATAGCTGTGTGAGAAATTCTGCGTATATGGCATGAATTGGTAACCTAAGATATAGGTCTTCTAGCTTAAATTTAAATTTTAGCATCGAATCTGTTCATATGTCGATAAATTTTTTTATCTTCTTCATTATAGGTGTTTTTTCCCCACAAATGTAAAAGGTTTCAAAATATTGTACTCTAACTAGTATAAAATTACTTCGTGGAACTCGGGATAGCAAATAATAGTATATTCACAATCTACTGCATAAAATAAAGTTATAAAATTCATTTATTATATTACAATAAAAGTTAAAAAAGATCTTTAGATAATTGTGGCTAACCGAATTTCATGAGAACATAAATCCATTTTGCATACATATTTGTAATTTTTCTTTCCCATTTTTTTATTGGGACTCGTGGAACACAGTTTGTCGATCAATTCTCTAGATAAATGATGTACAGAACGAAACTGTTTAATTTTTCCTGAACAAATGATTTTTAAAGGAAGAATAGGTGGATTTAAAGCAATGAAAAATTAAATTTCACGTTTTAATGAACAAACAGTATGATACAATTTTACTTTTATACAATAGAACAGGGGTTGGCAACCTATTTCACGAGAGGTACAATTCTCAGTGGTACCCTGAATTACTCAACAAATGTGTCAATTATTGAGAGCATGGAAGATGATAAATTTATAATGGTCCTTATTATACGAAGATCTCCAGAATTATGGACAATTGCGAAATTTCGAAAAAATCGGAAAGATATCTCGAAACATAAATTTATAGCTATTTTGTGAATTATTGGATGTCATTGCTGGTGAGATTTGATTGTTTGAAAAGAGAAGATCGTGTGCACTCTGCTCTCCGCTTTTGGTTGATTTCGAAAAAGGCAAAAAAAAAAATTTCTCTCTGTGTGTGTAGCGCACTTCCTTCAATAGAATCCTCCCCTTTCTCTGCAAGGGGAAGAGGGCCACAGTCTTTACGACTGTGAAACGAAATACTTGTTCTTTTGGGGGGGGGGGGAGTAAAATAGTGTTGAATCTTGACCATGAGAGAGATCTAAAATGGCTTTCTTACTTTTTCGACTCATGGATTCTGATAATTTGTTATGAATGCTTTATTCATTTCTAACTATGGAAAAAATCCTATGTATTTTGCAATCTAAATTTTAGGAGCTGTTCTTGTTTTAATATAGATTTTACCGTCAAATGTCTTTTAAAATGTCAATAAGTTGTTCGCTCTCCTTGATTATAGGTGTTTTTATCCACAAAAAAAAAGTTCATTTTCCATTACAAAACGATTTAGTTGTGCAAAAGCAATGTATTAACGTGAATAAATTTGTTTTGTTGGTCCCGGTACAGTAAACAATGGAATGTTCACAATCTAGTAGGCACTACATATAAAGAAAAACGATTTAATATTCTTTTATAATGGAATAATAAATGTTTCTAAAAGTATTACAAAATAAAGTTCTTATGTACAAAAAAAAAATGTTTCAGAAATTTCCAATTAGGTATACACTTACACCTGTATTACATTATTAAAGGTTTAAGGGAAACAATTTTGAATAGAATTTTCTTTAAAAAGTAGTTATATTTATATATAAAAGTAGTTATATATATATATATATATAAATGTTAAAAAAGTTAAAGGTTATCAATTTTGATATTTTTCTAAGATAGTATGCAGCTATTTCATTAAAAAACTGGTTAATTATGGTTTTGACCATTATTTTACATATAAAATATTTTTCAAATTCAAAAAATATTTTTATAAGAAATGGTACGTAAATGAAAATAAGCATTACAAAATTATTTCATGTTCAGCAAAAAAAAAAAAAAAAAAAAAAAAAAAAAAAAAAGAAGAAAGAAAGAAAGATATTTTGAAATTAAAATTTACTTTTGTAACTTTAGAGAATGATTAAAATATCATTATAAGGGAGAGAAAATAGGCTGGCAATTAATTATCAAGCACAATTAATCAAGCATATAATATATAAACATTGCCTTTATTTTTTCTAAGAAATTTATGTTTATTTAATGAATATATGTCAATAACAATTTTTCAATTTGGAAGTTAACATTATATTTAAATCAAAGAAAATTGCATTATTGTTTAATTTTTGGGCATATTTGGTAACAAAATAATAGTTTCATTCTATGTAGGAATCCAAATAAATTATTCTTCCTCTCTTTCTGTTTTAGTACATAGGAAAGAAATTGGAAACTTTTATTGCTTTTTTGTACTTTTCTTTCCTAAAGACTTCGGACCAACAAGTGTTTTCCGGTCCCCTCTGAAGTGAAATTCCCATGAGATATTATACATCGTGGGGTGGATGACCAGAGTACTTAGCTCTTCCGAGCTATAACCTCTCGCCATTAGGATTTCGATTGTTATGACTCTTACATTTTTTAAATAATAGTACTTAAAAGTAAAAAATTTTTTTTTAAGGACAGTAATAGAAATAAAAAATTTAAAATTAAAAGAATGCATTAAGTGCTTGAAAAATACCATGAGATGTTGACCTCATGACATGACGAGATGCCTTTGAAAGGACGCTAAACGGTATTGTGGCTGACAAAACGGCAAAGTAATTTATCATATAGTGATTATACTGAGTAACAGATTGTTTTTAAACAATAATTTATGGTAAAATAGCTTTGTAATAATTAGATTGACTTAAGTTTTCTAGTGGATAGATTCAATATCTCCCCCGAAAAAAAAAAGGTATAAATTGCTCTTAACTGATTATGATATTTCCTGAGAAAATGAATGGAAAAAATAAGAAATGTAAAACTTTTTTAACATTTGAAAATCGAGCAATTTGATCCACAATTACGAGATAAAAAAAAAAAGCAAACATTATTAATTATAACAGTTATATTTTTCCTTCGTTTATAAAATAAATCATTCATTTTAAAAGTCTTCCAAAATTAAAAATTATGAATATTTGGGTTTAAAAAATGAAAACACCGTTTAATTATTTAGAAAATTAAGTTTCAATTTTTTAAAAATTAGTGTTTTTAAAAGTTTATTCAGCAGATATATCTTTTTCTGAATGCTTTACTTTCTAATTCAAAAATGAACTAGTAATAAAAATCAATATTTTAATTATAGTAATAAAATAAAAACTCCAATGAGCAATAAATATATGTTCATATCGTAATGCCCAACATATTTCTTTTTCCATAAAGAATTCATAATAAAATTTTACTACTTAAAAATTTTTATCATACATTTAACTAAAATGGATAAAATTTGAATTAACATTAATTCTAAATTTTATATGTGTAAAATGTAATGCGCAAAGAAAAATCCCAACTTCTATTATGTTAAAAATTTAGTCAAGAACTTGATCAAGTTATTGAAAATGTTCAATGACAGAAAATGCCAGACAGTATTTTTTAATAGAAAAGAAGGCAAAAATTTAAAGATAGAGAGACTTTAAAATCGCGATATTGCCATATTTATTCGAATCTAAGCCGCACTTTTTTCCCGATGCTTAGGCTACAAAAATTCTGGTGCAGCTTAGATTCGAAGACTGAAAAAAGTTTTTAATGCTGGTAAAGTAAATTAATTATTCACTTTTTATTAATTCACCTTTATTATTTTTTTATTTCGTTTAGTTAATGATTGAATATAAACGTCATATTGATCAGCTACACGAGGGCTTTTGGTGACGGACCTCGTAACTTTGAACCATAGTCAAGTGACGAGGACGACACCTGAGCTTGCACCTCCCATCTCCTAACTACCACACCAATGAGAGGACGTTTGAGCTCTCAGATTTAACGTTCATCGCTCCCCTACACGACAGAATTTCAGCGGTACTAGGCTCGAACTCATGATACGCCAGCCACGAGTACGTTACCTTGACCACTAGGGTATCGCAGCCACTTTTCATTCCGTAAATATATCATATATCGATAATATATTTTACACTATTTTTTTTCACAAAAATGTGCTGAGAATTTGGGGTGCGGCTTAGAATCTGAACATAATTAATTGAAAAAATAAGTTTCTGTTAATTAAATTAGAAAACAATATTTTGTGTTAATAATTGTTCCAATGGTTTATGGTAAAGTTTTACGTCAAATATAAAATCGATGGGAAATTTTTTTTTTGTTAATTAAAAAGAAAATAATAATATAATAATAATAATTGCATTACAATAACTAGATTAAAATTTTAATTTGAGTAAGGAGTAGTAACTTGTGTTCTTATTGTGAGTTAATTCACAACTTTCAATCAAGTATAAAGTAAGTATACTTTCATTCTTCGTTAAGTCATTTCGCAGAATTTAAATATTCTTACAGACATTCCTTCAATGACAAAAAAAAAAAAATCTAAGCAGTATAATTATAAACGATTTTTTTTAAAGCACACATGCAGAAAATATTTAAAACTTTCCTAAATCGGAAAGTTCGTCAGATTTGAGATGTTAAATCTCTGTACATCATAAACCTTTTCCATTGTCCACTATTTGCAAGTTACCATAATTTCAGTTGGCGACTATATTTCAGAAAGATATCGCCAAAAATAAGTATTCGTAGCCAAGAATAAATTCGCTTTTCAAACGATGGTGGTGCCATCTGTTTGAGATAGTCCTAACTACGCCAAAAATAATTCAGAATGAACTTAAAATTTTAAAAAAGTTAATTAAGAAAAACATAAAACCTAATTCTGGCTACACTAGTCCAAAGAGGGAAGCTTGCTTTCTTATATACTATTTAATTCTACTCTAAAAAATTTTTTTCTGTTAAAATGTCTTTTGCGTTTCCACCTCCTATACTTTAACATAGAAAAGTCAAATTTCATTTTGCAAAAATGCTGAAAACTGTGTAATTTTCAAAAAAATCAAAATTCAAGAAACACTATCCTTTAAACAATTATTTTCTTTATATCCATAAAAATTTTTATTATTATTGGAGCTTTTTCCTGCCCACAAATGTCTTTGCCGTTTCATCCCTATCCTTTAACATTGACCGAAAACAGCCTTAATAGAGTTAATATCTTCCAGGGTGAGATTTTTAGCAAAAGCAATATCAAGAATAGAACATGTGCCACGGGCTGCAAAGTAGGTGGGAGCAGTGGGTGCCATGATGTCCAGGGCATGGGCACTCGCCCAGTCGTACAGAGTGTTTCCATGAGTGTTTGGGAGCCCTGGGTTCCAACATGGGTGGCGAGCATTAAAATCACCAAAAAGCATGACCTTGGGACTGGCGTTTAGAATAGCATCAAGCTCCGTCGTGTTAATATGATTCCTCGGAGGCTTGTAAATGCACGACAACGTGAGGTGAATGTTGTTACCTAACTCCAAGCTTAACAAGTATTTTCAAATGTGTTTGTATTGAAAGAGACAACGTGATGCCTGAGAGAGTTTCTGACAAAAATGGCCGTACCACCTCCCCGGTGGGATAAGCAAGTCTAGATAGCCAAATAAAGCGAGTTTCTTTTTAAATGTACCATGGCCTACACCTCCCGGGGGTCGTTTATTACAACTTATTACTTAGTACTTCTGCTTACGTCACAAGCCATGACGTATTTGAGTGTTGGAAATGTGTAAGTGTTACTACAATTCCTCCGCTTTGTTAAATAGTGCGAAAAATAGTTTTTCTGATAACGAGAATGGATAAAAAATATGAATTTTTAATATTAGTTTCGTCATAACTTTGCATTAGAAATTTTGAAACAGTCTTAGAAGAATGTTTTTAAAGTAGTAAAAGATATTGAAATATTAGAGATTTGTATGTACGTAAATAAACGCGCTAAAAGAACAACTCGTATGCGTAATTCTTTTCTTTTAAGGGGGACTTCCACTTGTACTGGTGGCCGCGGTAGCCGAGTGGTATAGGTATCGGATCGTGGCTTGCCTGGTCACGAGTTCGAGCCCAGTACCACTAAAGACCCGCCGTGTAGGGGCAGCGATGCACGTTAAATCTGTCGAGAGCTGAAACATCCTCCCGTTGGTGTGGTGTGGTAGATAGGAGAGGGGGTGCCAGCTCAGGTGTCGTCCACGTCACTTGACATTGGTTCAAAATTACGTGGTCCGTCGCCAAAAGCCCTTGTGTAGCTGAACAGTGCGACGTTAATATTCAATCAATCAATCAATCCACTTGTACTGAAAACGTAATAACACTTTAGCACAATGAAATCATATTATATAGGTATAAAACTCTCGCTGAGAATGTGAATTACTCATATAAATTCACCATGAAATGTAGCAAAGTCATTTACTATCTAGAAAATTTTAAAATTGTGAAAAATACATATATCTTTGCTTCTAGAATTTTCTGACGCCATGTTTGGCAAGCTTTAATATAATGGCTGCAGATGGCGCCACGTGTATGCTTCTAAGCACAAAGTTAAACTAAATTTGTTTTAGAAGAAAATTATGGCATAAGCTGCTTTGATACATATTAATAATACTATATTTTATGAAAAGAATATTTTTCTACACAAATAATGACTTTAATCACTTCAGAAACGTTAATTCTGCTTTTTCCATGAAAATGGGGGGATTGCAAAGTAAAAGAATATAAGGCAATCCTGTGGATTACGTCTTGAGACTACGTCATTGCATAGGGTTCTGTCTTACTCCCCGTTACTTTCTAAAAATAGTCGTTGGGGAAAGGGGGGAGAAAGATGACCCAGATTGGGTAGCTCTTTCGAGCTTTGACCGAAGATTTTGAATCACTGGAATGTTATGACAAAAGATCGCTTAATATTTCGTATTTCAAAAACTATGCGTGTTGTTTTATGATAGTTCTAAGGAATTTTTTTTATATTTGTAAAAAAAATAATTTTCAATAAAAAACGTGATATCTCTAGTACAAGGAAGAATTTTTTCTTGATTTCTTATGAAATTGGCACTTCATAGTATTTCAATAATAAAAAATAATAACGTAAAATGGATTTATACACTCCAATATATTACTATATAAATTTTAGTAACACCAAAAATTAAAAAATTGTTTTATTTAATATTATATTCTGAACTTCAGAATAATAAAATTTATTTTTTTATTAATGACAGAGCTGATTACTTTTTTCCCTCATTATTTTTCTAATTTATTCATAAAATTGTTTTTCTATAATAGCATACTTGAAACCTAATGTGAAATAGTCTTTTTTACCATTTCAGATTAAAATTTTGTATATCTAAATTATTCAGAGTTAATTGTTATTCAAGTTATTGCTTTAAATACGAAATTGAGAATTTTATCTACATTAAATAATATTTTTATCCTTACATGCTCTATAACAGCTTATATTATATATATATATATATATATATATATATATATATATATATATATATATATATATATATATATATATATATATATATATATATATATATATATATATATATGTAGGATTTTCTGTTTGAAACCATTTTGTAAAAAGTTGAGTCATACTGTAGGAGTGGGAAGGCCCATTGACACCAGCTAAGGGGAATGGGTAGTTTCCCCTCCCCCTTGGAATGTGGAATGGCAAGTGGCAGGGATTCGGTCTTTGGGTACGACGGAGTGAAGTCATGTCCGAGTGTTGCTAACTGTATAATAACTGTTTTCTTTAAATGTTTTTTTTTAATAAACCTTAATTTTTAAAATTTAAATGCCAGGGTTTTTAATTTGTTTCCGTGCCCATTGATTAGAATCAAACTTTACTGGCGCAGCCGTTAATGATCGAGTCTTAGTGGAAAACCCCACAGGAAGAACGTTCCAGAAATTTCGAGTTTTCTGGATTCCCGCGTGGAAATGAATCAGGTAAGAGTTTTTGCTTGCAACTCCCCTGTAATGTAAGACGAGAGAAATTTATAAAATTATACTGTTTAATATCCATTTATTAAGAGAGAATTTTGATTTTATTTTTTGTATACGTCAGTGTACGTTTTTTTTTTGCTCTGCATATCCATGCAGTTGTAACTTGTTGAACGCCAGTTCAATTTTGAATTAATTATATACATCAGTATATATATTTTATTATTCTTGTTCCATATCAATGGAAAGTAAGTTTTAGAACATCCGTTCTAAAATTAAGAAGCTTCAAAATCATTAATTCTCTCAGTATATTATTTTATTGCATATCCATGCAGTTATTTATAAAATTTTGAACGCCAGTTCAAATTTCAGTTATTATATATCAGTATATTTTTTATTATTTCTTGTTCCATATCAATGGAAAGTAAGTTTTAGAACATCAGTTCTATGAATTAAGGAAAACTTCAAAATCATTAATTCTCTCAGTATATTATTTTATTGCATATCCACATGCAGTTATAAAATTTTTGAACGCCAGTTCAATTGGGAATTATTATATACATCAGTATATATATATTTTTATTATTGTTCCATATAAATGGAAAGTGTTTTAGAACATCAGTTCTATAAATTAAGGAAAGATTGTATGTTTTTTTTTTCTTTATTGTATTTATTTATTTTTGTAATGCACAATAATAAGTTCACGTCAGTGAATAGCAATTGAGTTTATTGAAAAATTAATGCTAAAGAATAATACTTATCTCATGTCAATGAAATTATTTTGTGCTTATGTACGCATAGTATTTTCGATTAATGTGAAAAAAAAAAAAATATTATCAGTTTAAATTGGAGAAAAACTACCGAATATATATTTTGTAGTGTTCTATTATTCCAGCCAGGAATAGATTAAGTGGTGCATGTCGGTTATATTTTAAGTGATTATATTGTGTATATCAGAAATAGGTTAGGAGATTATTGTGTGTCAATAATATTTTAAGTGATTATTGTGTGTCAGTAATATTTTAGGTGATTATTGTATATCGGTAATATTTTAAGTGATTCTTGTGTATCAGTAATATTTTAAGTGATTATTGTGTATCAGTAATATATTAAGTTTTATTTATTAGTTATTTAAGTACACTTGGTATATTGCGAAATATATAATACATTATTCTGGAATTCCTCTAATTCATTGAGTGTTGTGTTAGTGTAGCGGATGCTTATTGTTGTGTGTTTTAAACAAAGATATATTTGTGGTGTTTAATTTTTAGCAATCCCTTCTGGGTGTTATTTCATTTGATTATTTGTTTAGTTGCGGTATATTGGAAAAGAAAATTTTCAAATGGCATTTTTGGAGAAAGCTAAAAAGCAGGATTTAGTTTTGTTGGCTGAGGAGTTAGGTCAAAAGGTATCAGATAAAATGACGAATATAGAGCTAAGGAATATCATAATCGGTAGCAAAGATTACGAAGAAGAGTTCGTTAGAGATCAGTTATCTGTTATTTTAGAGGAACGCTTTGAAAGGGAAAGTGAGGAAAAAATCGCCAGGCAGCTCGCAATCGAGGAGGAAAAAATCGCCAGGCAGCACGCAATCCAGCAGCTGCGCTGGGAATCAGAATTGAATGAACTGCGGTTAGAGATCGAAAGTATTCGGTCGAATGTCAAGCGGACGAGTTGTGCAGAAGATCGTAAGAAGACATCTTCAAATTACCGAATTAGTATCGGGAGGGCCGAGGAACATGTGAGGGAAACGTCTCCTGCTGTGTTGATGGCTGAAGCTACGATACCAGTAACTACTCCTATCAAGGAAGAAAAGGGAATGGACGATTTAAGGGTTGTTTACGTCAAGGTCAAGGGTGAGCAAGAAATGGTGAATGCTGTCATAGACACAGGTGCCCAGATGCCCGTGGTAAGACCAGATGTTGTCGAAGGACAAAGCATTAATAATAGAGGGTCAATTCAAATAACGTCTGCATTTGGGGAGCATGAAATGGGTGAAGTAAAAAAGATTCCAACATGGAATTGAATGACTTTAGGCACGGTGTTGTGCCTGTCTCTAAAAATTTGGTTAACGACATGTTAATCTGTTCCTCTGATTATGAAGTATTAATAGAAAACTCGCAAATGATTCGCAATCCTGCGAAACTTCGAGAACCTTCAAAGAAAGAAGGAATTATTAGTTCAACAGATTCAAAATCAGTTTGCAGCCAAGAAGTGGTCACCGATCTACTTCCTGAGACACAGTCTTTATTGAATGTTCCAAACGGAGATTTGGTTGCAGTAAAAATTAATGGATCGAATGTCCAAACAAATGGACAAGGTATAAAAGAAAGCAAGGGTGAGGTTGTCTTAACTTGTGAATTTAAAAAGGAATCTTGTATAGTACTAGGCGTGGTTGCCCCCGTAAGGAATGTATTCCTAATTTTATTGACTCAACCCAGGTGCAATGTTGTCGTGATCCAATAACAGGAATTGTTAATTTGGAGTTGAAGGCAGGATTGAAAATACTTAAGGTTCGCGAGGATATTTTATGGACAATAACATGCGTTGATTGTTTTTTGTCACTCTTGGGACTGAAAAGGATTTTTCTTGCTTTCATTTTACATAGAAATTGGAAGAAAAGAGAAAGAGAATTTTTAAAATGTTTAAACCTGGTACAATAAAAGAATTAACGTTTGGCTGAAGGTTTAAGCATGTAAAAGTAATGAATTATTCAGGTTGCCTGCTCCTGTTAAATAGATAAGATTTATGCCAATGATTATATATGTACTTAACGTTTTTCAGTACCATAATTTCTGGAAATTTCTAAAGATTAAAACTTTGGCTTCTAAATATGCTTTGCTAGTACATGTCGTATAATTATTTTAGATTTTATGATATATTTTTGGTAACTTCTTTTTATATTTTAATATTTTTTTTTTTGAGTATTTTTGTGTTAAAACTTGTACGGATATTAATTTTCTAGCATATTAATGTGATTTGTAAATCTATTTCTTGGGAGTTGTATTAGCAAAAGCTCTTTTTACATGATACCTGAAAAAAAATTTCTCTCGTTATCTTGTTTCTTGCCATGTATGTGTGCATGTTTTTTTGTTTTTTTTTCATAGTTTCTTTTCAGCTTCATCGTCCTGGAATGACGGATGAGCTTTTAAGGGGGGAGGTGTAGGAGTGGGAAGGCCCATTGACACCAGCTAAGGGGAATGGGTAGTTTCCCTCCCCTTGGAATGTGGAATGGCAAGTGGCAGGGATTCGGTCTTTGGGTACGACGGAGTGAAGTCATGTCCGAGTGTTGCTAACTGTATAATAACTGTTTTTTCTTTAAATGTTTTTAATAAACCTTAATTTTTTAAAATTTAAATGCCAGGTTTTTTTTTAATTTGTTTCCGTGCCCATTGATTAGAATCAAACTTTACTGGCGCAGCCGTTAATGATCGAGTCTTAGTGGAAAACCCCACAGGAAGAACGTTCCAGAAATTTCGAGTTTTCTGGATTCCCGCGTGGAAATGAATCAGGTAAGAGTTTTTGCTTGCAACTCCCTGTAATGTAAGACGAGAGAAATTTATAAAATTATACTGTTTAATATCCATTTATTAAGAGAGAATTTTGATTTTATTTTTTGTATACGTCAGTGTACGTTTTTTTTGCTCTGCATATCCATGCAGTTGTAACTTGTTGAACGCCAGTTCAATTTTGAATTAATTATATACATCAGTATATATATTTTATTATTCTTGTTCCATATCAATGGAAAGTAAGTTTTAGAACATCCGTTCTAAAAAAATTAAGAAGCTTCAAAATCATTAATTCTCTCAGTATATTATTTTATTGCATATCCATGCAGTTATTTATAAAATTTTGAACGCCAGTTCAAATTTCAGTTATTATATATCAGTATATTTTTTTATTATTTCTTGTTCCATATCAATGGAAAGTAAGTTTTAGAACATCAGTTCTATGAATTAAGGAAAACTTCAAAATCATTAATTCTCTCAGTATATTATTTTATTGCATATCCATGCAGTTATAAAATTTTGAACGCCAGTTCAAATTTCAGTTATTATATATCAGTATATTTTTTTATTATTTCTTGTTCCATATCAATGGAAAGTAAGTGTTAGAACATCAGTTCTATGAATTAAGGAAAACTTCAAAATCATTAATTCTCTCAGTATATTATTTTATTGCATATCCATGCAGTTATTTATAAAATTTTGAACGCCAGTTCAAATTTCAGTTATTATATATCAGTATATTTTTTTATTATTTCTTGTTCCATATCAATGGAAAGTAAGTGTTAGAACATCAGTTCTATGAATTAAGGAAAACTTCAAAATCATTAATTCTCTCAGTATATTATTTTATTGCATATCCATGCAGTTATTTATAAAATTTTGAACGCCAGTTCAAATTTCAGTTATTATATATCAGTATATTTTTTATTATTTCTTGTTCCATATCAATGGAAAGTAAGTTTTAGAACATCAGTTCTATGAATTAAAGAAAACTTCAAAATCATTAATTCTCTCAGTATATTATTTTATTGCATATCCACATGCAGTTATAAAATTTTTGAACGCCAGTTCAATTGGGAATTATTATATACATCAGTATATATATTTTTTTTTATTATTGTTCCATATAAATGGAAAGTGTTTTAGAACATCAGTTCTATGAATTAAGGAAAACTTCAAAATCATTAATTCTCTCAGTATATTATTTTATTGCATATCCATGCAGTTATTTATAAAATTTTGAACGCCAGTTCAAATTTCAGTTATTATATATCAGTATATTTTTTTATTATTTCTTGTTCCATATCAATGGAAAGTAAGTTTTAGAACATCAGTTCTATGAATTAAGGAAAACTTCAAAATCATTAATTCTCTCAGTATATTATTTTATTGCATATCCATGCAGTTATAAAATTTTGAACGCCAGTTCAAATTTCAGTTATTATATATCAGTATGTTATTTTATTGCATATCCATGCAGTTATAAAAATTTTTGAACGCCAGTTCAATTGGGAATTATTATATACATCAGTATATATATTTTTTTTATTATTGTTCCATATAAATGGAAAGTGTTTTAGAACATCAGTTCTATAAATTAAGGAAAGATTGTATGTTTTTTTTTTCTTTATTGTATTTATTTATTTTTGTAATGCACAATAATAAGTTCACGTCAGTGAATAGCAATTGAGTTTATTGAAAAATTAATGCTAAAGAATAATACTTATCTCATGTCAATGAAATTATTTTGTGCTTATGTACGCATAGTATTTTTCGATTAATGTGAAAAAAAAATATATTATCAGTTTAAGGTATCCGACTACGTTCGGAGACTTTTTTTTTAAGTTTTTAAAAAATCCCTAATATTTTTACATTATCAGTTTCACTTTTATACACAATAATAAAAATACAGTTAGAAATAATATATGTACATAAAAATTTGCAAAAATTCAAATTTTTAAAGAAATTTTAATCAAATTTTGGAATTTTTTCAAACACTCTATTTTTTAAAATATTTTATATTTTCCATAAAATATTGCTGCAATACATTTTTAAAACACATTTCTAGAGAATGACCTACAAGTGTTAAATTACTTCTTTTGAATCAAAAGTTATGGCCAGTCGAGCTTGCGAACTAGGAAATTCAATCAAATTATCGTAACTTTCAGAAAGAAATACAACAATAAAATAACTAAAAATTGTTCAATTTCTTAGCTTGTAGGTCATTCTCTAGATAATACCAATAATAACATTTGTGTAAAATTTCATACAAGTATCTCTAATAGGTTTTTAGATATCATGTTTGAAATACACTGGCCTCAAAAGGTTAAGGTACAACCGGGTTTTTGTGTCTAATTTGCAAATGAATGAATGTAGAAACAAAAAATTTGGAGGATATGTGCATTAAATAGGTTTTTATTGAATGCGTCATAGAAATTTGTATAAGTGTATTGCAAAAACGATTTATAACAAAAAAAGCAATCTCTGCGGAAAAGTCCATTCTTGGAGAAAACAGCACATCACAGTGTTATGTGGTAAAATGGCATAAAAACAATACAAAAATGGGTTCTAATAAGGAATGTGTCCACCCCTAACTTGAATGCATTGGCGGCATCGATTTCCCATGCTGTTTATTAAGTTGTCGGACACCGGAATAGGAAGCGAAGACCAGACACAGAGTAAGCCTTGTTTCAGCTCATGTAACGACCTTGGAGGAGGATTTAAAGAAGCAACCTCTCTGCCAAGATAGTCCCAAAGATGTTCTATCGGATTCAGGTCTGGAGATCGAGCTGGCCATTCCATTCGTTCCAAACCGTGATCCTCCAGATACTCCTCAACAATCCGAGCTCGGTGAGGTCGTGCATTATCATCCATCAGAATGAAGTCGTTACCAATAGCAGCAGCATATGGGCGGACATATAGATCAAGGGTCTCATCCCGATATCTAAGACCAGTTACGGTTCCTCCATGGAACACATGCAGGTCAGTGTGGCCACCGAGTGAGATCCCTGCCCAAACCAGGATTCCACCACCTCTATAACTGTGTCTTTCAACAGTGTTGGATTGATGGTATCTAGTGCGCTGTTCCCTCCAGATCAATAGACGCCCTGAATCACTCTCCATTGTAAATCTGGACTCGTCTGTGAACAGCGCAGAAGCCCATTGTTGCTGCGTCCAAGAAACATGTTCTCTTGCCCAGCATAAGCGGTTCCTTCGCTGTCGTCCGTTGAGGGGAACGCACACAACTGGTCTTCTTGCATACAGACCTGCATTGTGAAGACAATTTCGCACCGTTGTAGCGGAGATTCTTCTTCCTGATGCTTGAAAGTGGTCTGCAACGAGCTGCGGCACAGTAGTGGTTCTTCTCCTTCGTGCCGAAAGAGCTAGAAAACGGTCTTCTGCAGGTGTTGTAGCTCGTGGTTGGCCTGGAACAGGTCTTCTGGACACAGAATCTTCGTATTGGTATTGATCCCAAAGTCGCTGAACAACACTACGAGACACATTGAGACGTCTAGCAGCATCAGCCTGCGACAATCCCATTTCCATTCATCCAACAGCCCGCCACCTCAACGAATTGGGTAAACGACGTCTCTGAGACATTTTCTAAACTCTATTGACTATTGTCACCGAAACAGCCAACAACTGTTGAAAATCAACACAACTTACACACAAAAGTACGAAAGCTTGATATTTGCATATTTTTCTCTCACTCATAAATATACGTTCTTTTCTATAAAATAAAAGTTGTAGCAATCGTTTTTGCATTAATGTTTTTAAAGTTCGTTATTATCATTCATGTAAACTATGCATTTTATTGTTACTGCCATTTTTTTTATGGTGAGCTTCGAAAAACATGTTGTACCTTAACTTTTTGAGGCCAGTGTATCATGAAATTTACAAAAAAATGGTTTTGAGAAAAATGCATTTAAACTTTATAAAATCAATTTCAAAACAAAATATGACAAGTATACTACTAAAACTCTCCTGATTTATAAGTAACACTCCCACTCTTTGGAAGTTTGTTAAATTTTTTCTTTCTTTGGGCCTCTTTTTTTTTTTTTTTTCTGGTTGATTTTATAAAAGGCAAAATGTTGTTTCGAGTCACCGACTCGAAAGATGTCAACAAATCTCTCATTACGCAGTATATAATTCCCTGCATTTATGCCAAATGCTTTCAAAATACCTAATACATCAATGAAAGCTTTTTTAAAAGTAATGACGGTAATATATGGGTACCCAAAGAAAATGGTTTTAGCTCGATAAAAGTTTCTTTCAAAATGATTTGCCACAAACAGGCGTTAAATGATACATTTTTATTTGTGTCTTACCGTGGAGGCAATTTTATAATAACTGCTTATCACTCTGCTTTGTGTACACAGGTTTAACAATATTTTAAAGTTTCACAGAAATACATACAATTTTTTCTGTTTATTGTTTTCTGGTGTCGTTTCCTCGTTGATAGTCACACCAGTTCTCAGCTCAAATCGGGCACGGCCCATATATGGGTTTCTCCCTGTTGGAGCAACAGTGAAAAAATACTGCTATTGTAGCACTTAGCATAGCTTTGGCGTGATCGGTGTTAGTGCTAAAACAGTGTAGAATTTTATTAAACATAACATTGATAAGTTTTTCCTTCTCACCGAGGTTTTTCTCGCCTTTTTTTTAAAAATTTTCTTTTCCGACTACTCAATCTTTCTTAGAAGTATCTTATGCACTCATATGATGACATTGTTGACACCATACACATCTTTAACAGAAAGGTATCCTTGGAATCACCATCACAAAGAAATACATATTTTTAAGATTTCGTAGTGCAAAAACATACAAAGATTTTGTACGCACTATGTTTGAAGTAAATCCCAGATGATTGCAGGAACACGCATGTATGACTGGACTTATAGAATTCTAAAAAACTTTGATAACATTTCTAAATCTAGAATTTCCCAGTGTCAATGTATAAAGTTTCTATAGAAATCACATTTAGCGATGAATGTCCATGTGTCTCTGCCGTCAACGGATATTCCACATTCTTCAACTGACATTTTGAAACATTTTATAATGCTTTTCGCTTAAAAAGCAGTGTCGTTCATGGCATCTTTAGCCGTTGGTGTAGCAGCACAGACAAGACTTTCTTTCACAATGTCTAAATGCTCCTTTTGTCATACAAGGCCAGTTCAGCTTAGCACATAGCTTTTCACAGGTAAATATCATCTTTCAATCACTCACCTTCTAAAAATAGGTTGCAAATTAATAACACTTTGCTTTTTTAGCTTTTCAGTAGCTGAAAAAGGACGATAAAACTTTAATCGGAGCATTTTTCAAGTCACATTAGAAGTCAGTCCAAACATGTAATCTTCATGCAGGTACAGATTGTTCTCAAAACAATTGGAGAAACACAAACTTGAAAACACACTTCCCAATTTAAATAAAATATTATATTACCTCTTAATGTTCCACTAAAACATTCTTTGTTCTGTAAAAATACCTTTTACTTATCCCAGTTTTCGTTCATCACAAATTTGAGCACTTCAAGTCAAGAACATTACAAGTCAACACTTCCACTGTTTTTGTAAATGTCTCACCAGCATAGTTGCGTTTTCAAAGAGGTTAATTTGATTCAATTTTGATAATATCAAAAGCAGAATGTTCAGAAACAATTAACAATTAAAAATTGTGCAATTAAAGCAAAAAAATCAGGTTTTGAAGAAATTTGCGAGCAACATTCGAAAGATTCAAATCAAAACAAAAACATATGAGGTCAGAAGAAACAGATGTTGCCAATCGCAAAAGTCCAATTAAAAGACTGAAATTGTTGCCTATCAATAAAATAGTTTAAAAAAATGCCAGAAATTGTTTCTAAAATTATAATGGGTTGAAATTGCAAAAATTATGGGTAAAAAGCATGTGAAGCAGTCAACTTCCGGTTTCGATTTCACCTCTTCCGGTTTCAATTTCACCGCTGTAATAATATTTTAAACACCTGTAACTTTTTCTAATTATCGCACAGACAAAACAAAGGCAGATTTAGAAAGATAATTGTTTGAATTTTAAAAATATCAAATAAAAAGAAAATGTGATTTTTGACCGAAAATGACGTTTTCAACGTAGTCGGATACCTTAAATTGGAGAAAAACTACCGAATATATATTTTGTAGTGTTCTATTATTCCAGCCAGGAATAGATTAAGTGGTGCATGTCAGTTATATTTTAAGTGATTATATTGTGTATATCAGAAATAGGTTAGGAGATTATTGTGTGTCAATAATATTTTAAGTGATTATTGTGTGTCAGTAATATTTTAGGTGATTATTGTATATCGGTAATATTTTAAGTGATTCTTGTGTATCAGTAATATTTCAAGTGATTCTTGTGTATCAGTAATATTTTAAGTGATTATTGTGTATCAGTAATATATTAAGTTTTATTTATTAGTTATTTAAGTACACTTGGTATATTGCGAAATATATAATACATTATTCTGGAATTCCTCCTAATTCATTGAGTGTTGTGTTAGTGTAGCGGATGCTTATTGTTGTGTGTTTTAAACAAAGATATATTTGTGGTGTTTAATTTTTAGCAATCCCTTCTGGGTGTTATTTCATTTGATTATTTGTTTAGTTGCGGTATATTGGAAAAAGAAAATTTTCAAATGGCATTTTTGGAGAAAGCTAAAAAGCAGGATTTAGTTTTGTTGGCTGAGGAGTTAGGTCAAAAGGTATCAGATAAAATGACGAATATAGAGCTAAGGAATATCATAATCGGTAGCAAAGATTACGAAGAAGAGTTCGTTAGAGATCAGTTATCTGTTATTTTAGAGGAACGCTTTGAAAGGGAAAGTGAGGAAAAAATCGCCAGGCAGCTCGCAATCGAGGAGGAAAAAATCGCCAGGCAGCACGCAATCCAGCAGCTGCGCTGGGAATCAGAATTGAATGAACTGCGGTTAGAGATCGAAAGTATTCGGTCGAATGTCAAGCGGACGAGTTGTGCAGAAGATCGTAAGAAGACATCTTCAAATTACCGAATTAGTATCGGGAGGGCCGAGGAACATGTGAGGGAAACGTCTCCTGCTGTGTTGATGGCTGAAGCTACGATACCAGTAACTACCCTATCAAGGAAGAAAAGGGAATGGACGATTTAAGGGTTGTTTACGTCAAGGTCAAGGGTGAGCAAGAAATGGTGAATGCTGTCATAGACACAGGTGCCCAGATGCCCGTGGTAAGACCAGATGTTGTCGAAGGACAAAGCATTAATAATAGAGGGTCAATTCAAATAACGTCTGCATTTGGGGAGCATGAAATGGGTGAAGTAAAAGATTCCAACATGGAATTGAATGACTTTAGGCACGGTGTTGTGCCTGTCTCTAAAAATTTGGTTAACGACATGTTAATCTGTTCCTCTGATTATGAAGTATTAATAGAAAACTCGCAAATGATTCGCAATCCTGCGAAACTTCGAGAACCTTCAAAGAAAGAAGGAATTATTAGTTCAACAGATTCAAAATCAGTTTGCAGCCAAGAAGTGGTCACCGATCTACTTCCTGAGACACAGTCTTTATTGAATGTTCCAAACGGAGATTTGGTTGCAGTAAAAATTAATGGATCGAATGTCCAAACAAATGGACAAGGTATAAAAGAAAGCAAGGGTGAGGTTGTCTTAACTTGTGAATTTAAAAGGAATCTTGTATAGTACTAGGCGTGGTTGCCCCGTAAGGAATGTATTCCTAATTTTATTGACTCAACCCAGGTGCAATGTTGTCGTGATCCAATAACAGGAATTGTTAATTTGGAGTTGAAGGCAGGATTGAAAATACTTAAGGTTCGCGAGGATATTTTATGGACAATAACATGCGTTGATTGTTTTTTGTCACTCTTGGGACTGAAAAGGATTTTTCTTGCTTTCATTTTACATAGAAATTGGAAGAAAAAGAGAAAGAGAATTTTTTAAAATGTTTAAACCTGGTACAATAAAAGAATTAACGTTTGGCTGAAGGTTTAAGCATGTAAAAGTAATGAATTATTCAGGTTGCCTGCTCCTGTTAAATAGATAAGATTTATGCCAATGATTATATATGTACTTAACGTTTTTCAGTACCATAATTTCTGGAAATTTCTAAAGATTAAAACTTTGGCTTCTAAATATGCTTTGCTAGTACATGTCGTATAATTATTTTAGATTTTATGATATATTTTTGGTAACTTCTTTTTATATTTTAATATTTTTTTTTGAGTATTTTTGTGTTAAAACTTGTACGGATATTAATTTTCTAGCATATTAATGTGATTTGTAAATCTATTTCTTGGGAGTTGTATTAGCAAAAGCTCTTTTTACATGATACCTGAAAAAAAAAAAATTTCTCTCATTATTTTGTTTCTTGCCATGTATGTGTGCATGTGTTTTTTTTTCATAGTTTCTTTTCAGCTTCATCGTCCTGGAATGACGGATGAGCTTTTAAGGGGGAGGTGTAGGAGTGGGAAGGCCCATTGACACCAGCTAAGGGGAATGGGTAGTTTCCCCTCCCCTTGGAATGTGGAATGGCAAGTGGTAGGGATTCGGTCTTTGGGTACGACGGAGTGAAGTCATGTCCGAGTGTTGCTAACTGTATAATAACTGTTTTCTTTAAATGCTTTTTTTTAATAAACCTTAATTTTTAAAATTTAAATGCCAGGTTTCTTTTTTAATTTGTTTCCGTGCCCATTGATTAGAATCAAACTTTACTCATACCCTTTTCAGAGGACTATTAATGTCAATTTTGTTTATTACCGCATTCCGAAGCAGCGCCGCCTGGTGAGCTTTCGAAGCACCGGCTTGAATAATTTTTCGGAAGAGACCTACTAACCCCCGCCGGTTCAACACGTAACGTTTTTTGCGCATTTCGCACCCAGCGCGATCTCAGTCCAAGCTTCAAAGCATGAGAAAGGTAATTAATTTCCCCGCCTTCTAAAGGTCTAACTCAACTTTCAATTAACCTAATTTCTGCATGTCTTTCTCTTTGTAAATATTCCTCTTTGTAAATAGTAAATATTCCCCTTGTAAATTTTCCCCTTTAACTTGTTGGAGGCACCGACGACATTCGTCAACGATTCAGAGAAACAAGAGATAAGTACTATTTTATATTTTCATTCAACGTTTGACTTTGGTTTCTCTTACTGATTCATTCCATTCATATTTCGTTTTATCAATTAATGGATGCCGAAACGGCTACAGTGCTTCGCGGCAGAGCGAAGGCTGCACTTACAAGAATTATAAATTTCATTGATAAAAATGATCAATTTTTGACAAAAATGATATACGCAACAAGTTAGAGAAACTTGAATTAACTTATACGGAATTTGATAAAGCGGATGCTGCTTTACCTATCGAATCCTCTGAAATGGAAGAATTCGAAACAAAATATTACGAAACCAAAGCCAAGCTACAGAATATCTTAGAAAATTTATCTGTGAGAACATATGTATATAATGATAATTTAATGATGTCTAATATATTTACAGAAAATGTCTCAATATAATGATAAATCTTTGAAAATGTCTCAAAATGAAATTTAATTTTGCCAAAAATTAATATTGAGCGTTTTTCTGGTGATTATAAAAATTGGCCTTCATTTAAGGATTTATATGTATCATTAGTGCATGATAATATGTGTTTATCGAATATACAAAAGTTTCAATATCTTAGAGGTTTATTGCTGTCAGAACCAGCAAATATAATTAAGCATATTCCCATTACTGAAACGGCTTATAACGAGGCTTGGGAAAAATTATTGGCTCGTTATGATAAAAAGAAGCAAATCATTTTTTCACTCATTAAAACCTTCATGGAACAACCTTCTTTTAACGATACTAACTCTCACAACTTACGCAACATAGCAGACACTTCCGACGAAGTAATTAGAGGTCTTAAATCTATTGATACTAAAGCAGAGTCTAGAGATGTATGGTTGATTTACATTTTGTTACAAAAGGTTGATCCTAAAAACGCGCCAAGAATGGGCGCAATTCTCAAATAATATTGATTTTCCCACATTTGAAGCATTTATAGAATTTTTAAATAACAGATGTACATATTTAGAACTTTATAATGTTAGCGTTACTCATGAAAAACAACCTTATATTAATAAATCGAAATTTAACAATAGTTTAAAATGTTCTTGTTGTAAAATGAATCATCTTGTTTTCAAATGTTCTAAATTTAAAGAAATGTCTGTTAAAGAGCGTATACAACTTGTTAATAAACAAAAAATTATGTATGAACTGTTTATCTGATAAGCACACTGAGTCACATTGTAATTCAACTTTTACTTGCCACTATTGTAAGAAAAAGCATCATTCGCTATTACATGATAATAATTTTAAAAACTTCGCAATGTCAGCAAATAAATCTCATCGTGCTGAAGGTCAAAACCAGACAGGAAATGATACTAATCAAAACAAAGAAGTTGCAGCTTCCGTGAACTCTATACAAACATGTTTTTCTTTATTACCAACTTTAAGCGTTAACATTAAAAATATTTTGGGGGAGAACTGTCAAGTTCGAGTTATGGCGTACGGCGGAAGTGAATCAACATTCATTTCGGAAAAATGTTTAAAACTGCTAGGCCTGAAAAGAAAAACGCTAGATTTCAAATTAAAGGATTGCAAGATTCTAAAATCGCGATGACTAGAGGGTGTGTTGAAATAGATTTAGTATCGTTACATGACCCCAAGGTCAAGCTACCAGTTAAAGCATATGTTTTGGAAAAACTAACCGCTCCGTTACAACGGAAAAAATAAACGAAACACATTTCTCTCATTTAAAAAATGCCTGCTTAGCGGATCCGAAATTTTTTATCTCAAACAATATCGATATGATTCTCGGATCTGACTACTTTTTTTCTATTTTGCTTCCTGGGCAAATTACTTGCTCTCAAAGTAATTTAATCGCTCAAAATTCCATTTTTGGTTTCCTAATTTCAGGCAAATTAACTGAGTCTTTAAACTCAAATTCAATGCTAAATCTTCACATTAATGGTACAAATATTGACAATCAATTAAAGCAATTTTGGGAATTAGAAGAAATTCCTAACGTAAAAGATAAATTATTAACTTCTGAAGAGCAATTTGTGGAAACACATTTTCAAAATACTTATGCATGTAATTCCGATGGACGCTTTGTTGTAAAACTTCCATTTTATAAATCAAATTCAGAATTGGGAGACTCAAAACCCGCAGCAATTTCTCGCTTATTAGCAATGGAGCGGAAATTTAAAAATAACCCAGATTTTGAAAAACAATACAAAGAATTCATGAACGAATACGAATCGCTAGGTCACATGAGCTTAGCAAATTCCAGATCCCATACTTCCAAAGATTAGAATTTTTTACCGCATCACGCCGTTATCAAGCCATCCAGCCTTACAACAAAGTTAAGAGTAGTTTTTGACGCATCTTGCAAAACTACAAATGGTACGTCATTAAATTCTCTGCTAGGAGTAGGTCCCAAATTACAAAGGGATATTTTTGAAATATTGCTTAATTTTAGAATTCCTAGAATTGTATTTACAGCGGACATTGAAAAAATGTACCGTCAAATTTTAGTAGCTGATGAAGATCAGAAATACCAACAAATTCTGTGGAGAAATAACTAGTGAAAACATTCGCACATACAAGCTAAAAACTGTCACCTACGGTTTAGCCTCAGCTTCCTTTTTGGCCACTAGGTGTATTAAGCAAATCGCTCTCGATGATAAAGATAATCCCAACCTCTCCCGAGTTTTACAGGAAGATATTTATATGGATGATTTACTATCAGGAGCAGATACGCCAAATAACGCAATCTCCATTTGCAAGGACATTGCTCATGTTTTGAGTACTCGCGGATTTCATTTAAGAAAATGGAATTCTAATTCCACCGAATTTCTCGCTCAATTTTCAGAACATAGTTCTCATGATGCACGAGTTGAATTTTCCAAAGATTCTAATGAAAGTTCTAAAGTATTAGGCTTATTTTGGAATTCATCCAATGACACTTTTGGTTTCCAACCATCGCTTGAACTTACACCACCACTCACAAAGAGACGTATTTTATCTGAATCTTCCAAAATTTTCGATCCTTTAGGACTTCTTTCACCTTGTACAGTATTCATGAAGATTTTTTATCAAAAACTTTGGCTTACAAAAACAGATTGGGATTCTCCCATTCCACAACAATTAACAGAGGATTGGCTTAGGTTTCAAAAGGTCTTTAATGCCATCAACTACCTCACTGTTCCCAGATGGGTCATCCTTACAGCAGACAACATAGTAGAATTGCATGGTTTTGCAGATGCTTCTTCATTAGCTTATGCTGCTGCAATCTACTGTCGGCAGAAACACAACGGCAAAATAAAGGTTCAACTACTTGTATCAAAAACTAAAGTAGCCCCTGTCAAACAAGTTTCCATTCCTCGATTGGAGTTGTGCGGTGCACATTTACTATCCAAGCTAGTTAAATCGGACATTAAAATATTATACCTTTGATGTATTCGCTTGGACGGATTCTAAAATAGTTCTCTCCTGGCTGTCTGGTCACCCTCGCAAATGGAAAACTTTCGTAGCAAATAGAACATCTGAAATTATGGAAGTTCTACCTACAAAGCATTGGAGACATGTGCCTTCTAAGGAAAATCCCGCAGATATTGCATCCCGAGGTATTGATCCTAAATGCTTACCTGATTGCAAGTTATGGTGGCAAGGACCACCCTGGCTAAGGCTAGAAACTTCTAGTTGGCCCAAGGCTGAATCCAGTTGCGATGAGGCTTCGGATGAGGTAAAAGCGGAACAAAAATCCGTCTCCATCTTCAATCTGTTGACTCACACATCAAATGATGTAATTCATGGTTTATTCGAACATTCCTCTTCACTCACCAAAGTAATTCGCATTTTTGCTTATTGCCAAAGATTTATTAAAAACTGTAAAAAGATAGCAGCTCAAGGATCATCGATCAGTTCATCCCATATTAATACTACTTCACTTACCTTTTCGGAAACCAAAACCGCTGAAGAAACCATCATTCGTTGGGTTCAAGGTTTTTACTTTCAGGAAGAAATACGAAGCATTAAAAACAGATTTCTCTGCCACCCAAAAGTCCATTACGTTCCCTCCACCCTTTCATAGATGAACATGGTTTAGTACGGGTGGGAGGGAGATTGCAAAATTCCCAGCTTCGATTCAATTCCAAGCATCCTATCATACTTCCTTCTCAGCACAGTATTAGTGAACTCCTTATCAAGGAACAACACATCGCTCATTTACATGCTGGGCCGACTTTGTTAGCTCACGTTCTTCGACAGTCCCATTGATCGTAGGAAGTAGAAAATTAATTAACAAATGTATTAGAAAATGCTTAAAGTGTAACAAATTCAAAACCTCCACCACAACACCACAGCTGATGGGCAATTTACCAAAACACCGTGTCACGCTGGAGAGACCTTTCTTCAGTTGCGGTATTGATTATGCTGGTCCTGTACTGATTAAATGCAACAAAGGTCGAGGGACTAAATCTACAAAGGGTTACATTGCTTTATTTGTATGCTTAGCAACTAAAGCTGTTCATATTGAAGCAGTCGGAGACTTAACAACTGATTCCTTCATAGCTGCACTACGTCGTTTTAGTGCTCGTCGTGGGGCTCCCCGCCACATTTATAGTGACAATGGAACCAATTTTGTTGGAGCTCGTCGAAAACTTGACGAAATACGGAAGTTATGGCTTTCCTTACCAACTAATGAAGCCATCTCTTACTACTTATCCAAATCTTCAATAGATTGGCACTTTATTCCACCGTCATCACCACATTTTGGAGGTATTTGGGAATCAGGAATTCGATCCGTCAAATTTCATCTGAAGAGAGTATTGGGAGAAACCATATTAACTTTTGAAGAGTTAACAACCTTGCTCACGCAAATCGAAGGATTACTAAATTCCAGGCCCTCTCCTACGTTAATGACTCTGACATAGAATGCATATCTACACTCACACCTTCACATTTTCTTACAGGTGATGTTCTTCTTTCAGTTCCAGAGGAGCTTCCTTCAACCTCCAACCACAGAGATCGTTGGGAGTTGCTACAGAACATCAAACGGGGCTTTTGGAAGAAGTGGAGTTCCGAATTTATCTCCTCCTTACAACCTCGCAAGAAATGGCAGGACGCACAACCAAACTTGAAGGAAGATGACATCGTATTGATCAAAGAGGAGGGTCCTCCTGGTACATGGCCAATGGCTCGAGTTCTTCAAGTGCATCCAGGCAACGACGGACTGGTTCGTGTTGCAACTGTGAAAACCCAAGACTCAGTGTTTAAACGACCTGTTCATAAACTTCACAAACTTCCCATATATCCGAACTAGTTCGGATATAGGGTGGGAGTATGTTTCCTACACTCCTCACTTAACTGTAACTGAGTGCGCCAGACTTTCCACTCCTCACTTAACTGTAACTGAGTGCGCGAGATTTTCCCGCTTTCCTACCCCAACGGAAACTTTTTGGAACCCAGTACAGGTTCTTCTCTGTAAACTGAAACGCAGCGGACGGACGCAAGGTCTTGTTCGCATCAATCCGCAGCACCTTCAAAGGTGTAATTTTCATTTAACCGCATTATTACCTTTTAGTGTAAACTTTAACTGTAAATATTTATTTTCTTGTAATATAAATTTAAGTACTATCTCCATCTCTGGCTATTATTCGAACTCAACCAACGGCATCACTTGTAATGAATTCTTTTTTACTTAAATGAAGTATTTGCGTTTAAATGCCTTTGATTCAATTAATCCATCACTAACCCTTTAATACTTACCCCTAGACAACCACCTCGCCAACTTAAAAT
>BMAU01004230.1:0-30546 GCA_019973935.1 Trichonephila clavipes
TATATATGTTAATATATATATACATCTTTATATATAAAAATCTTCTGTGCGTCTGTTTGTCAATAAACTCCTCCTAAACGGCTGGACCAATTTCGATGAAATTTTTTGTGTGGGTTCAAGTAAATTGGAGAATGGTTTAGAGAGAGAGAGATTCCCAATTCTATCCGATATCGCAATTAGTTAAAAAAATATTAATTAAATACATTCAAAACATACAACTCAACATTCACCTGCATTGTTGTAACAAGTAAAAAAAAAAAAAATTTAAGATCAATTCCTACTTAGATCAACCACGAAAAAATTTATTTTAACAACTTTTTATGAAATAGTTGCAATTAATATAAATATACATAAACATATGACAGAATCACAACATTAGGTGGTAATCAATTTTTATTAATTATCATTAAAGTATCGTATTGTCATCCAAAACAATCGTGTATATAAAATTTCCTTTCAACTGATTGCTTTAACACGTGAGAAAAAAAACCTTTTCAAATTTTGACATAAGTCGCCAAAAGGGTCGCTAAGTCGCCAACGTGGTTGTATTTGTAATTTTTTAAATAATTAGTTTTAATCAATTAATGTTTATTAATTATAATTAAATTATGGTATTGTCATCCAAAATAATCATGTACATTACATTTCAGCTCAATTGAGAGCTTTAAAATGTATTTTATTAACGGTTGAAAATTCCACCAAGATAAATAAATAAACAAAGAAACAAATAAAATATGTATAGAGATCGTGAGCTAATAGTAGGAATTGAAAAAGATGTAAGTTGGCGTCGAAAATTGATTTTCAGCCGAACTGGCCAAACCCGGTCTTTATTGTAACGAAAATGCAGACGATTCACGCTTTTTAGCGTTTTTAATTAATATCTTTTCAAATAATCTTTTTATATATATATATATAATTCTTCTGTGCGTGAGAAAGGGACTGAACTCCTTCTAAACGGCTGGACCGATTTTGATTAAAGTTTTTGTCTGTTTCAGTGGACTCGAGAATGGTTTAGATTTATAATTCGGTTCAGAAATGTTTATTTAATTAATTTTTTATTTATAAATTGTTGATCTTTGAATGTTTTACATTGGATCCGGCAGACTGCGCTACGATCGCAGTATCGAATATTCAAAAATCTTTTATTATAATTCAAGTTAGTTCCGACAGTTGGTGTTGTGATCATTTCAGGAAAATATTTTGTCGCTTCGTGTTATTATTTTGTTGAAATAAATCGTGTGTTAATTAAATTTTTACATTCAGATGTGATTAGTGTTTGAAATTTTACTCAATTTTACTCAAATTTTACTCAAAACGGTCCAGATTGTTAAAGCTTATTAATAAAAATTTGGAATTTTTGAATTTAACATATGTGTACGAGACAACGTCTGCCGGGTCCTCTAGTATATATATATATATATATATATATATATATATATATATATATATATATATATATATATATATATATATATATATAAACAAGAAAAGCAAAACAAAAAAAAATGTCCAACATCATATAGAAAGGAAAATGGAAAATAGCAAGTAAAATCGCTTTCTATTTTATCACTTAATTTGAAAAAGATACATTTAAAAATATATCTTGTTCAAGTTTTCAATCTTGAATAAAATACTTTCTATTCAGCCATTAAAGTTCAAATACATTTTTTTAAACTTGCAGTGGAAGACACTTTTTTTCAAATATTAATTCATTATTAAATTTAAAAATGAATAAACAGTAACAAACAAAAATAATAGTGCAACAGCTTATATAGAAAGGAGAATCGTTTATTGTGACCCTGGGGCGGAATGGATAGCGCGGATCTAATGCATCTAATCCTAAGATCATGGGTTCGTATCCTACCTGGGAAGGCCTAATTTCTGAGAATGTGATTTATTTTTTACTCTACTATTTTATTAGAATAATTAAATTTAATTTATGAATAAATCGTAACAAAAAAAATATCTCAACACCATACATAGAAAGGAAAATGGAAAAATGCAATTAAAATTGCTTTCTATTTAGTCACTTTATATCGTGATTCTATCACATGTATATACATATTATATTAATTGTAATTGTTTAATAAAAAGTAACTAAAATAAAATAAAAATTTGTTACCCTAAGTAGGAATTGACTTTAAAAAAATTATATTACTTGCTTCAAGAACATCTTCCCTTTAAAAACACCTTTGTTGATACCCTCCGTCACATCATTAGATAATGTGACCGCAAATTCCACAACTCTTCAAAGTGATTTTTTTCACTAACGTGATCTTTCATAGTTGTGATATTAATCACAGTCACAAGCGTGGAAGAAAACCTCAACTGGTTTAGTTAAAGTTAACGTAGTTTGAGAGGTTAGAGAAAATGATATCACTTAACTGGGATGCTTTATAAAAGGAAAAATTTTGCATACTACTTACTATACGCAAGTTATTTCAAAATACGACCAATTTAGTGAAAATTCCAAAATGGTACCACACTCGGTACATTTCTATCCATAACAATATTATTGCCAATTTTTTTTTCTTTTACAAAACGACTTTATTTCAAAAACGCCATTTTAAGTGTGCGTAACCGAAATTAAACAATAACGGAAAATATTTATGTAATACTTTAATGAATTAATCGTTCGAAATGCTTGGCTTTTACACGAATACAGGCTCTGCATCTTTTTTAAAGTGATTGCTTGACAAGTCATGAATAAATAAACTAAATTCAGTGGAGCAATAACCCATGAGGGCCAAGGCCTATTGTTCCCATCTCAGTAGACGGGATCATTGGGCGCTGAGGGACATAAGCAGATGTCCCGATCAGGTGATCAGTCTGAAGTGAAACCCCCATTAGTTACCAAGCAAGCTTGATACTCATCGACCCAATGAGGGAATGAAAGGATGAATCGACCTTTCGCAGCCCGAGGATAGAACCCCGGACCTGTGGTGTGAAAGCGCAATACGCTACCACTCGGTCAATGGGCCTTCCATGAATAACTAGCTAAACCTATTTCTTCCCCTGTTTTAGCAATCCTTGGGCATAATTGGGATACATTTCCGATTCGTTTGAAAACAAAGTTAGAAGGTGAACATTTGATTCTTTAAAGCAGAGGTTCCCAAATTTTTTTGTCTCATTGCCATTTTTATGTGTGTGTAGACCCTACTTACTAAATATTAAATTTTTGCAAATTTATCAACTTAAATGTTTTTAACAGCTAGTATGGCACTACTTTAAAAGTTCTATGATTCTAACTGTAGTTAAGGAGAATGTTTACAACTTAAAGTACATGAATTGACATGCAACATGTAAATTGATTAAATTAAAATTTAATTAATATATGAAATAATTAATACATAAAATAACTGAGTGACCAACAAATGTTTTTAATGGGTGGGATGAATCTATTGCTTCAATAATAAATTTTCAACATTTGGCTTTAATCTTAAAAGTTTAAGCCTATATCTCCGCGGTTTTAGTAGTATGTATCCCCCAATCTTTCTTTTTTTCTGTTTTTATTTAGAGATTGGCAAGCGCGATGAAACTCCTCCCCTCTGAGAAAGGCAATTAAAAACTTTCTTGAGATCTTCCATAATTAAAGATAAATAACAGGTATATCATTTTAAAGCCAAATTACTGACATTCCTTTCCAAACTTTACTTTAAGATCTCCGTTACTGCCTATTCTGATTAGTTCCTAATATAACATGACATTTTTTTTCAATATGACAACATGAATCCATTAGCTACTGTGATATTACCATATATAGTCAAAGTATTCTCAAGCCTATTTTCAAAACCTGAATAAAGGGCATTTAAATATTGAACATAGGTTTTCTAGCAGATTGTCTGTGAATTGATTGACTGAATATTAACGTCACACTGTTCAGCTACACGAGGGCTTTCGGCGACGGACCACGTAATTTTGAACCATGGTCAAGTGACGTGGACGACACTTGAAAGTTAGGTGACACCCAAAGTTATGTGACATTATTTGCTCAAATTCTGACTCAAACCACATTATTTTTTACTAAATCAGCAACGTATTTTGTCCCACTTGTGGCTGTGATTAATAGAACGGCTATGTAAGATCACATAAATGAAAACCTCACCGTACAATTGTGAAATTTATAGTCACAATATTTAATGGTGTGATAGAAAGTGTCAATTAGGAACATTTTCAAAAGAACACTGGTGTTCAAAATTAAGAGAATTTACATATTGCATAGAATTTCATGAAAACTTTGAACGAAATGTAAAAATACTACTTCGAAACAAACATGCATATCTTGTGTGTTGAATAATAAGCATATAAGGGTATTTGGGCAGATCTAGTCAAGTAACAAGATTTATAAGCGAATGTGTCAAACTCCGGCTCTCGTTCTCCAGCCCACCTCGTTAAATTTCTAGATGCATTTTTAGCAGCAATCGGTCATATTAAAATTCTCTTACAATAAAAATAAGTTATTGCCAATGTTTAGATGATGAAATAAGGTGGTAGATTGTGGACCTCATTCTTATAGAGCATGTTTGAGACATTTTGGGACTTCAATTACTACTCTCCTCCGAGAACCATCCAAGGTCTGAAAACAGAGTTGCTAAAGGCGAGTGGGATTAGTTGCCACAGGAACTCATAAAATCCCTTATTCCCGGAATAAAATCATAGTGGAAGACCTGCACTTTTGTAAGAGGGTAACATATTCCATATTAAAAAAATATTTTTATTTCTGTTTTGCAACTGTTCGTTCATATGTACCAACTGTAATGAGTGTTACGCACGATCATGCGTGTGTATTATAATTGTTGAATAGTTATTTTTTGCATAATGTCAACCCTATGTACATACCAAATTTCATTGAAACCTGTCATGTAGTCTTAGAGATAATTGACCAAATCTGAGCATTCTCTTAATTTTGAAAACCAATGTAAAATTAGTCATCACTTGTGTGTTGTGACTAATGCCACCTGCCTGACGGAGTCAGGTCGAGTCTCGCGAAATTCATCGCGGCTAAGGGCTAGAATTTACGCCTGTCGTTATCCTTAGCCTTGAGCACCATGCAGGTGTCAGTACGTTTTTGCTCAGTTTCCTCCCCCTCAATTTAGAGGGAGAAAACCCTGGTGGTGGTCAGGGACCTCCCACCTCTCTTTCCTTTCACCAACCACACGAGAGGACTTGCGGCTCGACGGCTATTTAGAGTACCCCCCTGCTGCAAAGGCACTATACATTTACAAACATCCATCTCTTCTCCGGGATTCGAACCCAGGGCCTACGGCATTGCAGTCAGCGTCGCTAACCACTGTTCCGGTTGGGTGACTAGTCATCACTTACTCAAGTGATATGGAATTTTTTTTTCTCCAGAACTGATATAACCACCCCTTCTACCCCTCACCTGTGTGAGGTTGAGTTTCAGGGCAACCAATATGAGGCTTTATAGCAATTTAGAATTTTTAAAGTTATTTATCTGTATGTTTTGGCTACTTTAATTCATCTGGTACAAAAGGATCTCTTACTCTCTCATAGTTCAAATCTTTCACAAATCTGTTCATTCTAGGACAATTTCCGATAACCAACTGGCATGTAATACAGGGAATACAGGCAAATAACAGGAAAAAGGCGTGTCTCAGCATGTTTCAGGTTTGATCCTGTAAGATCAAAGAAAGAAAAAAGTAAGCAGACATACCTGAAAAACTTTATAATACCGCGACATAAATTATATATTATGCTTTATTTTTATATCAAAATTATTTTCCAACATATTTTCTATGGCTATTTGCTATACAAGGTCGTTAGATGAAATAAATATATTGGAAAGCAATAGAGAAATAACTTACCAAATAGCTCCAGTGCTATCTAAGACTAACACAATGACTAAGCCACACTTGTTAAGATACCAGAAACTAGAACGTTGCCTGGAGTTACAAGATATTGTTCGATATTTTTGTTCTCGTTAGTATCGAGGAAAGAAAAAATTTGTTCTTTTTTTCGTGTTATTTTTTCTGTAAATACAGCACAAAAAGAAAATAATGAAGAGTATACAAACGAAATTCTTCGAGGTAGAATAAAGCATAACAAAAGACAACTGCGTAGAAATGATGCCAACGTTGGTTGAAAAATGTTTTAACGGTAATGTTAGTAAAGGTATTGAACTTAAAATGCATTTTTAAGAATAAATATTGTTTTTATAAAACAAATAGTCGTAATTCTTTAGTTTACCACTGCTATGTATTTCTATTTTAATATCTAAATAAATTGAAATGATGAAATGTTAATATTTCATTGAACGTATTAAAGAATTTTTTCAAAAAATTATAAGCACATTTTTATAAAACTATAAAAAAAATTTTTTTATTGTTTCATAAGTCAAATGAAGTAGTTAATATTATAACGTAGAATTCTTTCCTCTTAAATTTTATTGAATTATGTCAATTTTTTTAAGAAAAACTTTTTAACTCTTTTAAGGTGAGACAGTAGCTTTGGTTGTTCAAAAATTCAATCTTTTAAAAACATTCAATTTTTTAAAACTAATACAGGATGTTAGGAACGTTTTATTAAGCAAACCGCGTTGAAATCCAACAATAATTATTCTCTCAGCAATAAAAAGTGTAAATTTCAACAGTGAATTTTATATTAAACACACACACAAACAATTTTTTGTGTAGAATTAGTTGTTTGGTTATTTGTTTTGTAAAAATGGATCTTAGATGCAATATGAGATCTATTGGCGACGAGGTTCGTAGTTTTAAATCATGATCAAGGTATGTTTACGACATCTAATTTAACATTAATTTCCTGACTCAGTTAGGATTTAGAATATTCTTTTAATATTTTATATGGGTTATATAACGATGTGATCGTTCAAAAAATGATGAAGAAATTATCTGCATTTTTCTATTCTATCCTACTTCGTAATGTACAAAATCACAAAAAAAAAAACTTTTTTCAATAACGATGTTATGAATGTGGTTTAATCTTCAATTATATAATTACTTTCACAGAGACTTTTGAAAAAATATTTGGGTAGAAGAACTCAAAACTAAAAAGCATTTTTCAGTTTTAAAGTTTCGAAGTACTGACAAAAAAATAATGACCATAAACTATTTCCAAAATAACAATTGATATTGGAGTAAAATAAAACAGCAGTAGAGTACTTAATGGCGGAATAGATAAACGCCAAAATAAACCGTCTGGGATTTAAAATAAAGTATTTTGTGTTATTTCTGCCTTTCAGATTGAGAATGCGTCAATATAAAGGGAGCAGAAATTAAATCTTTATTTTCCATGAAACAGGATCATTAGACTCTGAGAGATTTTTTTCCGAATAACTTTGGGGTTTTGATCACATTATTTTATAATATGATGAATAAAAAAAATAGTGTTTTAAATTGTCTTAATTTTAAAAAACATAAAAAAATATAAAAAATAAGAGATGATCTTTAAATTTATCTCTCATTCACAGGTATACAAAATACAAGAATTCTTCCACTTTAATGTTATATAAGAATGTAGGATCCATCGTAAGTCTTTCAAAAGTTATCTTGTGAGTAACAAAAAGAGAGTTAACTGCTTTACTTATTTTTGTGTTCATACATTGTGCTATTTAGAATTACAATAATTCCACAGCAAAAATTGTTCTGTTTTTTAAGCTTTAAACTTTACTGCACAAACTTTTAAAAAAATCATATTAAAAAGAGAAAAAAATTTTGGTTTATGAGGAATCTAAAAATTATGTCAAAATATGCAGTTCCAAAACTCCACAAGGTACTATCCCTCCCCCCTCAAAAAAAGACAGAATACCTAAAATATGTAAAAAAAAACATTTTTTTTTTTATTAAAAACAGTTACAAAATCCCTGTGCACCACAAAGTATAACACGGGGCTCACAGAAGTAAGTATTAATCACGCATCACAAAGGAAAGAAGGGGGGAAAATTATGGTTTTGAGAAGGAGTACAAATATTTACAACAAATTCACAGAACTTGTTGAAAGTACTTCAGGTGGAAATAAGTTGTTGAAGATTCGGAGGCCAATTTATATTAAGTAGCCAGTCTTAGGATATTTTGTTCTCTTTTAAACTTGGAACACGGAAGGAGCACATGTTCTACATTTCCCTTGCCTCCAATATTACAATCACAGGAAGATCACAGAACAAAATTAAATTTGTGTTAGCAATAGACGAATTTTTAAACAATTGTGGCCTAAGACTAAAATGACCTGTTGAAAGAGAATTGATTCAAAAATCCAAGTTCAAATTGATATAATTGATATAATTCAATGCTGAAGAACATTTCACTATATGATTGAATAGCAATGTACGTAGTTCACATGTATTAGCATTTTTTCACAAGAATATTAATAGAATGTTTCACTAAAAACAAGTGTTTTCATCTTAAGAAAAAAAATTGCCACAAGACTACTTCTAAATAGAAGTGTCTCATTGCAACAGCGCTACCTAACGGCTTTTACTATTCAACACAAGTAGCTTTTAAAGTTACCATGACCAGTTAAAAATAAGTTAGATTGTAATTTCAGCTTTTATTAATGGTTGGAAAACATTTCTTATTTCCCATTCTCCCATTATTAGAAATGAGGTATTCTTGGTTCCATTCTTTCACCATTCTTTCTTTCATAATTTCTTGCAAAATGATTTAGGAATATAAACAGAAATAAATGAAAGTTAAACATAAAACATGTTTAACTTTCATTTTTTTTCTGGCATTGAGCTAACTGATTCATAATAATTGTAGAAATAAATTTCAACCTTTTTTTAAAAATCAATGCAATGAAAAATCTATTAAAGTTTTATCCAACTATATTTACTTTTCATTGGAACTATTAATCTACACTATTGAAATTCGTAGGTAAACAAACGTGTATCTATGCGACCGATTTTGGAACTAGGTGTATCTTCTCACGAACCGCACGACACAGAAACTAGCCAAAGGTTCCAAAAGCTCGAGAATGATCTGAGGAATCCGTTTTTATCATTTATATTCCTATATTCCAATTAGTTAAAAAGATATTAATTAAAAACCTTAAAACACAGAATTATTGCCTTTTTTTCCCGCCTGTCGGCGAAGTTCCAAATTTTCGACCTTTTTACTTTTTTCCAGACATTTTTTTTAAAAAAAATCACGGTCTAATTTTTTTATGACGCCCAGACAAAAAATAATTACAGAATCGGAAAGATCATTTACTTCGCCGCGAGAGATACTGTAGAACCTATTTTACAAAATAATGATATTTTCTATTTTTTACGATTTTTTCTAAAATGAGTCAAAATTGATGCGTTTTTATTAAAATGATTTCTAAATCGTTCCGCTTGCATTTTCTTTCACGTTAATGAAAAGGTATGTTACACTAAAAAAGTTCATGCTTTTCTCTTTTAGAATCAGTCATTTAAAAAATAAAATGTCAAAAACTTTTTTTCTTACGTTTTTTCAAAAGTAATTAAAATTTAATTTAAATACTTAATAACTTTTTAATTTATAAAAATAATCTCAAGAAACTTTTTTTCCGTGTGTAGAACAATATTATCCATAATCTGAACAAAGATAGAAAACATTGCTTAAAAATTACGGTTTTTAAAAAAAGAATTATATTTTTCGTTTTTTTCCTTTTTGCGAGAAATATTTTAGCATTATTTTTGTTTTAATTATTTTGTTTAAAAATTACTGTTGTTTGCAATCGATGTGTTAAGTTTGAAAGCATTAACTTTAAAATCATGCTTTTAAAAAATTCTTTTAAATATTTCATGCGAGAAGCTCTGTTTTGTGCCAAAGTTATTCGCTTCAACTATGAGGATACGGGAGAAAGTTTTGCGCATGCGCGATAGAGAGGTCACTCTTTTCACGGTTTTTGAAAAGGTAAATTTCGCTGCTGTCATCATTTACATTAAGTTGATATTTATAGCAGTATTCAATTCATTACACATTACAGATAAATGTTTTAAAGAGTGCAAGACAACTGATAATTTTCTTCATTATATGTTAGTTTTGTATAACAATTTTTTTTGTCAGATACGTGTTTAAGTAATTTATTAAACACAGTTGAATAACGCTAAAATTAAAATTAAATATCAAAAATGTTTTTATCATATTAGTTTTTTTTTTCTTTTTCAATGATTTTTCCAGCACATATAAATATATATATATATATGTTTTTATATATATATATATATATATATATATATGAAAGAAATATGTATTACATATCAAAAACAAGAAATAATAGATAATGAGCATAACAACAAATAGCGTAATAAAAATATAAAAGCTGAACATTAAGAACAAAATTATAGAGAAATAAAAAAGAAACTACAAAAAAGAAGAACCTAGCGAGTCAGAAAGCAATTTCGGACTTAGGACCGAATAAGTGGGGTTAAACTAGTTTGAAGGCGCCAACCTTCCCCCTTTGCAACTCGGTAGGAAAAACCAAATAAAATAAACAAAAATTCAGAGTATGTAAAAACTCAGAGAGTATGATAAAACCACTCACTACTATTATGTAACAAACTCTTCCAAATATATATATATATATATGCTTTCCCGCATACTGTTTTTTATAACTTATATATATTTAAATGATTAATCAAACATTCAAACGTTCAGAAAAAACAATCGCTTCAATAGCTATCTGTAGATTTTCCTTTTATTAATTACTTATAGAAAATGGATTGTAATTAATATATATATTTGTTTTTTAAAAGGATTATTTCTATTATTTCATTACTAAATTAATTATTTGTTTACTAAAAAGTACATCGTCTATAATTTTGGATCAAAATAATGTCAAAAACGTTTTTTACGAATTTTTAAAAAATACTCAAATTTTACATATTTAATTACAACTTATCAAATTCAAATTTTTTATAACTTCTTCATTTATAAAAATTATTGCATGAATTGGGAAGATAATTTACTTCGACAAGATGCAGTATGTTTTTTTTTTTTTTTTTAACAAAACAAATATACTTTACATATTTTATGATTTTTTTCTAAAAGGAATCAATATCGATGTTATATGAAAATGATTTTTAAAAAACTTATACTACGATCTTTTAGAGTTTGTGATTTAAAAAGTAAATTGCCGAAAACTTTTTTACGAATTTTTAACAGATACTCAAATTTTAAATATTTAATAACTACTTATCAAATTCAAAATTTTTATAACTTCTTCATTTATAAAAATAATTGCATGAAATTTTTTCCCGTGTATCGACATTTAAAAAAATGCTCACAATTTTAACTCAACATTTAATACACAGTTGTAAAATTTTGTTATCAAAATTTCTAATTTTTTCAACATACAACTATTTTTAAAATGGTACATTTTCCTTTCCGGGGCCTAAAAAGTTGCAAAGTGAGTGAGTGAATATTAAAGTCTCACTGTTCACTTACTCGAGAGCCCTGATAGCGAGAGGGGAAGGGGAATTTACATGATAATATGTTATGCATTTAAAAATGTTCATCCAACGCCGGGAGAAAAAAAAACCTATCTGACAAAGAAAAGAAGCGAAAAAATTAAGAAATAAGGAATTTTAAGTTATATTCTCGGTAAAAGCCCAATTAACGTCCGGCTAAGCGGTGGAGGGAAGGAAGGGAAGTCATTTTGAAAAAGAATATTGAAATGATGATTTTGTGAAGGAAAGGGAAAATTTATAAAAGTAGAGAAAGCCCGAGCAATTCGCCGGGCCATGAAGCTAGTCTGTTTATAATGAATGAAGTCTTAATTGTAACGAAGAACATTAAAATGAAAAAATATCTTCGTCAGAGTAACGTTTTATAATTTTTTGAGGCACTGGAAGCCTATGCAAAAGTATGTCCCACCTGCGACCTTTTTTAATAGATAGTATATCGCATGCGTTGTTAAATACACTCATGGACAAAAAAATTAGCGCACTAAGAAATAATTGCGGGACCGTAACGAAACTTGGCATGAAGGTACATGTCGGAAAGATATGCAAATGATTAGAAATGCAGCGTGATTGTGCATTACGTATAGCCGGTGGAGGGTGTTTAATGTAGTTCTCCGTGGAGTATGAAACAGGTAACCAAAGCTTGTTTGAGTGTGCTGAATCATTTACTGTCGCAGTTTGAGAGGGGGAGAATCATCGGTATAATGAAAATTGGGTGGTCAGCTAGGCGAGTAGTTCGTCAATTAGGCCGCTCTGATTCTGTTGTGAGGAGGTGTTGGGACCAGTGGATCCGAGAGATGTCCTTTACACGAAGACCAGGCTCAGGATGCCCTTGAAAGACCAGTCGTCAAGAAGACCGCCACATCGTTAGAAATGCACGCGTACACCCAACTGCTTCATCTGCCGCCATCCAGCCACAGGTAGCACTTTCATTAGGGGCCCCTGTATCTTCTCGAACCATACGAAGGCACTTCGCTGAAGGACATTTGGGATCGATACGCCCATTACGTGTGCAGCCCTTGACACCCACTCATCGACGCATTCGTTTCGAGTGATGCCGCGCACGAGGAAATTGAACTGCATCGGAATGGAACCAGGTCATCTTTAGCGACGAATCCAGATTCAATCTTAGCTATGATGACAATCGTGTTCGTGTGTGGAGACCCCACAATGAACGCCTCAATCCTGCCTTTGCTTTACAGCAACACACCGCTCCCACAGCTGGTGTGATGGTATGGAGTTCCATTGCCTACAATACATGGTCACCCATAGTATTGATCCGTGGCACATAGACAGCTCAACGGTATGTCCATGATATCCTGCAACCACATGTGTTTCCACTCTTGCAACGGCTCCCAAGAGCCACTTTTCAACAAGACAATGCTCAGCCTTACACGGCAAGGGTGTCACAAGACTCTCTCCGCACTGTTACTATTCCTTGGCCTGACCGATCCCCAGATCTGTCTCTAATCGAACAAATCTGGGATCATTTGGGACGGCGAGTTGGGCATCCCACGAGTTTGAAGGAACTAGAGGCAAGGTTACAGGAAATATGGAACGAAATGTCTCAAGACATCATACAGATCTTTTATGCCTCAATGCCCGATCGTATCGCATCGTGCATTCGCGCTAGAGGGGGTTCAACACGGTATTAAATCCTCAGTTCTTTTGCCTTTTTCTCTGAAATAAATTATCATTTTTCTTTGATTTTCTAATCATTTACTTATATCAAAGTAGTCATTACGTATGTAAAATTTCGTTTCATTTTGACGATTCCTTTTTGGTACGCTAATTTTTTTGTCCATGAGTGTACTTTTACAAATGGTAACCCATAACGAATAAATGTCGCAACCTCACAAGCCAACTTTCGACTAAATGATGCCGTATGGTGATAGGTTTAGACCTAGACACAGATAACGGACTACATACCAATGAAGTTTTGACACTGTTGTCAACTGGCATATGCAATGAAATACGTTTAACGCGAAAACGCTCAAGATGAAATATCGGTTAACACGAAATATTTCCAGCAAATTATTATGCATTTTCATTTTTATTTCTTTTAACACGAAACAAAAATAGTTGAACATGAAAAGAATTTCCTTCTGGGAATGAACAAAGCACGGAAAACACCAGCCGAATGGGACTTCCTACAGTACCGTCAGAAAAATTCGTTGCAGTAGATAATTATGTGTATACAGTCCTAATTAAAGTAGATTAAAACATTTAAGAGTTGGTTCAAAGCTCAAAAAGTATCATTGATGCAGATTCCGACGGTGGTAATAATGCATCTCTTATTCCCACGTCAACCGAAATGAGGAACATCAGGAAAAGTATGTTCAGTTATTTGAAAGCACGTTCCAATAGTGAAATGAATATTAAAATGGACAACATCGAAATGTTTGTTGACAACTCTTTGCTAAAAAAGACAATACAAAGTAAAATATTAGATTATTTTCCAGAAACTCTCTCTCATTAAAGGTTTTGCTTTTCTAAAAGCTTGATGATTTTGTGTTACGTTTCATGAAGGTATTGTGAGTGTTTCAATGACTTTTATGAAATGCATGAATATATAACAAAATAAAATTTTCTCTAATAAACTTAATTTTGTTGAGATATGATTTTTTGTTTGCAATATCCTTTAACAGGAAAGATATTTTTGTCTCCCCCCCTCTCAGTTTCGTGTTAAACTATTATCATATTTTCACCGCAGTTTTAAATTCCGAGCTTTTCGGAGATGACCGGGAATAAAATTTGATGATTAAAATTATTCAAATCATGATCCTTTTGAGACCCTAGGCCCGAGTCTAGTAGACCTACGCCTTTAAATGTATATATTTTGTGTTCGTAACCTTTTTATGAATTTACCAGGAGAGTTCAACTGTTATTTGTTTCTTCCTTTCATATATATATATTCGTACACTGACGAAATATTTACATGACTTTTTATTAAGAAAATTTTACAGTTCTTTTTAACAACTTTATGCAAAATATATTATGCTATTATCTCTGAGTTGTACAAACACAAGGAAAGTTTAATGCTGAACTGTTAGTAAAATATAATTCTACTTTATTACAGAATACTATATCATTTTATTTACCTTGAATGACGTGACACACACTATGCAAAATTTCAGTAATTACGAAACGAAAAAAGTTAATATTTCAGTAATTATTCCCGAAACGAAAACTGATTGGTGATTGGTTTGACATTTTTCGTGAAATCACTTCAACAAGTGAAACATGCCAAGAAATTTTAAAATTTTCAAATTAAGTTATCATAAGTTTAAGTGATTCAGTGCCTTAGGCCAGAACTTTTGATCGATTATTATTTTTAAAATTCTCTTTGTTGGCAGTGAATCTTTATTCTTCTCATTTATAATGAAATCCCGTATTAGTACTCGGCGAGGATTTTTTTAGATGTTTTAGATTCTATCCTGCACAACGAGATAAGTTTGTAATGGGTCTATTCACGAATTTTTTATTAATCTTTTAGGGTAAAATTATTCTTTTTAACTGTTAGGGTTTTTGAAAACGTTCCCTCGAAGAAGAAGACTTGATTTATTCAAATGAGTTGTTCTATTTATGCGTTGGCATTTAGGTAAACGATGTTAGTCGATGGGGATGGTTGATAGTTTATAATTGAGGATTAAAAGTGATTAAAATTGTGAACTATTGTTACGACTGTGGGTCGTATAATTAAGAAAGATATTTACAATGAATTCTAGCGAAGAAATCAAGAGTGCTCCAAGAGTAAGTGGAGTAAATTATATTTATATGTTAGTAGCCTTAAGCCGTAGAACTGCCCTTTTAATTATTTACTAAATGCATTTTCTACCTTTAGTTGTGCTGATTAAGTAAATTGAGTTTAAAACTTGTTATGGCTGATCTTGCCTCGAACCACCAAACCCTAACAACCTCTAATAGGTTGTTGCAAATTTTTCACTTGAATGGGGTTCCAAAGCTTCAATCAGAAAAAATAGCGTTTATCATGATAGAACTTTATAAATATACTTGCCGTAATCAATCCGTTTTGTAAAGCATTTCACAATAATGTGTGACTTTTTTTCAAGCGATTGATATCCAAGTCTTAGCATTGAGCATTCGATATTATTCCAAAATATTTTTATAGCACCCCTGTTCTTGATTTAAAAAGAACAGGACCTGAGTTTCTAAAATGGAATATATACAGGGAGTCCGGGCTTAAAGTAACCAAAAGTTATGACTTATTTGTACGGAACTAACCATCAGAATGTAATAAACTGTTCGTTCATTGTATGGAAAACTCTCCGAGATTTTTTGAGTCTGGACCAATCGGCCATAAGTACATGCAATATTCAGCAATCGCAGATGATAAACTTTTTACACTGACTCCATTAGTAAAGATGTGGACGCGAAAGTAAAAGATTCAGTGCGTACTTTGGTTAACAGAATTTAAATCAGTCACGCGTGTACAGCAACGAGTTCGAACATAATGGAATGAATGTCTCTACTGGCTTGCCTAATGAACTTATCAGGACTCCTACAAAATGAATCACGCGTACGATCCTTAAGGTAGGTATCCATAAGTTTTCTACACGCAAAATTAAGGATACCTGCCAGTTTGAGACACCACGTTCCCGTCTCCCTTAAAGTTCTTTCCCATTGGTGGGTAGATTTTGATGTCGGAGGGTCGACATTATATTCTGTATGAACACGCCGCTGTACAAGCGTGACTGATTTAAATTCCGTATGCAAAGTTCGCACTGCACCTTTTACTGTTCACATCTTTATTAATGAAATCAGTCTAAAAAGTTTATCGTCTGCGATTGTCGAATATTGCGTGCACGAGCGGCCAATAGGACTAGACCCAAATAATCTAAGGAGATTTTTCCAATCCACGGATGAACAGTTTATTAGATTCTGATGGGTAGCTCCGTAATAATAAACTATTACTTTTGGATACCTTACCCCGGATACCCTATATATATCTTTTACGTTCCCGTACTCCCACTCCTAGGGAGTGAATTTCTGAAAAGTAAATTCTCACAACAGATCTCTACTTAACAGAAGAAACACTTTCGACAATTTTCAGGTCTGAAAGAATAATAGTTCAAAAATGGGAATTCCGTAGAGTCGTTTTCAACAAAACCCGTTATTAAAACCCCTCGTTGTCAAATCAAAAGATGTCGCCAAATGCCGTAATCTTTTTCTTAATATTAGTGGGAACGGGTTTCCACTACCAGTTGCTATCACGTCATTTGGTTACTTTGCACATAAGTACATAAAACACTTCTTAAACAAGGAGGTATTTTTAAAAAATCCGCTACAAAGTTTCTCTTAAAACATTTATTCCTGTGGAATCCTTTGAAATATCAGCACCTTGCGAAATTTTGGAAAGATGTGATCCCAATGATGTGGGCTTAAGTTACGAATAAATATGTATATATATATAAACATTCAAATTTATATATAAGATAATTATCCTCTTTCGCTGCAGTTACTAACAAATCATTTTGTTATTCTGAGATTAAATTTCTCTTAGAAAGCAACAGAAAGATTTCTAAATGGAATCTGTTGCCACTAACTATTGCCACGTATTATCTTATTTATATTCAGTATCATATGATTCCCATGAAATTCCTCCCTTATGAAACTTACACCCCCACGCCAGAACACCTTCACTTCAATACTGAAGCATGGAATTGATGGAGTTCTTGTTCCACATAAATTCATGGGATTAAACTCCCTATTTTTTCATTTACAAGCTATTATAGGCTCATAGGAACTCAAAATGTTGAATTATCTGATATCCAATCAATTTGCTATCAATTTTGAATTTTCTGAAACTTAATCCCAAGAATCTGGTTTGATCATTAAAATATGGAGGAGGAAGTGTTCTTGCGTGGGGGCCACAGAATTAGGTAATTTGGTATTTTTTGTTGATAATGTGAATTATGAGCTCTATCTAAATATTTTAAAGATGAAATTTAAATTATCCGCCCAAAATTTGGATAGTGGAAATGACCATTTTTTAAGAGGATAATGATGCCAAACGCACTGCTCTCAATTTACACCACTGGAGTCTCTATAATTGTCCCCAAATTATTAAAACACCTCCTCAATCACTTTATTTAGCCCAGTAAACATATTCGGTGAGATTTTGATGTAAAAAAAGAAAACTTGACAAATAAATACATAATGTGAAGTAAAAATAATAATCACACAAGAACGGAGGAAAATCGATGCAGAAACTACAAAAAACTGATTAAATTTATACCAAAGCGCTTAAAAGTTATTGTGGATACTAAAAGATATATTCTACTAAATACTAAATTAAGAAAGAAATACAATATTTAAAGCTAAGTTGAGATTTTTGTTAAGTGTACGAAGACTTTAGTGGCGTAAGTTTTTAGTAGCTTTTTGTGTGATTATTAATTTTTCAAAAAAAATAGTTATACTATTTTTAAAAAAATAATTATGTTATTCTATTAAGAACAAGTTGCAGATATCATAAAAAATTACAATTACAATATATAAATTTTTATTAGTCGAAAAGATTAAATTTTATAAGAAATTGCAAGTGTACGAACACTTTTGTGGCACATTGCAAGTGTGAGCAATGTAAATACTCATTCATGTATGCGATTATTTCATCAATATATAAGAGGAACAAATTCATTTCCATAATATGGAAAATATTGTCTCTCGTCTCGAATAATAACTAGAACTCCATGACTTCAGAAACAGCATTTTATTTCTCACTTCTAGAAATGCTTTCAACCTTTACTCATTTATTCTACAATGATTTTTAATCTATTTATATATTTGAAAATAATTGAAAATAATAAATTTCTCCAGCTTCCATTCTGAACGTAAAAATCGTTTGGAAAAATAATCTTATATAATTCGGTTGTTTTTACTAGCTTCTTTTCAGAATTTCGAATGCTATATACTGCATTAAAATAATTATTAATAAAACAGCTTAATATGATGTAATTTTACTCTGAACATATGTGAATTTATTTTATATAACTGAACACAAAACGTTGAATTTCTCCGTTGTTGCAAGTTATCCTTTTATTAATAATTTTAATATGAAAGGGGTAGTTTTTTAAGATGTCTTTACTGACTGAAAGTTTGCTAGTGAAATCCATTAATAAAAAATTTAACTAGCTTTAATTATTTATTTTGAACTAAAACTATGCCTTTTCTTTCTTTTTCGACACTTTTTAATTCATTTTTAGTGATAAAATGTCAAAAATATTCGTATTTAATCATTTCTATTGAGTATCGCTATTTTGTTTCAAGTATTATTTTATCTCTTTCTAAAGCATTGTTTTTATTTTAGATAAATTTACTGTTCATTACTGTTTTTAATATCTACAGCGGGCCACAAAAGTGTTCATACACTTGCAATTTCCTATAAATTTTAATGTTTTCGACTAAAAAAAATTAATATATTGTAATTGTAATTTTTTTATGATATCTGCAACTTATTCTTAATAAAATGACATAATTAATTTTTTTGAAAATAGCATAACTATTTTTTTAAAAAATAATCAAAAAGCTACTAAAAAATTACTCCACAAAAGTCTTTGTACACTCAACAAAAATCTCAACTTAGCTTTAAATATTGTATTTCTTTCTTAATTTAGTACTTAGTAGGATATCTTTTAGTGTCCACAACAACTTTTAAGGGTCTTGGTATAGATTTAATCAATTTTTCGTAATTTCTGCATCGATTTTCCTCCATGCTTCTGCGATTAGTTTTTATTTCATATTATGTGTTTATATGTCATATTTTCTTCTTTTTTTTTAAAATCAAATTCTCCCCAAATATGTTTTACTGAGCTAAATAAAGTGATTGAAAGGTGTTTTCAGAATTTGGGAACAGTTATAGAGACACCAGTGGCGTTCAATGAGAGCAGTGCACTCGGCGTCGTTACCCTGTTTAAAAATTAAGTAGTCTCCAATATCCAAATTTCGGGCGGATAATTTAAAATTTCTCTTTAAAATAATTAAATAGATCTCATGATTCATAATATCATGAAAAAATACCAAATTACCTAATTCTGAGGCCCATTTACACCCCCACGCCAGAACTCCTTCACTTTCATACTTCAGCATGGAAGTGAAGGAGTTCTTGTTCCACATAAATTCATGGGATTAAACTCCTTATTTTTTCATTTACAAGCTATTATAGGTTAATTGGAACTAAAATTGTTGAATTGTCTGCCGTCCCAATTAATTTGCTGTCAATTTTGAATTTTCTGAAACGAAATTCCAAGAATTTATTTGGATCAATAAAACATGGAGGTCGAAGTGTTCTGGCGTGTGGGTGTAAATGAGCCACAGAATTAGATAATTTGGGTTTTTTCATGGTATATTATGAATCATGAGCTCTATTTAATTATTTTAAAGAGAAATTTTAAATTATCCGCCCGAAATTTGGATATTGAGACTACTTAATTTTTAAACAGGGTAACGACGCCGAGTGCACTGCTCTCATTGTACGCCACTAGTGTCTCTATAACTGTTCCCAAAGTCTGAAAACACCTCTCAATCACTTTATTTAGCCCAGTAGAACATATTTGGGGAGAATTTGATTTTAAAAAAAGAAGAAAAATATGACATATAAACACATAATATGAAGTAAAAAAACTAATCACAGAGCATGGAGGAAAATCGATGCAGAAATTATAAAAAAATTGATTAAATCTATACCAAGACCCTTAAAAGTTGTTGTGGACACTAAAAGATATCCTACTAAGTACTAAATTAAGAAAGAAGTACAATATTTAAAGCTAAGTTGAGATTTTTGTGAAGTGTACGAAGACTTTTTGTGGCGTAATTTTAGTAGCTTTTTGATAATTAATTTTTAAAAAATAGTTATACTATTTTTAAAAAAATAATTATGTCATTCCATTAAGAACAAGTTTCAGATATTGTAAAAAACTTACAATTACAATATATTAATTTTATTAGTCGAAAACATTAAATTTTATAAGAAATTGCAAGTGTATGAACACTTTTGTGGCCCACTGTATATGCGTATGTATATTCACGTAGAATTTTTCAAGAGAATTAATTTTTAATTCCGGAAGACAAATCAAACAAGCAGAAATATATCGAATTATTTTTTGTTTTAAAGACAGCGGTACTATGATAGAAGATTCGTTTTGGTGGAATACAGACAAAATAATTCTTTGCACTCAATTACATAAAAACTTTGTACTCATCTATAACTAAGAAACCTGTTAAAAAACAAGATTTAAATTCTGAAGAACCGTTCATATAAGTTTTACAATTTCAAACGTATCAGAATATTTTGTTAGGTTAGTTTCATTATAAAAATATCTGTTAAAAATAAGATCTCAGAGAGGGGAGGGGGTTCTGTAATCGGTTTCTATAAACAACGTAAATTTAAGAAAAAAAAATTTTAAAAATCAAAAAAAGTGCAAAAAAAAAAGTTTTTAAAAACAAGTCAGCTCACGACAATATAATGCATTAATTCATGCATCTCACAAAATTTAGCCGTAATCACCCAGTCGGTGATAAAATGTCATATACCATAAGTATCATGTTTTCCTGATTATTCATGAAAACTAATAGAAATACATATAATGTATAATTATATACATATTTGATAGAAGCAGCTAGATACTTCGATTATAGCGAACGGTGACCTATAACAGTTATTTAACTGCATCTACCATATTAAAGTGCATATAATTTAATTTTAACTTCCTAGAAATCAACAGTAAATAGTTCGTTTCATGTCCATGAATATAACTCTTATACTTTTTAATGAAAAATGGAAGGAAAATCCACACACACACACAATATAAAGAATAAGATTTAAAGATTTACTTGCATTTAACATATATACTAAATTCTCGATAAGTATAGATTTTTAAGCAAATGAACAAATCTAAAAAACGTTAAAAATGGATATGCATTATAAAAACGCTAAATATACATAATTTACAAAATTCTTAAATAAAACATTAAATTATATTCGTGAAATAAATGCATTTATTGCCGACACTAATAGTATCTATAATGCAAAAAGTGTCCTCTTGAGGATATTTTTTGCGAGAAAACTTCAATTTAAAAATGTATACATTCGTCTCAATAATTATATGTGAATCCTTAACAAGAATTCCTTGAACTTCATTACTTATAATATGGTTCCGTTTTCTTCATAAAAATAAATCAAATACCATTAAGGCTTGAAATACGTTTTGCTAACTGATTTAAAGTAATTTTCAGGTATTTAGTACCGTAAAGGAGTCGAATTCAAACTCGGTAATACAATGACTCAATTTCAGAAATGTTTCTCCGGGCCACATTAGGGGCATACATATATATATAGTCTCAACATGGTAAAAAATGATCACTTTTCAAATACACAACGGAATTTATTATTTATCATCTGGCAGCAAACGTATAGAGATAAAAATCAATGTTTTCAATGAATTATAAAGTGACTTTAACGTTTCCTTTGTCACGAGACATGTTCACTTTGCTTCCTCACGAGAAGATTTACTTACAATCTGTCACTAAAACTCATATAAGCTATAAAAACAGATTTGGAACCATAGCTCACTCAAAGCTAATTTAAAAACTTATGAGCTTTTATAAAAGATGCATACAGCATAAGTTTCTGATAATGACCTAAGGCTAGTTTCTAAATGATCAAATCAAAAGCAGTTGTAATTTACAGTAATATAACTTGTTAATGCATTGTTCCAAAGATCAGAAGGGAAAACATAACAATGGGTCTTTATTATTAGATTATGAATAAAAAAAGTTAATTTTTTAATTTCCTTTTATTAATTTTTCCTACACATAATTTAATACGCAGGCAAATAAATGCAAATTCTATCGTTTACTAAGTAGACATATTGGGCAAACATATTTCAAAACCATCATACGAAAAGTACATGAAAATGCAGAAAATAATACGCCTAATCATCGTAAGATATTTAGTGCACTTTAAAAATAAAATATTTGAAAAAAGGAAAAACCTACCAGAATTATCCTTTGCCTCGGATGGGAAATGATTCAAAATAGCTATTTAAAAGATATAAGCCTTATCTGATAAGACTTTTTCTTCAGAAAAACTGCAGGTGTGAGGGAAAATGATGAGCACGTTTCGTCAAGAACATAAATAAGAAAAAAATCTAAATGATGAAATGTATACAAATCTAAAAACTTATTCAATACAAAGTTCTTAAAAAAGTTCTCGTTATACTCAGCTAAAAATGACATACAGAAACAAAATTTTAGAAATTTTTTTCAAAAAAAAAAGAAATGAAGCTTTATTTACTTTTTTGTCTGGATTTTTTTTTCTCTATGATTTTCAGGTTTATTTCTAAAGAGCGTCTTCGATACACGTGATTTGATGGAGATTTCAAAAAACTTAACGTGATTTTTGAAACAGATAAATATTTATTTTCATTATTTTTCAAACCATATTTAATCAAAGTTATAGAATCAACCCTTTTCAGTGAAATCTGCATTTATATATTTTATCTATATAAAGCAAAAAGTTTCAATATGTTATAGTTACCTTATAAACCTTTCTAATGTTCTTTATTATAAAACCTTTCCAAAATGTTAGTTTTTTTACTTTTTCCTCTTCAATAAAAAAACTTATCTCTTTGGTGAATAAGACAATTCATATCCAGCAAGACTGATACCAGATGAGAATCGATTTAATTGTCATATCTTTTATAATTGAAAGTTCTTAAATTGAATAACAAAACCGATATTTTTATTCTTCTAAGTCTTTCCTAGTATATTTTCTATCCCTATAAATTCCTCGCTGAATCACCGGTAAAAGAGACATAATGGAATACTTTATTACAGTCGCAATTAAAAATAATACAGTCTCTATTGCTAAGGTGGTTATTTTTTACAATGAAACGGAGGACGAAAATTCAAGAAAAATATTACAACTTAAATTACAAGAAAATAAACGTTCTATTAATTTAAACAAAAGTACGTTAATTACGCTTAAATTATTTTTAATTATTATCTTAAAAGAGTATTTTTCCATTAAATAAGTTTTTTTGTCAGCGTACCATTTTTTAATGCATCGGAAAATTCGGGCAAAAATATCCTTCATACTGAATTTTACGGTAAACACTGTAGCTAAAATATTAACATTCGATTTTAATTTCTCACTAGTCACTTCACAAAAAATCATTACAAACTGAAAAAAACTCTTTCTACTGGTGCATTACTTCCAGGGAAGCTCAACGTAAATTCAACAAGAATAATTACACTTTCATATGGAATGTGTTCATTTTTGAAATGGTTTATGTAATTTCACCCATATTTTGTCAATTTCTCAGCATGCTGATTTTCCAATTGTTCTAATTTATTAGAATTTAAATGTACATTCAGTCTTTCTACTTCAAACAGACAATTGTCATCGATTTTATTAACAGGCATTTCTTTGATAAAAACTCAACGTAATTTTCTATATCTGCCCACTTTACTTGAGACCAAGTAAAAAATACCATTGAAAACAGTTATTTCCTGTGATATTTTGTTTCAGACCATTCTTCGACATTTTGGAAATATGTTTGGTTCATCTCTGAATACAGAGATAAACAGATCATTTTTAAAATAAAAAAAAAGGAGGACACTTTTCGGAGGAAGGACAGAACCTATAAAAGAAACACTATCCTCCCTAAAGGAGGACGATTGGTCACCTTACTATTGCGGATGGACAGTGACAAAATGAACCAAGAACAAGTAATGAGAATGACAATCGAACTGTGTGACACTCCGCTCTACACCCTGTAATAGTACATTTTTTTACTTTTAATGAGCTGCGGATTGGTGTTTTACCATTGCAGACGTAGTACATTTCCCGAAAACTGGAATATCTCCTTATTGCGCACCATATAGAGCAGATCCCAATCGCCGCAGTCAATTTTGACGCTAAGTTTCCCTTCCCAGAGGGAGGCCCCTGAGCTCTGGCGATGCGAAACTGTACTTAGCATTTTAACTTTGCCAAGAACACCCATGACAAACAGGCTCAAGGATCTTTGCATGCCACATAATCATGCGACATCACCGCTGTCGATTTTCTGCATCATGAAAATCCACAGGTTTGGACCGGGGTCGAACCCGCAATCATAGGCATACAAGGCTAGCGACAAACCAACCATTCGGCCTTTTTAATAGTAAATCAGCATAAGAATTTTAAACCTCAAATGATATAGAATGCGTTCATACACGACAGATCTTATGTAAAAATCATCAGGGTTCGAGCTATGACGCAATCGACCCCGAGTAGCGACCATGACCTCTTGACTAGTCCTGTTAAAAAAAAGTCGCATAGATGTGTGTCTTTCCAAATGATGTTATTTAATGATGCAATCCATTTATTTATTTATTTTACTTGAAAAGAAGTAAATTTTTATAGAATATATTTCTATTTAAATATTAAAATTCTCGGCATGCTAAAAATAATCTATATATGGCAACATTTGTACCTTATAAGTATAACTGCTATTCTAACAGATTTTTTCTGTGTGTGTGCGTGCGTGCGTGCGTGCGTGCGTGTGTGTGTGTGTGTGTGTGTGTGTGTGTGTGTGTGTGTGTGTGTGTGTGTGTGTGTGTATGTGTGTGTGTGTGTGTGTGTGTGTGTGTGTGTGTGTGTGTGTGTGTGTGTGTGTGTGTGTGTGTGTGTGTGTGTGTGTGTGTGTGTGTGTGTGTGTGTGTGTGTGTGTGTGTGTGTGTGTGTGTGTGTGTGTGTGTGTGTGTGTGTGTGTGTGTGTGTGTGTGTGTGTGTGTGTGTGTGTGTGTGTGTGTGTGTGTGTGTGTGTGTGTTGTGTGTGTGTGTGTGTGTGATATTACCTCCACAAACTTTATAACAGATTGATAGTTATCTTTCTGATTTGAAAAAACCGAAGGACCATTTAAATAATTGATTCCATAAATATGAATGTTTGAATTGACATCAAAAACTAGCATGGTTTTTACCGACAATTATTCTGTTTTTGGAACAATTTTTTATCAAAGTTATCCATTTGAAGTAATATTTCAATATATTTTCAAGGGAAGATCACGCATCATCTAGCAATAGTTCACATACACTCGAAGATCAATTTGAGAATCTCTGATTTAGAAGATAAGTTCTTATATTTATATCAAGTTAAAATAATTTTTATTTCTTTTTTAAAAATTCAATTTTCTAGTGATATTTATAATTATTAGAAAGATATTGTAAAAAATAATTTTTATGTTACTAGATATAAATATGAAATATGTATGTTAAGGGTGAAAAAAATAGAAATTGAAAATATGCTCCAGAGAAAAAACTTTACTGTGTGAGCTAGAGAGAAAAGTGAACATTGTTTTTAAAAAACTTAGCATGCATAATTCCAAATTTGTTTACCAAAGAATTCAGCTTAAGACCAAATTATCTAAATGTCTTACACAAATGCACACTCGTGAAATACGATAATACAAAAAAAAAAAAAGGAACAGCTCTGTAATATAAAAAACATCGCATTTAAAACTATGAAAACTGTAGTGGTGGGAGTACAAAAAAGTTATCCTATTATCTTTTAAATTCTGCTTTGTTTCTTGTAATTTTTCTTAGGTTTTAATATATAGGGTTTTGGGTTAAAATCAGTGGCGTATGCAGACCTATCTTATGGGGAGAGAGGGTTAAAGTATAAAAAACACACAGACTAAAGCCCTGACGGATAATTTCTATGGTAAAAGTTAAAGATATGTTGGTCTATGCAGGGGATTAAACTCCCCAACCAATTATATACACGCGAATGTATTCTTAATTCTTTGTTTTCATTATGTCGTTGACCTGATTATCAGAATGTGTAACTCCACAAAGGAGTTTAATTTGATATAGGAGCTTTTTACTCGCCTAGCGCTGTTTGGAAACATATACGGTATCCCCATGGCAAACCTACATTACCACACAACATATAAAAAACCATTGTAACCATATTATAATATTATCGCCCATCTTGGCGAACATAAACAACTTGGCGCTTAGCACTCCTATATCAAATTAGCACCCCAGAAAAAGAGTTACGCATTCTAATAATTAGCCGACGGTATACTAATTTAAAGAAAATTTAAGTAACTTTTAAATTCTTTAAAAATAAAACATAATTATCTATATTTATTTTTAAAAATAAAGGAAAAAGGTATACTTACACAGTACTTTTCGAAGTTGAACCTTAATCGTGATCCATGTGATCGCCCGAATGAAAACGGATCGAGGAAACGAAAACCGGTTATCATTAATTATATTTTGTTGTGAGCGTTCTACGATTACGTAACTTAATAATCGAAACGTTATCAGTTTAATGTGTGTCTTTAGAGAATTTAAAATCTTATAAGCTTTGAACCCGCTCACGAGCTAAAATATTTTCACTCATTTTCACAAATGTAGAAAACGAATGTTGTTATTTACGAAATAGTTGAAATAATGGCGACTGATCAAAGGAAATATAGAGGGAGAAATGATTTTTGTGTGTGTGCTAACACCTGCTGTCAAGGACATGTCTGTTAACCGTTTAAGTTTGATGAATAACACTGTTGAAGTCAACAACACAACGCATACGATCGTTGAGTTATTTGAATAAAGAAAAATGATTTAGAGATATTTTTAATAGTACACAAAAGCGAATTATAGGAGCTTCTGTATTTTTTGTGAACTTTTTCCGAAAAAAAAATGTTTTCGTTGTAGAGAAAAAATTGGTGAATATTTATAAAAGTATACATTAATTCAAGTATTCAATTAGTGAAACAGAAAGTAATAAAAATTATTATTTTTTAGCTGTCAATTTTTAACTAGCAATAATAAACAAATCTACAGAGTAATCCTTTTCGTGTTTCTAGGATCAGAAAACCCATTGTGAAAATTTTTTAGAATCTATTTACTAAGTTACCAATTAAAAACAAATTCAATTTTTAATCCGAAATTCAGTAATATTTTTAAGACATTGACACGAAGAGAAATATTTGTGGTATCAAAAAATTTTTACAAGAATACAACAGGAACAAGAAAACGTATTCGTTTCTAAAAGTATCGTTTTATATTTTCAAAACAATTATTGATATTTTTCTGTTATCTATACTATATGATATCCAGAATCGATCTGTGAAAAAAAACTGTTCTTTTCCATCAAAAGAAAAATATTACTATTCGTACAAGATATTACAAATTAAATTTGTGGAGAATTGCACATTTACAAAAAAGTATTCTAATTACTATTACATTCTCTCTCTCTCTCAAATAGGATATCTTAACAAAATATTCAAAAGATTTTTTTTCAAAATAATTTCAGAATTAAATAAAGCTGCCGTTTTAATTACTTGTATTCACTTATTTAATCACACCAAAATACAGCGGCAATACTTTGCGTGTGATAAAACCAATTTTAGGATACTGTCTGATAAGAAGTGTAAAGTACGGGGATGAATACGGAACTACACGAATAAATTGCACAAGAAAAAAAAATGGAGATAATCAGGTAAGTTATAAGCTGCTTCTTCATCGTGTATTTTACTATGTAAAGTCATGCCATCTGAATGTATTATCTATTAATTTTTATACTCAAATTGATTTTGTCTTTTCGTACAACTAATTACTTCTGAACAAGAAACAATTTAAGATAGCATAGTAAGTGTAATGGAAAAAATTAGTAATAGAAAGTATATTTGTTCCAATTCTACTTACTTTTGTACTGTTTTTAAGATGTTAAAAACACTGGTGTTGAGGGAGTAAATCCTTTTTTAAATGAAATTGAGCTTATTATTGAGTGTATTTCACTGAAAAGGGGATGTGTCAATTTTCGGAAAAAATATAAAATAAAAAAAAATCTCGACCCTATTTTCTACAACATTAATATATTTTTTAACCAGAAAATTATTCAATTGAATGTTTGATAAAAATTTCAACACACTTTTCATAAAATATAATTTAATTTAAATTTAATATCATTGACCACACACAACTTTATTATTTAATATTGCATGTTTAAGGATAATATGACTTAAAGGTAAATTTAAAAGATCTAAAAAGTAGCATGTCTTTAATATCTATGTTTACATCTAAATATTTATATGTATTTATGTATTCTATATTGATTATAATTATTATATGATTAGGGATTTTATAATGGTAATTAATATTACGAAGTTATTTACGAAATATTTTAAAGAATTTACTAGGATTTTTTTATATCTATCAAAGGCCTTTCGAACATTTCCAACTTCTCTTAATTAAATTGAATAATCATATTAGTTTAACAACTAATTGTTCGACTGACAACAGTCGGAAGTCACCCAATGTTACAATGTATTAATACGCTCAATCGTCTGGTGTCTCTCCCAATCGTCCTGAAATAACTATAGTCTTTAGATATTTTTCGCTTGGAAGACATGAGGGTTAATTAAAATTAGTTTCACCCATAAAATGGTCGTTATTCCAATGTTATTTGTTAACCTGGCCGTTACAATTACAAGTAATATAAAAAATTCAAGTCATTCCTACTTAGATCAACATAGAAAATTTTTTATTTTAGCTCTTTTATTACGTAGTTACAATTAATATAAATATGTGTATACATATAACAGAATCACAACATTAAGTGGTAATTAACTTTTTATTAATTATCATTAAAGTAACGTATTGTCATCCAAAACAATCGTGTATATAAAATTTCAGTTCGACTGAATGCTTTAAAACGTGAGAAAAAAATCTTTTAAGTTTTGGACCTTAAGTGGTTAAAAAGGAAGCCAACGTGGTTGCATCAGTAATTCTTTAAATAATTAGTTTCAGTCGATTAATTTAATTAATTATAATGAAATTATCGTATTTTTACCCAAAACAATAGTGTACAGAAAATTTTAGCTCTAATGAGCCCTTTAAAAATGTGAAAAAAAAAAAACATTTTCAAGTTTTGGCACAAGTCACCAAAATGGTCCCTAAGTCGCCAAAAGGGATGCCAATATGGCTGTATTTGTAATTCTTTGAATAATTAATTTTAATCAATTAATTTTTATTAATTATAATTAAATTAATGTGTTCTCATCCAAAATAATCATGTATGTAAAATTTCAGCTTAATTAAGCACTTGAAAATGTGTTTTATTAACGATTGAAAATTCCAGCAAGATAAATATAGAGAAAGGGCGAGCTAATAGTAGGAATTGAAAAAGAGAAAAAGTTATCCTGCAGTTCCTATCACAGCCACACATCGATAGCAAAATTGATGCATGGGATTGCCTGATTGACAGAATTTTTCGCTAACTGTTTATAACATTGTTCTTAAATAATTAGTTTCGTTAGGGCAACGGGTCATGGCCGGACCCCTCAAAAAGGTGCGGTGGTTGAGTATCGCTGAAGCAAGGACTTTCAACGCGGCTCCCCTTTGGGAGTTTATAGAAGCTTAAAAAGAATCTATAATATTCTAGTGATCTACTGATCGTTGTTTACAATTTTTTTTTATTTAAAATTTTGTTTAACTGTTACATAATAATATCCGCTGTAATAATATGTACAGATACATGAATAATATTGATTTGCCCAGGAAGGTGGAATGTAATGTAAAACGGACACGTGTAACGCAGAATGTTACAGTATTAATAATAAAACATACATCTAATGAACTACTTTTTATTTATTTTTCAAATTTTCGTTTAGTATTCTTACTTTTATACTGTTATATCTTTAAGGGTATTTTTTTCTAAAACTATTAGTGTTGAGATTATATTATATGCTGTATATATTATACAGAAAAATATGGGAATGGAGGGTCTATGGAGAAGATTATTTTTTTAAAAAGGGTCACTCGATAAGAAAAAATTTGGCAGCTGTTGCTCTAGAGCAGTGGTCTTCTAACTGTGTTCCACAAAGCATACCTAGGGGTTCCACGAGTCACAGTAAAAAATAGAGAAAGAAATAAATACGTATATAAAATGTGGATTCACGTTGCTCTACGAAGTTTATATAGTTACAAGCATCTGAAGCTCATCCTATTCATTAAAACTGAAATTTTATTTATATCTAATAACTTTATTTTGCAACATTCTTTTTTACACTTTTATTATAATAAAAGAATATTAAAACGTTTTATCTTTATATATATACTTCCAACT